>LR544846.1:0-103208 GCA_900536305.3 Caenorhabditis sp. 40 LS-2015 | reverse complement strand
ACACTCGTGACCACCAAACGGTGGGCGTGGGTTCGAATTTTGGTTGCAAAAAAATTCTTCAAAATTGTTCAAAAAGTTTGGAAAACGATTGCGGACATCCTGACCAAGTCACTGATGGACAAACCTTTAGCGGATTATATATAAGAAAGATTGAAGTTCAAGGGGACGTCCGGTATAGAACTGATCTATCAACGTAACATCACAGTCAGAGTAAAATCATGAAGCTGAAACTGTAATAGGAAAGTAAATGTTTTCCTATTACAGTTTCAACGAACTTTTGAATGGAGTGTGTTAGCTGGGTCATAGATAGAATATGGGTTGTTTGAACTTGTCGGTGCCTAATTTTTAGCAAGGGCTTAGATCACAGTTTCAGTAATCCAACAAATGACAACATTAATGCTGGAAAACTAATGACTGTACTTGATGTTCTTTTATCTTTCATCCCTCTTTCTTTTGAAAATGGTCAAGAAAAAGTGTGTTATTTGATCCACTGTTCGCCACCACGTCGTAATTGCTCAGCAGTGTTTTTCGCTGATCAAGAGCGTAGATTACAGTTAAAATAATCGAACAACGGTGGAACAAGAACATAACTTCAATAGATCAATCACCATAAATCATATCGAGCAAATATGGATTTTCTGTACCAAAATCGAATTCTACACAAAACTCTAGCGCGGAAGTTGTCCGTGCGTTTTTTTGCTGAAATTCGAATTGCCGCTCACTACGACACCCCGATATTTCGGGAGCGGCAAGCGGAAAATTTTGGATCTGCGTTTACTTTCGAGCGCAAAGTATCCTGCCATGATTGTTTTCGAAACTCGAAAAAAGTTCTTCATACGCTGGGTACAAATCGGTCCGTTGTCCGTAAAAAAAAACATTCGCTGTCCGTGCAGCACTGTTCTACAACTCATCAAACCATATATATGCACTGAGATCGTTCTTACTGTAACTGGAAAACAGTAACGAAAAATCGGGTTCACGCAGCGACAGAAAAAATGAAACACATTGTTACAGGTCAATTGAAGCAGAAAGTTACTCAAATTTGCGGCAAAAACGGAATCTAGAGAACAGAGAAAAATTAAAAATTTCATCTACTTTTTTTTTCTCCCACTTTGCTAGATCACTTGGTAGATCAATTCCAAATGGCGGTAGATTAATTTTAAACAGTTGATCCATTTTAAAAAGTTGATCCAAAAACTATACAATATCATGAAAAGTCGATATATCCTAAATTAGATAATTGAAACTGTAGAAGTTTGGGTTTTTTGGCTTTTCTACAAAAAAAAATAAGTGCATAATGACGGTGTCTTCTTCAAAGTTCGTTCAAACAAGGCCTCCCATTATATCGGATTTTGTCTTTTGAGAATGAGTCAATAAGGGACAAAGAGGGAGAACAGTGTAGTTGATTTAAAAGGAGGGGGATTAGAGTCTTGGAAATGTAACAATGAAAGAAAACGGTTATGAAACTTCCTTGGTAGGTTCATAAAAGACATATAGAGAATAAGAAACATGATAAGTTTAATTTTCAAGACCGCTGAAACTGGCTCGGGCGTTTCTCTCTGTCTTTGTTTGAGTGAGCAAGCATGATCAATCTGGTTTCGAAATGATGCAGTTAAAATAATTCGTCTGAGATGAAAGAACTAAAACTACGAGACCTTTAGTTCTAAGAAAGCACAGTCCGTTCGACTACAGACTCTATTGAACTCGTTCGTCAGTGTTAGGAGTACACGGAACAAGATTAGTAGTGTGAAAAATACCAAGAATTGAAAGCCGTGATGCAACTGGAAAGTTTGGAAAGACTTTTTTGTTTCTGTTTCAGAATGAGCATTTGTAAAGTTGAAAATGATTCTGTGCAGTTTACCAGAAGTATTTTGTTGACTCGGAGATTGTATCTAATGAATACGAGTTTCGGCACAGAATGAAGAGCCCAATGATTACTCAGAAAAAGTCAACGTAGAAAAGGTGATAGGATTTAAAAAAATAGGTTTCAGATGCTTCTGAAAAAGTTTCGATTTGGCGTTGCTCATATTATGAAGATTTCATGCTTGTCGAGAACTCTCCAGGAAATTCATTTTTTGTCTTCACTGTCCAATGATTGGTGATCATGGTCATGGTCCTTTTATCATGATGTTAGTGGGGGGCTTGCAATAATTCAAGTGAATTATGTGTAGAGATACGTACGACTGGAAACTGAAAATCTTGTCTATATTCGATGGAAGATTCGAACCAGACCTGGGAGAGTCCTGAGGTCCTGGGCATAATCACCCCATGGCGAAGTTCTGACAATCAACCTAGCACAATTCTTGGTCTGTCTTCAGCCTTTCAGGCTCAACAATAGAAAAGCCCAAAGTACAAAACAGGAAAGAGCAAAGAACGTATCGAGACTTGAATCGGAAAATGGACACGTTAGACAAATAAGTGGTTGAAAAAGAAGGAAAGATCAATTATGCAACTGTTTGAAGAGCTAGAGAAAGAGCAAAGATTGCTCCAATTCCAAATGAACTTTTCTTTATGGAGTAGGGGATAGAATAATTGAGAAATGTGGTGGGCAACACCGACAAAGATAATATTAGAGTAACGACACAGTCAGACTGAAATCATGAAGCTGAAACTGTGATAGGAAGCTAATAATTTTCATATTACAGTTTCAACGATATTGTGAATAAAGTGTGTTCGTCGCACTAATGATACTTGTGCTGAAATATGAACGACTTTTCTATTTTGGATGGCAAATTCCAAAAGATAGCAACGGCAGATTACAGTTACAGTAATCCAGCAAAGCTGGAACAGTAACATAACTTCAATAGATGCTTGATTTCATTTTTGCCTCCCTGTTTCATTACTTCATGAAAATGGTCAAAAAAAAGTATGTTATTTGATCCACTATTTACTATCAATCCGTAATTTTCTCAGCAGTGTTTTTCGCTGATCAAGAGCTTAGCTTAGAGAAGCCAAGAGCTTAGATTGCAGTTTCAGTAATCCAACAAATGACAACATTAATGCTGGAAAAATAATGACTTCCTTGATCTTCTTTTATTTTTCATCCCTCTTTCAGTACTTCATGAAGATGGCCAAGGAAATATTTGTTATCCAGTTATTCCGGCTTGTCATCGGTTTGTCATTGCTCAGCAGTGTTTTTCACTGATTTCAGGGTTTCCGAAGGGGCACAGATTTCAAAGCTTTCACCATAATCATCTAGCTTTATTAACAAACTTCATCAATATAATGAAACGCTTCTCAAGCTTGTACTGCTTCCAACCAGTCGTATCGAACCTTACATATTATGCTAAACAACATTCTGAAAGCATTAGTTGCAGATTCTGGTTTTTCGCAGCCCGGCAGAGCACTCAGTTTCTGAATAGCACACTCGTTGCGATGGAGGAATACCGAGCACTGGGGTTTCGAGTCTTCCAAATTTTGAGCATCACAGTGGGCCTTGATTTCCGATGCTTTCTCATCTGCTGCGCATTCTCCGAAGTGTCTCTCGAAAACTTTTGAAGTTAATTTCAAAAATTCCCAGGCAGTGAGACCGTACTCCCTATGTCCACGAGTACAATTTTCCAGACGTCCCATTGTATCACGGAAAGCTAGATTGTGGGCGTGGCTTCCATGGATGACACGATCCAAATCTTCAGATGTGAAATTGACGTTCTAAATATTTTAGGGGGTGGTTGGCAAGATGCTTGGAGGCTCACCCTGATACATTCATACATCGCTTGATCTCGTTGGTCTAGATGTTGGCCGAGAGCGAGCAGAGGGAGAAGGAGAAGGAGGAAGAACTGAAACATGTTGTGGAAAGTTTGGAATGAAATTTGGTTTGAACACGAGCCTTATAAGGTACGGAAGACAAAGACGAGAAGGTGGTGACGAATTGATGAATCAGAATATGAAATGAAAGAATGTGGTTTTTGATTCAGATAAAGAATACAAAACGTGTCGAAACCTGCAACCAAACAATTCAATCGTGAGTTCAATTTGATCTACCAGTGCTAGAACAGACATTTTTTCTAGTTGTTTCATATTTCGAAGTTTTTCTTTATCTCCGATATTTTCTGAAACTGTTTTTCGAATATCACAGTCAATAAACTTTTTATTGAATGCTGCTACAAACTTTTAATTTATGATACTCGCGAAACAGTTATTCAATTTTGAACAAGACGTAGTGAAAGTTAACAGGAATTCCGAATTCCGTTTGACTCCCGAACTCCACGTGAAAAATGTTCAATTCATGACGGTTTTTTTTTCGCGTAATTCATGCTAGATTTGCCCGGAATTCCGATTTCTTGCTTTCTACCTCCGTCCGATTCTTCACTTCCGACTTTCGGCTATCAAAGAAGATGTTTGGAAAAAAAATCAGAAATATCAAGATTTTTTTTCTGTTTTAACGGTTTTAGAAGTTTAGAGCGACAATGTCGTAGGTAATTATCAAGAAAAATCGTAGTCTAACTTTTGTAAACTCAAAAAAAAATACTGCACCGGGATTTTGTTATTTTTCTCTTTTTTTCTGACCTAGAATCTTGTGTAGAGTTCGATTCTGGCGCAGAAAATATATTGTTGATGGCTTAGAAACCTCCGAATGACAAGCATGAAACAAAAATGACGAGTAATGGACAGAAAATATATTTGAACAGACAATGTCAGAGGTACTTTTCAGGCCCCCATAAAAAATGGACTTGTAAAACAGAAAAAAAAAAACAAGAAGCCATGAAAAAATTCTCAACGACGACCACCTGAGAATAAAACGAACATGCTTGGCGAACGGCACTCTATCTGAAATTAGGAAGACGTGCGATGCTTTACCAAGACCACCAGCGAAGAGGATCCTCGTGAAAAAAATGGAGCTGGGTGAATAGTTGTCCAGTCATCTCCTTGAAGGAGTTGAAGAAGTTTACAGCGATGTACTTGATGCATTACATAAAACTCGCGTGTAAAAAGGATAAGAGCTGCATAGTTGAGATGGAGTATGGGAAAGAGCGGAGCCAAGTGTCTTAGACTGCCATAGGTTGATACTGCTATGTGATGTGACGCAAATAACGTTGATTGTGTAGAATTCAAAATTCAAATCACTCCAGTGTTTTCGTTTTGGTAGCATCAAAGCTATTAAATGTGACGATACCATTTGGAATTGTGGTACTCATGAAACAGTAGTCGGGAACTAGTTTGTAGGTGCCTGGGAACAATGGCACTGAAAAGGAGCTATGACTAATATCGGTTTCTCAAATAACTTTTTTGTTCATTTTTCGTTATTTTCCTGTTTCACATTTTCTGTAAGTTTTAAGGATCAGTCACCAATCATAATGTACAATCTTTTCCATTCTCTACAAAAAATTTTTTTGAGACCGATAAAACCGGGAAAATCTTAAACTTTGTGCTTCCTTGCCAACTGATAGACGAAACTCGGAAGTGAATGATTGAAGGGAAGTAGCAAACTGGCTGTCGGACTGGCTGTTGCCTGCATTTCTAGCATAAATTACACCAGAAAATCGTCGTGAACTGAACATTTTTACCGTGGAAGTCAGAAGTCAAACTTGATAAACGGTATTTGAAAATTGAATGACTGTTTCATTACTATCATAACTTCAAATGTTCCAGTAACAGTTAATCTCCAATTCGAACACAAGGTGAAATTGCTCAGTCTTGATTTATTCATGCTCATCTTTATTATCCAAAAAAAATACATAGGAATCATGTCAATCCAATATATCGGCCAAGTATTTTTTCACTTGAACCTCATACATGCATCTTGACATCATTTGGGAACGGAACTCATTCAGGTGAGTCATATCCTCCTTTGAGCAGTCCTTCAGCTTTCGAAAATCTTCACTTGGACACATATCCTTCCATTCTTCACAAGAATCCTCCTTGCTATTATCCATTGGTGGTGCTAGAGTTGACGCACACAAAGTTTTTCTATCAGATAGGGGATCATTGGCCAAGCATGATGGACTCGCTTTTAGGTAGTGCTCCTTGAGAGCGTCACTGGAAAGGAGCAAGTAATTGAGAAGTGTTCCAGTGGCAACGCATTTTTGATCGTATCCCATGCAATCAATGATTCCTTGAAGATCCCGGACGAGCGCCCAATTTTCAGCCACACCAGACAGAGGGAGGTCCTTGATTTTGTAGAGGATCAAATGGTCCTAAATATAATTTTGAGCTCCCGAACTATGTACTCAAAAACTCACTTTAATGCACGTCTTGGCCTTATTGTGCTCTTCAACACAGATCGGGTGCAGAGGGGAAGTTGTAGACACTTCCTGGCTAAAAGTGGCAATGGGCAGTAGGAATAGAACGAGAACAACTTTGGAGCCCATGGTTTTTCGATTTTTTCGGTTTCAAGTCCTTCTTTTATAGAGGCCTGGGAACAATGACATTGATAGGGAATTATGACTAAGAACTGTTTTCTAAAGAGCGTTTTGTCCATTATTAGTCATTTTCTGTTTCATGATTGTCTGAAAAGTTTCAAGGATCAAACATCAATAATCAGAAAGAACGAAACGTTCCTGTACCAAAATCGAATTCTACGCAAAATTCCAGCCTGGAAAGTAAGAAAAAAATGGTCGAGTTTTTTCCGAATCTAGGTCACCATCAGTGTTGAGCGGAAATGAAATTTCACATCACGGAAGACGGAAGACGGAAGACGGAAATATATTTTTTCGACGGAAGACGGAACACGGAAAACGGAACAAAAATTTTTCACGGAACTCGGAAAACGGAAGACGGAAGAAAAAAATGAACGTGTCCGGATACGATCCGGGTGTTCTCTGCATTCACTCTTTAAAGCCTGAAGAATTCAAATCCCATGAATTCCCGCGCAAAACTACACGCATATATGCAAGTTTGCTCTATCGGAGACGGCGCGCATTTCGAGTTTAAAAGGGTTTTCTGCCGATTTTTCATCATTCCGTAGCGAGAGAACAGGTCACGATAGGTGATATTGTTCTTGTCTCTAGGTTTCGGTGTTTTGTGGTTCTCTTGACCACGTTTTTCTTCCTTTTTGTGTTGCCTTTTTGAGCATCTTGCTCGTTTTTCCTTCGGGAAATTGTGCGAATAAAACCGTTACTGGTTCGTACAAAGTGTGTTTTCTAGTGTGCTTCTGGGTCTTGAGAGAAGATTCAGAAGTGAGTGTTTGTACAGTTACGAGTCGAGTACTTGGAAGAGATTTCCTTGTACAAGTCGCGTACTTGGGGGCCGTTCGGTTTGTTCCTGTGTGGATCCTCTCGTTCCCGTTGTTTTTCCCGTGTTTTTCTTAGCTTTCAACTTGGTTGGGCTCTGAAAAGGTGAAAACGAAACTTGATTTTCGATCTGTTTAGCTCCAGGCTACAGATAAATATCGATTTTTTCAAGTTGAAAACAGTTTTGCTTGGTTTCACTTAGTGAGAAGTGGCCGAGATATTGATTGTTTTCTTGTTGATTTCTCTGAATTTTCTCGCAGTTTTCTGGAGAATTTTCAAGTTCTAAAAGCAGAATCTCGTGCTACGAATCTGTTTTCGAGAGAAATTTCGAGTCTTTGTGACTAAAACGTCGAAAAATCGATAATTGCGATTTGAATTTTCGCTGAAATTTTCGAAGAGATTTCGTTAATTTTCGATCGATTTTCTTGAATTTTCTCGACTATTTTGTGTCGCTGAGCAAGAATAAAGTGGAATATTTGATCTGCATCGAAGTTTTTCACCAGAAATTCTCGAAAAACGCTGTTTTTTGAATTTTCTATCGCCGATTGTGATAGACGCTCTTATTGCTCATTATCGTCAATTTCCGTTATCGCTCGTCACTTTCCGTTGTAACGATTTGATTTTAATTATCAATTTCTAGGAGAAGCGACAGAAGCGACCACTACAGAATGGCAGAAGACGAAGATGAACGTCGTCGACAAGAGCAAGCCGACGCAGCGGAGCGACGTCTTCAGAAAGAGGGAGCAGCCCCGATTCAGAATGAAGAAGCTGGTGAGTCAGATCTCGTCAAAATCAGAGAAGAAAGATTGGCTAAAAATAAAAAAGTCGAAACTGATTTCCATGCAGAAATCAAAAGAATGACTAGCCTTTCGCAAAGCAGCATCACAAAGATGACTGATGAAATCTTTTTGTTGATTGTTGAAAAAGAAGAGATCATTGCGGAAAAAGAAAATGCTCTTGAGGATTGCCAATCACTCATAGAAGTTTTGGAACAGAGACAATTCGATCTCGAAAATGAAGTGAAACATTTTCAGACTGCGCCTGCTTCTCTCGATGAAAACTTCGATGGCGAAGGACCCAGCGACAAGACAGTGTCAATGGTAAGCTTCTTGGCTGAAAATGACATCGAAAGTGTTGAAGAATTGGAAGCAAAATTGCTTGAACTGCATCAGTTGAAGAGAGAAAGAAAGTTATTCATGAACTTTCAGAATCGATCGTCTAATGTTGCGCCGACGCCACTCATCGACAACACAAATCTCCGCAGAGCAGAAGCCGAGATGCAGAAGCTTCAGAAACAACTCAAACTTCTGGAACATCAGAATAAGGAGTTGGAGGAGGTCAATAAGAAGATGGTGGACGATTACATGATTCTTCAGGAGGAAAATCAAAAGAAGATGCATTCTCTGAGTGAGTCTTTTTCTGAAAGAGAAAATGCGCGTGCACAACGAAATGATCGCACAATGAATGAGTTCCCTGCGCTAGATGACAGTGAATTGAGTGAGAGAAAGCCAGTGAATCCGCATTATCACACTAGGTGGGATATGGGAAGGTCACAAGAGATGTCGATGTTTGCTATGATGCAACAGATCGAAACAGAAAAGTGCTTGCCAAACCCTCCGAAGTTTTCGGCGAGAGATAACACCACTTCGCTAGAAACATTCAAGCGTACTTTCCTCATGAAATTTGGGCGTTTGAGCAACGAACAACAAGTAACATTGTTGGAAGCGAGTTTTCTGGAAGGAAAAGCGCTGAAAGTTTTTCAAAGCATTCCTGAGTATGAGAAAGAATCATTTGAGTCTGTCATGTTCGCGATGAGTGAACGACTGCGTGTCTCGGAGTGTGATGAGGCACGTAGGGCGAAGAATAGGTGGGAACAGTTGACAAAGAGTGAGCATGAGACGGTTGAAGATTTCTCGTTGAGAATCGATGAGCTGGCGAAGCGTGCATTCGTTGGAATCCCCTCAAAACATGTGGCGTCGATGAAAATCGCAAAGTTGTTGAAAGCATTGGCTAACAATGAGTCAATGGCAGCAGCCATTGATGATAAGTTGGATAGTGTTAGTACAGAAGATCAGTATGAAGTGGCGAGAAAGAAAGCAATCCGTATGGAGCGCGCTGCCAAAGAACGTGAAGGGATTAGGCGAAAGGAGCGGGGTGATGACAAGGAGAAGAAAGAGGCTGGAGATGGGAGACAGACCCAAAACCAGATGAATTCTCAGGCGTCAAAGAACTCTTGGCCTCCGAAGCAGAATCAGACTCAGAACTATCGGCAACATTTCAATTCGCCAAGTAACAACTATCAAGCCAACCCATCAAACAAGAACTTCCAGTTCAGTTTATCAAATCAAGGTGTTCCATTGAATCCGAGTTATCAGTTCTATCAGAGTCCTCCAGTTATGAATCAGTTTGTTGAACCTAGTCAGTCTAGTCAGTCATCTCAAGGGAAGGGAATTCCTGAGGAGAATAAGTCTGTGTCGATTGAGCAGCAGAGACAAGTTAATGAGAATGGTGCAGGTGTAAAGATTGTTGGATGTGAAGAGTGTCAACAGACAGGTTGTCATGCCACAAACTGTTCCAAGGCTCCAAGAGGTCCAAGAGTTTGTTTCAAGTGCCAGGAAGTTGGACATTTTGCTCGAAATTGCCCAAAGCAATATCAAAGTGAAGTACAATCAAATGTGCCAAGACCAAACAAGGTTATCACTATTTCATCGATTGAGACTGTGAGAAATGAAGTCAATTCATCTGAGTCAGAAGACACTTCTGCACTCAAGTACGAGACAGGAAAAGTTGCTGGTGTTGAGACCAAGTTCATGATAGACAGTGGAGCAGTGATTTCACTAATGTCTAAGAATCTATGGGATCAGATCGTCGAAGTAAAAGGAAGATGTTGGGAGAAAGCACTCCGAAAAGAGAAATCTGAAATTCGAGTGGTTGCTGTCAATGATAGTCCAATAGACGTGTTGTTCTTNAGACAAGTTAATGAGAATGGTGCAGGTGTAAAGATTGTTGGATGTGAAGAGTGTCAACAGACAGGTTGTCATGCCACAAACTGTTCCAAGGCTCCAAGAGGTCCAAGAGTTTGTTACAAGTGTCAGGAAGTTGGACATTTTGCTCGAAATTGTCCAAAGCAAAATCAAAGCGAAGTACAACCAAATGTGCCAAGACCGAACAATGTTATCACTATTTCATCGATTGAAACTGTGAGAAATGATACGCCTCCGAATGAAGTCAGTTCATCTGAGTCAGAAGACACTTCTGCACTCAAGTATCAGACAGGAAAAGTTGCTGGTGTTGAGACCAAGTTCATGATAGACAGTGGAGCGGTGATTTCACTAATGTCTAAGAATCTATGGGATCAGATTGTCGAAGTAAAAGGAAAATGTTGGGAGAAAGCACTCCGAAAAGAGAAATCTGAAATTCGAGTGGTAGCTGTCAATGATAGTCCAATAGATGTGTTGTTCTTGGTCGTGCTAGAGTCTGCAGTGGGTTGTAGAACAAGAAAGATACCATTGTATGTTGCTGACATCAACAGAAAAAGTGTAATTCTGGGATTTAATAACTTTGAAGCAATGGGAATTCGATTGTCAATCGATTCAATGTCAGATAAAGAGATGGAGTATCACAGAGTTAATCATGTTACCTCAGAGTATGGACAAGAGAGAGTTGAAGGAAGTAGTGAGGATGAGACTGCTAAAGGAACTGCAGAAGAATCAGCTACTGAATTGCGCGTTAAGAAACATTCTGGGAATGCGGAACAAGCGTATACAAAAAGTGATGGAAATAATGATTTCTATTTTCAGTCGAATGTCCAGAACGAGGAGAGAAGTGATCAAGGAGAAACCGACAGCTTCGGAACACTGGAGTGTCGAGATGATCCTGATGCTCAAAAGCAAGTGAATAAAAGGAGTGAACAATCAAGGGAAAGGATTCCGCTTGAAGATCACAACATCCAGAAGTTCAACAAACCAAAGGAGGTGTTCATGAGATCAAGCAAATTCTCATCATCATTCTTCCCAAAACCAGGACTTAAAAAAGAGGGAGAGGTCGCCTGTGGCGGTTGCGTGACTTTCAACGAAATCACTCCTAGTCTTCCGAGTGGAGAAAAGGCTCGTCTCAAGTCTGAATCATCAATGGATATTTCGAAGGATTGTGTTCAAACTCGGTTTGCACAATTTCATGAAGAGTATCGTCCAAGGAAACATCTACCGCATGCACCAAATCGTGGCAGTTCGGATTCATGCACAGGGAAATCGTCTCCAAAGGATACGTCAAAGTCACCGGATACCAATGATGTCTACTTGCACCAAGAGTACCGACCTCGGAAGGATCCACCCAACCAAATGTCAATACAGTATGGTCAATCTCCACGGATGGAACATCACACCAGTGTGAACAGTACGTCTACATGGAAGTCGCCTATTACTATTCTTTGATTATCATCGATAATAATGGTCTTATTATGTAATATTTTTTATGTTTCTCATCATGATTCTAGTAGGTTTTCCGTAAGAATTCCTCAATCTTCTTTATTACTCCCCACCCTTTAAGTTAGGTAATTATGTCTTAAGTTTATAGGTCCCAATCTTTTTTCTCAAGTAATAGTATTGTCCCCAATAGTTCCCCAATTGTTTATAGTTTATCTTTTTTTTTATCTTGTCTAAGTTCCCCCTCGGCTTTCTAATACCCAAGTCTTGACTCATTTCTTGGCCCGGAACTAGCTAGTGCTGTGTGGAGGCGGGGCTCGGAAAGAGCGGAGATGTCCGGATACGATCCGGGTGTTCTCTGCATTCACTCTTTAAAGCCTAAAGAATTCAAATCCTGTGAATTCCCGCGCAAAACTACACGCACATATGCAAGTTTGCTCTATCGGAGACGGCGCGCATTTTGAGTTTCAAAGGGTTTTCTGCCGAGTTTTCATCATTCCGTAGCGAGAGAACAGGTCACGATAGGTGACATTGTTCTTGTCTCTAGGTTTCAGTGTTTTGTGGTTCTCTTGACCACGTTTTTCTTTCTTTTTGTGTGCCTTTTTGAGCATCTTGCTCGTGTTTTCCTTCGGGAAGTTGTGCGAATAAAACCTTATTGGTTCGTGCAAAAGTGTGTTTTCTAGTGTGCTTCTGGGTCTTGAGAGAAGATTCAGAAGTGTGTGTTTTGTACAGTTACGAGTCGAGTACTTGGAAGAGATTTCCTTGTACAAGTCGCGTACTGAGTAGACATTTGGAGATGGCAGCATCAGACTGAAAATCTAATGGGAGCAGCCTCAAAACAATTTTGTTAGGCCAACTAGACCCTAAGGTTTCTGAATTTGTGCTCAGTTTTTGTCTTGCATCAAAACGGTGATGTTTCAAAAATGTTGACCGTTTTCGAACCTGCGAAGAGTTGTCCGGATACGATCCGGGTGTTCTCTGCATTCACTTTTTAAAGCCTAAAGAATTCAAATCCTGTGAATTCCCGCGCAAAACTACACGCACATATGCAAGTTTGCTCTATCGGAGACGGCGCGCATTTTGAGTTTCAAAGGGTTTTCTGCCGAGTTTTCATCATTCCGTAGCGAGAGAACAGGTCACGATAGGTGACATTGTTCTTGTCTCTAGGTTTCAGTGTTTTGTGGTTCTCTTGACCACGTTTTTCTTTCTTTTTGTGTGCCTTTTTGAGCATCTTGCTCGTGTTTTCCTTCGGGAAGTTGTGCGAATAAAACCTTATTGGTTCGTGCAAAAGTGTGTTTTCTAGTGTGCTTCTGGGTCTTGAGAGAAGATTCAGAAGTGTGTGTTTTGTACAGTTACGAGTCGAGTACTTGGAAGAGATTTCCTTGTACAAGTCGCGTACTNTGAGAGAAGATTCAGAAGTGTGTGTTTTGTACAGTTACGAGTCGAGTACTTGGAAGAGATTTCCTTGTACAAGTCGCGTACTTGGGGGCCGTTCGGTTTGTTCCTGTGTGGATCTCTCGTCCCGTTGTTTTTCCCGTTTGTTCTTAGCTTTCAACTTGGTTGGGCTCTGAAAAGGTGAAAACAAAGCTTGATTTTCGATCTGTTTAGCTCCAGGCTACAGATAAATATCGATTTTTTCAAGTTGAAAACAGTTTTGCTTGGTTTCACTTAGGGAGAAGTGGCCGAGATATTGATTGTTTTCTTGTTGATTTCTCTGAACTTTCTCTCAGTTTTCTGGAGAATTTCTAAGTTCTAAAAGCAGAATCTCGAGTTACGAATCTGTTTTCGAGAGAAATTTGAGTCTTTGTGACTAAAACGTCGAAAAATCGATAATTGCGATTTGAATTTTCGCTGAAATTTTCGAAGAGATTTCGTTAATTTTCGATCGATTTTCTTGGATTTTCTCGACTATTTTGTGTCGCTGAGCAAGAACCAAGTGGAATAATTGGATTTGCATCAAAGTTTTTCACCAGAAGTTCTCGAAAAACGCTGTTTTTGCGAATTTTTCTATCGCCGATTGTGATAAACGCTCTTCTTGCTCTTTTTCGTTAATATCCGTTATCGCTCGTCACTTTCCGTTGTAACGATTTGATTGTAATTATCAATTTCTAGGAGAAGCGACAGAAGCGACCAAGACAGAATGGCAGGAGACGAAGATGAACGTCGTCGACAAGAGCAAGCCGACGCAGCGGAGCGACGTCTTCAGGATGAAGTGGAGCGACGCCAGAAAGAGGGAGCAGCCCCGATTCAGAATGAAGAGACCGGTGAGTCGGATCTCGTCAAAATCAGAGAAGAGAGATTGGCTAAAAATAAAAAAGTCGAACATGATTTCCATGCAGAAATCAAAAGAATGACTAGCCTTTCGCAAAGCAGCATCACAAAGCTGACTGATGAAATTTTCTTGTTGATTGTTGAGAAAGAAGAGATCATTGCTGAAAAAGAAAATGCTCTCGATGATTGCCAATCACTCATAGAAAATATGGAAAAGAGACAATTCGATCTCGAAAATGAAGTGAAACATTTTCAGACTGCGCCTGCTTCTCTCGATGAAAACTTCGATGTCGAAGGATCCAGCGACAAGACAGTGTCAATGGTAAGCTTCTTGGCTGAAAATGACATCGAAAGTGTTGAAGAATTGGAAGCAAAATTGCTTGAATTACATCAGTTGAAGAGAGAAAGAAAGTTATTCATGAACTTTCAGAGTCGAGCAACTGTTGCGCCGACGTCTATCATCGACAACACGAATCTCCGCAGAGCAGAAGCCGAGATGCAGAAGCTTCAGAAACAACTCAAACTTCGGGAACATCAGAATAAGGAGTTGGAGGAGGTCAATAAGAAGATGGTGGACGATTACATGATTCTTCAGGAAGAAAATCAAAAGAAGATGGAATCTTTGAGTGAGTCTTTTTCTGAAAGAGAAAATGCGCGTGCACAACGAACTGATCGCACATTGAATGAGTTCCCTGCGCTCGATGACAGTGAATTGAGTGAGAGAAAGCCAGAGAAACCGTTCTACCACACAAGATGGAATACGGGAACGTCGCCAGAGATGTCGATGTTTGCGATGATGCAACAGATCGAAACAGAAAAGTGCTTGCCAAACCCTCCGAAATTTTCTGCGAGAGATAACACAACGTCGCTAGAAACATTCAAGCGTACTTTCCTCATGAAATTTGGGCGTTTGAGCAACGAGCAGCAAGTAACATTGTTGGAAGCGAGTTTTCTGGAAGGAAAAGCGCTGAAAGTTTTCCAGAGCATTCCTGAGTATGAGAAGGAATCCTTTGAGTCAGTAATGTTCGCGATGAGTGAACGACTGCGTGTCTCGGAGTGTGATGAGGCACGTAGGGCGAAGAATAGGTGGGAGCAACTGGCGAAGAATGAGAGTGAGACTGTTGAAGATTTCTCGTTGAGAATCGATGAGTTGGCGAAGCGTGCATTCGTTGGAATCCCCTCAAAACATGTGGCATCGATGAAAATCGCGAAGTTGTTGAAAGCGTTGGCTAACAATGAGTCAATGGCAGCAGCCATTGATGATAAGTTGGATAGTGTTAGTACAGAAGATCAGTATGAAGTGGCGAGAAAGAAAGCGATCCGTATGGAGCGCGCTGCCAAAGAACGTGAAGGGATTAGGCAAAAGGAGAGGGGTGATGACAAGGAGAAGAAAGATGCTGGAGATGGGAGACAGACCCAAAACCAGATGAATTCTCAGGCGTCAAAGAACTCTTGGCCTCCAAAGCAGAATCAAAATCAGAATTACCGGCAACATTTCAATTCGCCAAGTAACAACTATCAAGCCAACCCATCAAACAAGAACTTCCAGTTCAGTTTATCAAATCAAGGTGTTCCATTGAATCCGAGTTATCAGTTCAGTCAGAGTCCTCCAGTTATGAATCAGTTTGTTGAACCTAATCAGTCTAGTCAGTTATCTCAAGGGAAGGGAATTCCTGAGGAGAATAAGTCTGTGTCGATTGAGCAGCAGAGACAAGTGAATGAGAATGGTGCAGGTGTAAAGATTGTGGGATGTGAAGAGTGTCAACAGGCAGGTTGTCATGCCACAAACTGTTCTAAGGCTCCAAGAGGTCCAAGAGTTTGTTACAAGTGTCAGGAAGTTGGACATTTTGCTCGAAATTGCCCAAAGCAATATCAAAGTGAAGTACAATCAAATATTCCAAGACCAAACAATGTTATCACTATTTCATCGATTGAAACTGTGAGAAATGATTCGCCGCCAAATGAAGTCAATTCATCTGAGTCAGAAGACACTTCTGCACTCAAGTACGAGACAGGAAAAGTTGCTGGTGTTGAGACCAAGTTCATGATAGACAGTGGAGCAGTGATTTCACTAATGTCAAAGAATCTATGGAATCAGATCGTTGAAGTAAAAGGAAGATGTTGGGAGAAAGCACTCCGAAAAGAGAAATCTGAAATTCGAGTGGTAGCTGTCAATGATAGTCCAATAGATGTGTTGTTCCAGGTTGTGTTAGAGTCTGCAGTGGGTTGTAGAACAAGAAAGATACCATTGTATGTTGCTGACATCAACAGAAAAAGTGTAATTCTGGGAATTAATAACTTTGAAGCAATGGGAATTCGATTGTCAATCGATTCAATGTCAGATAAAGAGATGGAGTATCACAGAGTTGATCATGTTATCTCAGAGTATGGACAAGAGAGAGTTGAAGGAAGTAGTGAGGATGAGGCTGCTAAAGGAACTGCAGAAGAATCAGCTACTAAGTTGCGCGATGAGAAACATTCTGGGAATGCGGAAAAAGCGTATACAAAAAGTGATGGAAATAATGATTTCTATTTTCAGTCGAATGTCCAGAACGAGGAGAGAAGTGATAAAGGAGAAACCGACAGCTTTGGAACACTGGAGTGTCGAGATGATCCTGATGCTCAGAACCAAGTGAATGAAAGGAGTGGAAAATTAAGGGAAAGGATTCCGCTTGAAGATCACAGAATCCAGAAGTTCAACAAACCAAAGGAGATGTTCATGAGATCGAGCAAATTCTCATCATCATTCTTCCCAAAACCAGGACTTAAAAAAGAGGGAGAGGTCGCCTGTGGCGTAGGTGTGACTTTCAACAAAATCACCACCAGNCTTCGCTAGAAACATTCAAGCGTACTTTCCTCATGAAATTTGGGCGTTTGAGCAACGAACAACAAGTAACATTGTTGGAAGCGAGTTTTCTGGAAGGAAAAGCGCTGAAAGTTTTCCAGAGCATTCCTGAGTATGAGAAAGAGTCCTTTGAGTCAGTAATGTTCGCGATGAGTGAACGACTGCGTGTCTCGGAGTGTGATGAGGCACGTAGGGCGAAGAATAGGTGGGAGCAACTGACGAAGAGTGAGCATGAGACGGTTGAAGATTTCTCGTTGAGAATCGATGAGCTGGCGAAGCGTGCATTCATTGGAATTCCCTCAAAACATGTGGCATCGATGAAAATCGCAAAGTTGTTGAAAGCATTAGCTAGCAATGAGTCGATGGCAGCAGCCATTGATGATAAGTTGGATAGTGTTAGTACAGAGGACCAGTATGAAGTGGCGAGAAAGAAAGCGATCCGTATGGAGCGCGCTGCCAAAGAACGAGAAGGGATTAGGCGAAAGGAGCGGGGTGATGACAAGGAGAAGAAAGATGCTGGAGATGGGAGACAGACCCAAAACCAGATGAATTCTCAGGCGTCAAAGAACTCTTGGCCTCCAAAGCAGAATCAAAATCAGAATTACCGGCAACATTTCAATTCGCCAAGTAATAACTATCAAGCCAACCCATCAAACAAGAACTTCCAGTTCAGTTTATCAAATCAAAGTGTTCCATTGAATCCGAGTTATCAGTTCAGTCAGAGTCCTCCAGTTATGAATCAGTTTGTTGAGCCAAATCAGTCTAGTCAGTTATCTCAAGGGAAGGGAATTCCTGAGGAGAATAAGTCTGTGTCGATTGAGCAGCAAAGACAAGTCAATGAGAATAGTGCAGGTGTAAAGATTGTTGGATGTGAAGAGTGTCAACAGACAGGTTGTCATGCCACAAACTGTTCAAAGGCTCCAAGAGGTCCAAGAGTTTGTTACAAGTGTCAGGAAGTTGGACATTTTGCTCGAAGTTGCCCAAAGCAATATCAAAGCGAAGTACAACCAAATATTCCAAGACCTAGCAATGTTATCACTATTTCATCAATTGAGACCGTGAGAAATGAAGTCAATTCGTCTGAGTCAGAAGACACTTCTGCGCTCAAGTACGAGACAGGAAAAGTAGCTGGTGTTGAGACCAAGTTCATGATAGACAGTGGAGCGGTGATTTCACTAATGTCTAAGAATCTATGGGATCAGATCGTCGAAGTGAAAGGAAGATGTTGGGAGAAAGCACTCCGAAAAGAGAAATCTGAAATTCGAGTGGTAGCTGTCAATGATAGTCCAATAGACGTGTTGTTCCATGTTGTGCTAGAGTCTGCAGTGGGTTGTAGAACAAGAAAAATACCATTGTATGTTGCTGACATCGCCAGAGAAAGTGTAATTCTGGGATTGAATAACTTTGAAGCAATGGGAATTCGATTGTCAATCGATTCAATGTCAGATAAAGAGATGGAGTATCAAAGAGTTGATCATGTTACCTCAGAGTATGGACAAAAGAGAGTTGAAGGAAGTAGTGAGGAGGAGGCTGCTAAAGGAACTGCAGAAGAATCAGCTACTGAATTGCGCGATGAGAAACATTCTGAGAATGCGAAAAAAGCGTATACAAAAAGTGATGGAAATAATGATTTTTATTTTCAGTCCAATGTCCAGAACGAGGAGAGAAGTGATCAAGGAGAAACCGACAGCTTCGGAACACTGGAGTGTCGAGACGATCCTAATGCTCAGAAGCAAGTGAATGAAAGGAGTGAAAAATCAAGGGAAAGGATTCCGCTTGAAGATCACAGAATCCAGAAGTTCAACAAATCAAAGGAGGTGTTCATGAGATCAAGCAAATTCTCATCGTCATTCTTCCCAAAACCAGGACTTAAAAAAGAGGGAGAGGTCGCCTGTGGCGTTGGTGTGACTTTCAACGAAATCACCACTATTCTTCCGAGTGAAGAAAAAGCTCGTCTCAAGTCTGATCCATCAATGGATATGGCAAAGGATTGTGTTCAAACTCGGTTTGCACAATTTCATGAAGAATATCGTCCAAGGAAACATCCACCGCATGTACCAAATCGTGGCAGTTCGGATTCATGCACATGGAAATCGTCTCCAAAGGAAAAGCCAAAGTCAACGGATACCAAAGATGTCTACTTGCAACAAGAGTACCGACCTCGGAAGGATCCACCCAACCAAATGTCAATACGGTATGGTCAATCTCCACGGATGGAACATCACACCCAAGTGAACAGTACGTCTACATGGAACCAGATGTCCAGTACTATTCTCTGATTATCACCGATAATAATGTTCTTATTATGTAATATTTTTTATGTTTCTCATCATGATTCGAATAGGTTTTCCGTATGAATGCCTTATTTTTCTTTATCAATCCCCACCCTTTAAGTTAGGTAATAATCATTTTAAGTTTATAGGTCCCATTCTTTTTTCTCAAGTAATATTCTAGTCCCTATAGTTCCCAATTGTAACAGTTGATCTTTTTTATCTTGTCTAAGTTCCCCCTCGGCTTTCTAATACCCAAGTCTTGACTCATATCTTGGCCCGGAACTAGCTAGTGCTGTGTGGAGGCGGGGCTCGGAAAGAGCGGAGATGTCCGGATACGATCCGGGTGTTCTCTGCATTCACTCTTTAAAGCCTGAAGAATTCAAATCCCATGAATTCCCGCGCAAAACTACACGCACATATGCAAGTTTGCTCTATCGGAGACGGCGCGCATTTCGAGTTTAAAAGGGTTTTCTGCCGATTTTTCATCATTCCGTAGCGAGAGAACAGGTCACGATAGGTGATATTGTTCTTGTCTCTAGGTTTCGGTGTTTTGTGGTTCTCTTGACCACGTTTTTCTTCCTTTTTGTGTTGCCTTTTTGAGCATCTTGCTCGTTTTTCCTTCGGGAAATTGTGCGAATAAAACCGTTACTGGTTCGTACAAAGTGTGTTTTCTAGTGTGCTTCTGGGTCTTGAGAGAAGATTCAGAAGTGAGTGTTTGTACAGTTACGAGTCGAGTACTTGGAAGAGATTTCCTTGTACAAGTCGCGTACTAACGGAAGACGGAAAACGGAAGGAAACGGAAGGAATTCCGCTCAACACTGGTCACCATGTATTTTTTTTTTCAATACTTTCAATACCCGGACTAGAGTTTTGCGTAGAACTCGATTCTAGCAGCGGAAACTTGTTTTGGAAAACTTGAAATTCGCTATTGGATGTACAAACAGATAAATGCTCTGTCGATCATCTAGGTGCAGTGACCCTCTTCTTCTGGAACCAACGAAACAGAGGAGGTCTTAAGTTTAATTATCTTGCCGCCTCTTTTTTCAGCGATGACTGTTTCATAAGTACCATAGTTTCAGGTTTGAAAATCACAATTGATGTTACATTGAATAGTTTCTGGCCCATTTGGTAGTTTCTAGGCTCTCAACAATGGATTTTTAATACCAAATAAAATTCTACGCGAAATTCCAACCTGGAAAGTAAGAAAAAGAAGAACAAATCCGGGCCTAGTGTTTCTTTTGCAATATTTAGGTCACCACGTTTTCTTTTAATACTTTCAAAACCCGGACTAGAATTTTGCGTAAAACTCATTTAGTTGTTAAAATTTATTTTCTATGCCTTGAAATTCGCTATTGAATGAACATATATCAAACGCCATATCGATCATCTAGGTGCAGTGTCCCTCTTCTTTGACGCCATTTAAACTGAAATCTCCAAGTCTCCTTGAAAATTTGATGCCTAGTTGAAACTGTAAAACTCGAGTCATCACCAATCATTGATCATCGATTCCTGAACCTTACGAGACAATCATAAAACAGAAAACATGACGAATAACAGGGAAAGATTTGGTAGTTTCTAGGCCCGTTTCAAGTGCCAAAATCGAATTCTACGCAAAGTTCTAACCTGAAAAATTAAGAAAATAAGAAAACATTCAACGGGCGAGTTTTTTTCGAACTTGCAAAATTCAGGTCTCCAATTTTCAATACTTTCAATACCCGGACCAGAATTTCGCGTAGTACTCAATTCCAGTAGTCGAAATTAGTTTTTAGAAACCAGAAATTCACTATTGAATGAATAAATGTGCACTTTAGATCACTTAGTTGCAGTGTCCCTCATCTTCTGGAACCAATGAAACAGAGGTAGTCTTAAGTCTGATAACCCCCTCCCAACCATTTTTTCTTTGATCAAAAGCACCATAGTTTCAGGTTTAATAACCACAATTGATGG
Source organism: Caenorhabditis sp. 40 LS-2015 (assembly GCA_900536305.3). Classification (NCBI taxonomy): domain Eukaryota; kingdom Metazoa; phylum Nematoda; class Chromadorea; order Rhabditida; family Rhabditidae; genus Caenorhabditis; species Caenorhabditis tribulationis. The sequence continues at coordinate 82,276 of LR544846.1, read as the reverse complement.
AATCAACTCTTTCTGGCCCATTTAGTAGTTTCTAGGCCATCAGCAATGGATTCGAAGTGCCAAAATCGAATTCTACTCAAAATTACAACCTGGAAAGTAAGAAAAAAGAAGAAAACCCCAATGGTCGAGTTTTTTTCGAATTCGAAAATTTAGGTCACCATGTTTTTTTTTTCAATACTTTCAATACCCAGACTAGAATTTTGCGTAGAACTCGATTCTAGCATCCAAAATTCTTTTTTAAGAACTGGAAATCCGGTACTGAATGAAATGCATTGCCGATCCCCTCTTCTTCTGGAACCAATGAAACTGAGGAAGTCTCGATTTTGGAAACCCGTTTTTCATTGATGACTGTTTCATAAGTAGCATAATTTCAGGTTCAATAACCACAAGTAATTGAACAAATCTGCTTCTACACAAAATTCTAACCTGGAGCGTGAGAATAAGAAGAAAAAACCAATGGTCGATTTTTTTTCTCCGAATTAGCAAACTTCAGCTCACTATACTTTCTATTCAATACTTTTAATATCCGGACCAAAACTTTGTAAAATATCGATCATCTAGGTGCCGTGTCCCTCTTCTTCAGGAACTAATGAAACAGAGAGAGTTTCAAGTTTGATAGCCCCTTGCCACCTCTTTTTTTAATGATGGTCAAAATTTAGGTCAACACACTTTTTTCAATACCTGTACCAAAATTTTACGTAGAACTCAATTTTAGCAGCCAAAACTTATTAGCTTAAGTGACGCCATTCATAATGAAAACTCCAAGTCTCCTTGAAAATTTGATGCCTAGTTGAAACTGTAAAACTCGAGTCATCACCAATCATTGATCATCGATTCCTGAGCCTTACCAGACAATGATAAAACAGAAAACATGACGAATAATATGGAAAGATTTGGTAGTTTCTAGGCCATCGAAAATGGACTTCAAGTGCCAAAATCGAATTCTACGCAAAACTCTAAGCTGGAAAGTGAGAAAAAAGTGGAAAAAGTTCTGGCCTAATTTCTGTTTTGAACCAGAATTTTACGTAGAACTCAATTTTAGCAGCAAAAACTTGTTTTCAATGTCTCGAAATTCACTAATGGATAAACAAACAGATAAATGCTCTGGCGATCATCTATGTGCAGTGTCCCTCATCTTCTGGAACCAATAAAACAAAAGAAGTCTCGAGTTTTATAACCCCTTACCACCCCTTTTTCCTTTGATGACTGTTTTATAAGTAGCATAGTTTCCGGTTTAATAACCACATGGAATCATGAATAATCTCTGCCCCCTTTGGTTGTTTCTAGGCTATCGACAATGAATTTCAAGTGCCAAATACGAATTCTACGCAAAATTCCAACCTGGAGAGTGAGAAAATGAAGAAAAACTTAAGGATCAATATTTAGGTCACCCCACTCATTTTTTCAATACCTAGGCTAAAATTTTACGTAGAACTCAATTCTAGCATTCAAAATTTGTTTTTAAGACCTATTAAATTCGTTAAGCCATCAATTGAAATTTCTACGTCTCCTTGAAAATTTCATACCAAGTTGAAAGTGCAAAAATTGAATCATTTCAATCATTGAAGATCGATTTCTAAAATTTAAACCGAGACAATCATAAAAAGATTTGCTACTTAGTTGCAGTGCTCCCCTCTTCTTCTGATACAGAGGAGGTCTCAAGTTTGATAACACCTTGCCGCCCCTTTTTCCATTGTTGACTGTTTTATAAGTACCATAGTTTCAGGTTTAATGACCACAGTGGATGATGTATTGAACGGAAAGTTTTAAGTTTTCTTGAAAATTTCATGCCAAGTTGAAAGTGCAACGCCATGTCTATCATTGATGACTGATTCCTGAATCTTACCAGACAATCATGAAACAGAAATCATGACGAATAATAGGGAACGATTCTTCTTTTCAATGCCATTGTCTGTCCCCCCTATAAATACGAGTCTCAAGTTCTCGAAGAATCGGAAAAAACCATGAATTCCAAGATTGCATCAGTTCTATTTCTACTACCCATCTCCATTTTCGGCCAGTGGGAATCTACAGTATCCCCAGACCTGGATCCAATTTGTGAAGCAGATTTCAATAAGATCAAGGGATGCATGAATGAGGTGAGTTATCTCAATTCCTGTAACAGATATCAAAAAGTGGTCAACTAGAAAAATGTTAAGGGCAAAATGAGAATCAATTTGCTAGTTGACCACTTTTCGATATCTGTTACAGGAATCGAGATAATTTAGCTCAATTCAGGACCACACCATCATCAGCAGAATCGACGACATCCCTCGCCCAGAGGCTTTCGAAAACCTGGCACTCGTCAAAGAAGTAGAAAAACTCGCTCGCTGCATTGACTTCCAGATAACCTGCTCAATTGCCAACGATTTCAAGACTTATCTACTTTCTACCATAGTCGCTTTCCGCGAACACTACCTAAACATAGAATCCAAATGTTTGGAAAACGACACTCTGTCCAAGATTCAGAAGACGTGTGATGCTGCTCCAAGACCACCAAGTGATGCTGAGGATCTCTGTGAGAAGTGGACGGATGGATGTCCAGTCAAAGAGATGAGAGAAGAGGTGAAGGAGTGTACGGAGGTGGACGTGGAGAACTTCAAGATGTTCCTGCGAAAAATTGGAGAGAGGTGCAAGAATGAGGTGGAGCACGGGAAGGAGTGGGCCAAGTATCTCGGATTGCCAAAGTTCGATCTTCCTATGTGAACTTTTTTTGGGAGAATAAAGTTAAAGTCAGGTGGTTACAGTTACAAGTTTTATGTAAAAATACAAGTAAATTACTATTAACTGTTTCTGTAACACTTGCAATTATGGTAATCACGAAACAGTCGTTGAAAGTTTGAAATAGGTAAAAAATGTGATTTTCAGTGCAAAACTGTCACCTTTGAGGACTTCAAACAATAGTTCCGATCATCCGATTCATCTGAAATTTTGTGAGCATATTAATCAACTCTAGATCTTCATTTTTGTAGTCGACAACTTTCTATAAGAACCACAATCGAGTTCGTTATGTCATTTCGAATTTTTGGTTCATTTCATTAGGAGATTACTCAAGGAAGTGAGTTTAACTTTTTCTCATACTTTAAGTCAAGGATGAAATTGACCCTCTAGTTTGAGATTCTGGATTAAAAACCTGCCAAGTGCTCACAAGCTTCGAGTTATGAGCTCTCGATGTTTCCCTACGATCGAGGATATCCCAAGCGAGAAGAAGAATTTTTCTGCAGACAATGGCTACGAAATTTTAAGAAAAAATGTAAATTGACATGGTTATGAGTTTTCGAAATTTTACTATTTCTATTAAACTGTTTCTGTAACATTTGAAATTATGGTAATCACGAAACAGCAGTTACAAGTCTGATATCCCTAACAAGAAACCGACAATAGCTACGCCCTCTACTTCTGTCGTTTCCTATATTAGGTTGTTTCAGTAGCTAATTTTCAATCGTTTGCTCATCAAGTGGTAGGCAAAATGCTTTGGAAATTGACATGGTTATGAGTTTTCGACAATTTACTATCGTTAAGCATATTTTGAGTTTTTACGTCAAGGCATTAATAGAAATGAAACTGAAAGTGTAGTATGCGAAGTAGGTGAAACTGTAAAAACCATATTAGACCTTTGAACGAGTTTATCTTGGTTCCTGTTGCGGCTATCAAAAAGTGGTCACCTAACAAAATGTTCCGCACATTGTGCGCAACATTTCGTTAGTAGGGGACTTTTTCATAACTGCTACAGGAAAAGAGTCAAAGTGATTAAAGCGGTCAAAGATCCCATGCATCCGTGATTACTAAACATTGACTCTCGTGCTAATTAAACCCTTGTAGACCACTTTCTTTACCTAGGAGAAAACCTGAATGTAATAAGGCCAAATTAACTGTTTCTGTAACAATTGAAATTATGGTAATCACGAAACAGCAGTTGACAATCTTTTTTGGTAACGGTCAAAAAAGTAATTTTCAGCGCAAAACTGTCAACTTTGAGGACTTCAAACAATAGCTGCACTCATCCGATTTCTTTGAAATTTTTTGAACGTAACAAGCAACTTTGGATCTTCATTTTTGTGGTTGACAGCTATTATCGACACTGGAGCCGATCGGAAAATCCTGATTGAGTTAGTTATGTCATTTAGAAATTTTGGTTCATTTCATCAGGGGATTGCTCTAGAAAGTGAGTTGAACTTTTTTTCATACTCTGAGTCATGGTAAAATCCACCCTCTAGTTTCGGATTCTGAAATAAAAACCTGCGAAATGCTCACGACATTCGAGTTATGAGCTCTCGAAGGTTTCCTATGCTTCAGGATATCCCAAGCGAGAAGCCGACAATGGCTACGCCCTCTACTTCTCTCGTTTCCAATGGGTGGTTGTTTCAAGGGTTAATATTCAAAATTTCGCTCATCGAGTGGTATAACAGTCAAATTAAAAAAAAATGTTTTGTAAATTGATTGGGTTTGATCATTCGGCAGCTTACTATTGTATTATTAAAAATGCAACGAAAAGTGAAATATGTGAAGTTGGTGAAACTGTAAAAAAACCATATTTCTTCTGATAAACCTTTGACCGAGTTCTGTTTGGTTCCTGTTACGGCTATCAAAAAGTGGTCGTTTTCCGCACATTGTGCTCAACATTTCGTTAGTTGGGGACTTTTTTATAACTGCTACAGGAAATCATCCGATGGAGGAAGAGAGTTGAGTTTGGAGTCAAAGTCAAATCGACCCTTTAGTTTGAGAGTCTGGATTAAAAACCTGCCAAGTGCTCACAAGCTTCGAGTTATGAGCTCTTGATGTTTTCCTACGATTGAGGACATCCCAAACCAGAAACCGGCAATGGCTACGCCTTCTACTTCTGTCGTTTCTTATGTTCGGTTGTTTCAGTGGTCAATTTTCAATTGTTTGCTCATCAAGTGGTAGGCAAAATGCTTGTTAAGCATATATTTTGAGTCTTTGCGTCAAATCTTTAATAGGAACGAAACTGGAAGTGTAGTATGTGAAGTTGGTGAAACTGTAAAAAACCATATTTTATCTGATAGAGCTTGGACCGAGTTTATCTTGGTTCCTGTTGTGGCTATCAAAAAGTGGTCACCTAACAAAATGTTCCGCACATTGTGCTCAACATCTTGAGTCAAAGTGATCAAAGCGGTCAAAGATCCCATGCATTCGTGATTACTAAACATTGATTCTCGTGCTAATTAAACCCTTGTATACCACTTTCTATACCTAGAAAAAAACATTCATATCTGAATCACATTAACTGTTTCTGTAACATTTGAAATTGTGGTAGTCATAAAACAGCAGTTTACTATCTTTTTGGTAACGGTCAAAAAAGTGATTTTAGCGCAAAACTGTCAATTTTCAGACTCGAAAAATGATTTCCAGGGTTCCAATTATTCTGAATTTTTGTGAGCGTATCAAGCAAGTCTAGATCTTCATTTTTGTAGTTGACAACTTTCTGAAAAAAACCATAATCGAGTTTGTTATGTCTTTTCGGAATTCGTTTCATGTCAGTGAAATATTCGAACTTTTTTGGACCCATACGTCATAACTGATTCAATGAGGATAAATGGATTACCCATATTGATTATCCATATTATCATTATAAACTTCTGAAACCCACAAAACAGTGAAAAATTAAAATTCATTAACTCCACAATAAACTCAATATCAGAGAACACACAAGAGCCCAAATCCCCGATCCGACGCTGATTCCAACACTGGTCGACCCTTCAACTTTCAAATCTCCCTCGGGCTCCACCCTCTTCCCCAACGGACGGTACATGTAGAACAGCAATTCTTGCTCTGTAAACCTCCGAGTCTTCAGAAGGATATCCTCTGGTTTTGAAGGCGTCAGAGTTTCAGAAGATTCAGAAGTGGTCCTGCTGGATATTGACGATGAGTGAGAGAGTCCAAAAGTCAAAAATGGAGTCGTTGTGGCTTCTGAAGTAGGCTCGTCCCCAGACTTTTTCGTCGAGCAAACCCCAATAAGATTGCAAATGTCATCCTCGAACCACTGGATGTTGAACATTTTGTTTACTGTTTGGTCCGTTTCAGTCGATAGATCTGAAAGTTTTTCGGGGAGTTTTTTCAAACCTGACTGGTGAGAGCTTACTTGAAGTGCTGACCCCAACGATTGTCCTTTTTAAACCGTCATTTTTGATCACAGGGCTTCCCTGCTTGAAAGCGACGGTTTGATGATCGCATACCAGTCTGGAATTCTCGAGCCTCGAAATCTGAAAATCGATGGAGCATTTCTGAATACTCTAGGTCAGTTGAAGGGTTTCAAGCCATAATAGAGGACTCTGAAGGATTCTAGATTGTTCTAGAATCTTCTAGAAGCTCCAAACTTACCTTGCAAGTTCTATAAGTGGAACTATCCCTGGAGTATACATCGACATCATCTCCGTGATTCACTTCGACTTCAGAATCCGCGATACATGGGAAATCAGACGTCGGGGGACCCGCTTCGACTTCCACGATCATCAGTGAGAATCGATTCGGAAAATTCTGTTTGATATCCGTTTTGCACGCCTTCAGAATGTAGGCCTTGACGACTTGCAAGGTTTCGTAGAGTCTTTCAGAATCACGGGACTGGGATCGGAAAGTGTAGTTACGGAGCTTCGAGGACGGAACTTCGGCGGGTCTGGAAATGTTTGTTCCAGGATTCTAGGGAATATCAAAACGTTCTAGGCAAGGTCAAAAAGTTCTATATCGTGTTAAAACCCTCTAGGCCAAGCCTCAAAGCCCTAGGCCAGGTCAAAAAATTCTAAACCAGGTCAGAAAGTTCTAGATCAAGTCAGAAAATTCTAGGCCAGGTCTCATAGTCCTCGGCCAAGCCTCAAAGCCCTAGGTCAGGTCAGAGAGTTGTAGACCAGGTCAGAAAGTTCTAGGCCAAGCCTCAAGCCCTGGCCAGGTCAAAAACTCCCGGTCAACCCACCCATTGTTGTGAGAACACTCCTCCTCGAAAACCGAACCGTCTACTCTCCACTTCATCTCTTCATCCAATACCGTAAACGCGGAGACCAAAAAGTGTCTTCTGGAGATCATCGTCGCCGTTGATCCAAAATTCGGGTCTTCGAAATACAACCATAACCAAGGTTGATCAGTCCTTTGATCTACAATTTTGGAAAGATCGATAATCGATCGGAAATTTCCATTCTCGCCTGGAGGCGGCTTTCCACAAGTCGCCAACCTCTCCTGGTTCTCCTTCCACGTCAGTTTTCCAGCTTCATACGCGTTGAAAGTAACTAGAATAGCAACAAACATCGATAGGAATTTCATAGTTGAAAATTGTTCGGGAATATTGGGAGTCTTGGGGGCTCTGGCTTTATCGGATTACGTGGGTTTTTGGGGAAGAAAAAATTGGGGTGTTACGGGAAAATTTTTCGGAGTTCGAGGGAAAAAAACCAACAAAAAAGTCTGAACCATATAAAAAAACAGCTTCATTGATTTTATACGTATGACTTTTCGATTTTCGCAGTAAGGGGGCTCCTCACATGGATTTGTGGTATCCGGGAACCACGTAGATGTTCGAGTCGCCCATGCTCAGCGGATAGAGGAATACGGTGGCGGAGAAGATGACGATGAAGAGGGTGAACGCGAGGGACATGGCTGAAAAGAAGGCGGGGAGGTTTTAGATGACTTGTAAGTTAGGTTAGAAGGCTCTACGTCAGTCTAGATGATTTTAGGTTAATCTGAAATGTGTTAGGTTGATCGAGAAGGTTTCAGGTAGATGGAGGTTCCAGGTTCTTCAAGAAAGTTCTAAGACATTCTAGAAGGTTTCGGGTTCTTCAAGAAGGTTTCAGATTCTTCAAGAAGGTTTCAGGTTCTTCAAGAAGGTTCCAGGTGCTTCAAGAAGATTCAAGAAGCATTCTAGAGGAATCTAGGGCTGTCTAGAAGGTCAAAAGTCACGGTAGAGGATTTCAGGTCATTCTGAGAGTCTTGCGTATTTCAGATCAGTCTAGAAGATTGAGGTTTCTAGGTTTTGCTAGAGAATCCTAGGCCACCATTAGAAATGAGTCTCACCTTCCGCAAACGCGATATCGTATTTCGGAGCCATGCGTTTCTCGCAGAGCAACGGCGACTCTGGCCGATGGAATAGTCTCGGCAAATTGATCGTATCCAGCTCGCGATTTCCGGAGATGAACACTGGGAACTCATGGCTCGAAACGATATCGAATTGCTTATCCCAATTGACGAATCCTCGCATGTCGCGAAGTCTCTTGTTGTTCAGAATGATCACTGCTGGCTTGGTGTCGGAGCCTTCGATCGTTTTGAGGTTCGGGAATTGGGGCATCCGACGGTATGGCGAGGCGATCATGGAGATGGAGCCGACGATTTTGCGCTGGAAATTTGTATAAGTTTTGAGAATTCTAGGCCATGCTAGAAGAATCTAGGTCATTCTTTGTTTAAGATTCTTGAGGATTCCAGAAAATGCTAGGATGGAGATGTTCAGATAGTTTTGAAAGATTCTAATAAAACACACAACTTTCTTGTTTCACGACTTTGCTAAATTTAGTCCAAAATGTGAATGGTGATATGCCAAGTCAATTGCACTGAGTATCAAACGTTAGGTTTTCAGGGAGGTTCGAAGCTACAACAACGTTATACTGTCGGCATGTATTTTGTCACCCTATTAGTCACTAGTTTGAAACTGAACATGTTTTTTTCACCCACATACCAAATTTTCGAAGTTCGCGGTCTTCAAATCGATGATCTTCAAATTCAAATCCCCGCGAAACTCCTCACACCAGTCAGGCCATTCGTAGAATCCTCCGCTCTCACGTGTCATGTTCTTCCACGTGCACGACAAGAGGGGACCGTCTATAATGACAAAATATGAAAAAAAAAAGAGTACTGTATCTAGATTACTGTAAGTTAGCAAAAAAAATTAGGACTTCACTCTAGTCTACGAAAAATCTCAACTTTTCAAATTTCCCGCCAAAAAAAACCTATACCTGTACCACACGATTGGCTGCCGGAGCCCATCACCAGTGCCAGAGGGAACAGCAGGAAAAGTCGACTGCAAAACTGAAACAAAGCGAAGGATTCTGGAAGATTCTGGAGAAGGGAAACTCACCATTCCAAATCTTGAAGGGACGTGGAAATGCGGGGGAAATTTTTGGATTTTTCAAAAAGTTTTTTTTCCGAATTTTTTGGGCGAAAAATCCACGAGGAGTTCCGTGACCTTTCGAATATGATTGTTGATCGATTTTTAGCGTGAATGAAGTTTTGAAATATGGTGGCCTAGAAACCCAAATTTGAGATTCCTAGGCCACAATCTTCAAAGCGCCATAAAGCGCAAAATCAAGGTTTTCAAGTTTTGAAACTCGTTACTTAAAAAACTTCAAAACTCGTCGCAAAATGACGATTTAAAAGTTTTGAAAACTAGTCTGGAATCAGCACAGCAAAACACAATTTTAGGCTTATTTATCAAAAATATGGCCTAGAAATCCAATGTTAGAATTCCATCAAGGTAAGTTTGCCATCACTCAAAGGTTAAAAAAAAAGAGTATTGAAAGTAAAAGAAAAATTGTTATCTCAACATGAGTCACTGTTTCAATGTTATCCGAAAAGTGAAACAGTATTTTTTTTAGAATTAACGAGACTTAAAGTTAGGTTCTAAAACTTTCTTGAAGATGGGTTTGAAAATTTCTCGTTTTCCAGATATTTGCGAAAAACAGGTTTAAAAAATGGCCTGTGGGTCTGCATAGTAGTGAGCCCCTTTTTCAACTGCTCAAAAGAGACATGTGCACTGAAGACTTACCATTAATTTTCACGCTGATCACCCTGAGATTTTCTTCCTTTCAATGTCTTCACAACTGATCACCCACAGGCCATTTTTTTAACCTGTTTTTCGCAAATATCTAGAGAACGAGAAATTTTCAGACCCATGTCCAAAAGAGTTTTAGAACCGAATGTGAATTCTGCATCCAACGGAACTCGGAGCTCGAAGAAAAAAACAGTACACATTTCTGTTTTCAAAGTTTTATTCAAGCTTACTCGTAAATTTAAGGTTACTCGTACAAAGTTGGGGAGGGAAAACTGAGGGGATTTGAGATCAAAAAGAAGGGGGCAAAAAAAACGGGAGGCGGAGGGGGAACACTTAACGATTTGGAGTTAATACAATTCACAGACATAGTCAAGAATGAAGATGATAGAAAAAAAGGTCATAGAGGAGCAACTTGAAAAAGAGTAAAAGAGTAGAGTGTTAGAAAGAAGAACTCATCGTTGAATTTCCCACCGATGAAATTCCAGAATCGGACGACACCGAGAGCTGGTTTTTCTCGATCAGGACCATTGCCTTCGTGTCGGATCTCACATGCTTGTTGAGCTCGATTTTCAGCCCCTTCACTTCCTTCGACTTGTACTCAGTTACAACGTGGAATTTGGCGATGTGGAAAGTGAAGTCAGCAAGTCGGTTCATCAGGGTCTGTCTATCGGAATGCATCTCGTAGACAGTGAGGATGGGAACGTACTGGCACTGTGTGCACGCTTGCAGCTGGAAAATAGGAAATAATTTGAATAGTTTCGCTAAATGGAAATGTTTTGATGGCGAATTTGAAGCAATCGGAAAGTTTAAAACTAGAACAGCATGCCAAGTTTTGAACACTTCGTTGCTAAAATATATTTCCTAGCTTTGAAAACTCGAAATGGTTCAAAAGAAGAGATTGACATCATGATTCTAAACTGTGTGACTTACCCAATTCTCAGTGTCCACTGTCGGCTTTGGTCTCTTGGCTTCTGTTGCTGGATCAGAAGTCTTTCTCTTCTTGGAATCAGACTTGCTCGCTTTATCTACCTTCTCGTCCTTCTTTTCCACTTGATCCTTTGTTGGCAAGTTGTAAAGCTTGGTCTTTTTGAAACTGATTCCGTGACTCATCAGTTCTCCTCCAGAGAGGACCTCGTTAAATACTTCATTGGATTCCATTGGATATTCTTCGACCGAAACGTCGCCCTTCAGCCATCCTTTGTTCTGATTGTACTTGTTGAGAGTGGTATTGATGCGTCGCAGTTTGACTCCGAACATGTAGAGTCCATTAGCTTTGAGACCGCTGACAAGGAACTCCAGACGGGGGAAGAAGTCTCTGCAAGAAAATAAGGTTACTGTAAGATCCTTTTTTCACAATCTAGAGATAGTCAAAATGTCTCAAGTGTTCACTCACCTTCCTGAGATCTTGGAGATCATTTCGTTCCCTGATGCCACACTGGCGAGTTGCCGCCAGATATGCTCATCCTTCAACCAAATTCGCATCTCTCCATTTTGAACTTCAGCGATCGGGAAGTTCTGGGATGCTGGCGCTGTCACCGGAGTTGGCATGGCTTCTGGTACGACATACGGCTTTTCCCACGAGGCGAAGAATTGATGATGGTCAAACTGTTGCTGAGACATCGGGTCGAACTGATGGAACTGCGCCTGATCATATGGGTACTGTCCTGCGGCGATGAGAGGATACTCAAAGTGCTGATGTGGACCCGGCATCGTTTGAGGCTGCTGGTTGTAGTATGGATCCTGGTTCACTGGGTACTGGTGGGTCGATTGAAAGTATGGAGGGTAATGTGGGTAGTGAGCTGGATACTGGTAGTGGAAGTTCTCGGCCATCTGAATGTGGTGGTTTCCGAAGAATTGGTACACTTGATTGTTCTCCATTTTCTGAAAAAAAAGTTTATGAAGAGAAGTGTAACAAAAAAGTAATCGAGAAATAGACAAGAAAACTGAAATCGATATAAACTTGAACTAGATTGAAAGAGTCTCAGCCAGAATGGGAATCGAGGGTGTAAAGGTACAGAAAAATATTGGAAAAAAAGGGAGACCGGAAAATATTGGAAAACTCAGAGAGAGGGGTTGTCTGAATGGGGAGAACAATAAGGACCATCTGAATCTCACACAATCGCGCCCAAGGGGGTGGAGTGTCTCTGTATGTGTCTGTATGTGTGTGTGGGAGTTTCTCATAGTGCACCCCAGAAGGGTGTATGTCTCGCTGATAGTCTTCACAGTCACTTCTTTATGACATGTCAAAAAGGGTCGACCAAAAAGTGATAATAATTGGGGAGTCTAAGTTGAGCTATACCAAATGGAATTTAATGAATCAATGTAACTAGAAAATGACTCTAAAATGGCACAACAATCAAAGTGACCTTCTAGAGAAAAGTAGTTTGTAAAGATATGAATATGGAGAACAGAACTGTGGAAAATGAAAATATCGATAGTCAGGAAAATGTAATCGAAAAAGTTAGGTCATATCCTCAAAGGCTGTTTAAACTGGACCGGTAGATCAGTGATAGATTGTAGTTGTAGGGGAGAAAGTACAATAGATCAAAAGATAAGGAAACTCGGAATCGAGTACACTGTCAGACCAGAATCGAGAACTGGCTTTTGGAAAAAGTCTTCATGAAATCGATATAAACTTGTAAGTAAGAGAAAGCGTCTTAGTCAGAATGGGAATCGAGGGGCACCAGGTACAAAAAAGTATTGGAAAAAAGGGAGACCGGAAAATATTGGAAAACTCAGAACGAGAGGTTGTCTGAATGGGGAGAACAATAAGGGACATCTGAATCTCACACAGTCTTGCCCAGAGGAATCTGTGTGTCTCTCTGTGTGTCTCTGTGTGTGTGAGAGAGTGATTACATGATACTGACAGACTGGGATTAGCCGAGCAGACCAGGTGGACAGTGTGAGTGCCATGTTCTTTGAGATATGCCGCCGTGTTTCTCAACAATGAAACCCGGAAGGATACAGTCTTCACCATCACTCTTAAATGACATGCCAAAAAGGGTCGCCAAAAAGCGAGAATAATTATGATGAGCCAAAGTTAGAATCAACCTTCTCCTGGTAAAAAATGATTGGAAGGTTGAGGAAATTGAGGAAACCAACATTTTTAAGTACGAGACCATGAACGTGCCAAGTGATCTCCTGTCAAGTTTCTCACTGAGAATCCCGTTAAAAGGTCTTCACAAAAACATCAACAAGACATGTAAGAAGAGGTCCACCGAGACCAACAATTAGAATCCAATAGTTCCCAATTGGGTTTACGATATCGAGCAATTCTTCTTCTTATTCTTCTCCTTCCGGGTTGCATTGTTGAGAAACACGACGGTATATTTCAAAGAACATGGCACTCACACTGACCACCTGGTCTGCTCGGCTAATCCCAGTCTGTCTGTATCATGTAATCACACTCTCTCACAGAGACACATACAGAGACACACAGACCCCTTGGGCGCGATTGTGTGAGATTCAGATGGTCCTTATTGTTCTCCCCATTCAGACAACCCCTCTCTCTGAGTTTTCCAATATTTTCCGGTGTCCCTTTTTTCCAATACTTTCCTGTACCTTTAGATCCTTGATTCCCATTCTGACTAAGACTCTCTCAATCTAGTTGAAGCTACTTCTCGGTTCTGGCCTGACAGTCTTGTAGAATATGACCTAACGTTTTCAATAACATTTTCCTGACCATCGATATTTTCATTCTCCATGGTTTTCTTCTCCATATTCAGATCTTTACAAACTTTTTATTTTTTAAAGTTTCCTATGATTTTGCCAACTTAGAGTCATTTTCTAGTTACATTGATTTTTTTGGCTCAACTTAGACTCCCCAATTATTCTCACTTTTTGGTCGACCCTTTTTGACATGTCATAAAGAAGTGACTGTGAAGACTATCAGCGAGACATACACCCTTCTGGGGTGCACTATGAGAAACTCCCACACACACATACAGACACATACAGAGACACTCCACCCCCTTGGGCACGATTGTGTGAGATTCAGATGGTCCTTATTGTTCTCCCCATTCAGACAACCCCTCTCTCTCTGAGTTTTCCGATTTTTTCCGGTCTCCCTTTTTTTCCAATACTTTCCTGTTCCTTTAGACCCTTGATTCCCATTCTGACTAAGACTCTCTCAATCTAGCGCAAGTTTATATCGATTTCAGTTCTCTTGTCTATTTCTCGATTACTTTTTGTTACACTTCTCTTCATAAACTTTTTTTTCCAGAAAATGGAGAACAATCAAGTGTACCAATTCTTCGGAAACAACCACATTCAGATGGCCGAGAACTTCAACTACCAGTATCCAGCACCGTACCCACATTACCCTCCATACTTCCAATCGACCCAACAGTACCCAGTGACCCAGAATCCATACTACAACCAGCAACCCCAAACGATGCCGGGTCCACATCAGCACTTTGAGTATCCCCTCATCGCCGCAGGACAGTACCCATATGATCACTCGCAGTTCCATCAGTTCCACCCAATGCCTCAGCAACAGTTGGACCATCATCAATTCCACGCCACGTGGCAAATGCCGTATGTCGCTCCAGAAGCCATGCCAACTCCGGTGACAGGACCAGTATCCCAGAACTTCCCGATCGCTGAAGTTCAAAATGGAGAGATGCGAATTTGGTTAAAGGATGAGCATATCTGGCGGCAACTCGGCAGTGTGGCATCAGGGAACGAAATGATCTCCAAGATCTCAGGAAGGTGAGTGAACACTTGAGACATTTTGGCTATCTCTAGATTGAGAAAAAAGGATCTTACAGTACCCTTATTTTCTTGCAGAGACTTCTTCCCCCGTCTGGAGTTCCTTGTCAGCGGTCTCAAAGTTAATGGACTCTACATGTTCGGAGTCAAACTGCGACGCATCAATACCACTCTCAACAAGTACAATCAGAACAAAGGATGGCTGAAGGGCGCCGAGTCGGTCGAAGAATATCCAATGGAATCCAATGAAGTATTTAACGAGGTCCTCTCTGGAGGAGAACTGATGAGTCACGGAATCAGTTTCAAAAAGACCAAGCTTTACAACTTGCCAACGAAGGATCAAGTGGAAAAGAAGGACAAAAAGGTAGATAAAGCGAGCAAGTCTGACTCCAAGAAGAGAAAGACTTCTGGTCCGGCAACAGAAGCCAAAAGACCAAAACCGACAGTGGACACTGAGAACTGGGTAAGTCACACAGTTTAGAATCATGATGTCAATCTCTTCTTTTGAACCATTTCGAGTTTTCAAAGCTAGGAAATAATTTAGCAACGAAGTGTTCAAAATTTGGCATGCTGTTCTAGTTTTAAAATTTCCGATCGCTTCAAATTCGCTATCAAAACATTTCCATTAGCGAAACTATTCAAATTGTTCCCTATTTTCCAGCTGCAAGCGTGCACACAGTGCCAGTACGTTCCCATCCTCACTGTCTACGAGATGCATTCCGATCGACAGACCTTGACGGGAAGACTCGCCGACTTCACTTTCCACATCGCCAAATTCCACGTTGTAAGTGAGTACAAGTCGAAGGAATTGAAGGGGCTGAAAATCGAGCTCAACAAGCACGTGAGATCAGACACGAAGGCAATGGTCCTGATCGAGAAAAACCAGCTCTCGGTGTCGTCCGATTCTGGAATTTCATCGGTGGGAAATTCAACGATGAGTTCTTCTTTCTAACACTCTACTCTTTTACTCTTTTTCAAGTTGCTCCTCTATGACCTTTTTTATCATCTTCATTCTCGACTATGTCTGTGAATTGTATTAACTCCTAATTGTTAAGTGTTCCCCCTCCACCTCCCGTTTTTTTGCCCCCTTCTTTTTGATCTCAAATTCCCTCAGTTTTCCCTCCCCAACTTTGTACGAGTAACCTTAAATTTACGAGTAAGCTTGAATAAAACTTTGAAAACAGAAATGTGTACTGTTTTTTTCTTCGAGCTCCGAGTTCCGTTGGATGCAGAATTCACATTCGGTTCTAAAACTCTCTTGGACATGGGTCTGAAAATTTCTCGTTCTCTAGATATTTGCGAATACCAGGTTAAAAAAATGGCCTGTGGGGGATCAAATGTGAAGAAATTTGAAGAAAGAAAATCTCAGGGTGATCAACGTGAAAATGAGTAGAAAGTGTCTTCAGTGCAACTCGGGCTGCTTTGAGCAGTCGAATAGAGGTTTCCTACCATCCGATTTTTTTAAACATTTGTGGAAGTATCAAGCAATTCTAGAGCTCTATTTTTGCAGTTGACAACATTTTACGAAATTTATTCTCCAGTCAGTTATTGTGCGCAGATGGAAGGCACCGCATATTTTTAGATCACTGTTCTTCAACGTACTATAACTGACTGGAGAATGATTTTCGTGAAAAAGTTGTCAACTACAAAAATGGAAATCTAGAGTTGCTTGATACTTCCACAAATAAAAAAAACTAAGAAATTAAAAAATTTGTTCACATTTGATCACCCACAGGCCATTTTTTTAACCTGTTTTTCGCAAATATCTAGAGAACGAGAAATTTTCAGACCCATGTCCAAGAGAATTTTAGAACCGATTGCGAATTCAGCATCCAACCATATAAAAAACTCAATAAAAAAAAGAAATCCAATTTTTAGATTTCTTGGTCATCAATTAAAGTTTGCCATCACTCAAAGGTAAAAAATGTAAAAAAAGAGTATTGAAAAGTTAATAACACAATCAAATCACACTAGAATGTTAACATGAGTCACTGTTTCAGTGATATCACAAAAGTGGAACAGTATTTGTTTTAGGAATTTCACACCAGCTCACATAAAGATTTTGATGCTCACAACATTTATTATTCTTCTTCAAAACCAAAAATCACAACTCCAACTGATCAAACTCCGCTCTATCGAACTTCTTGCCAAACTTCTCAATGTAACTATTGTCTCCAGCCTGCGCCGCGAATCCAAGATTGGTGACAACCCCCAGGAGCTCTCCAAAAGCCACGGCTCCTTTCAAGAACTCTTTTTTGGCGGGCTCTTGACACTTCTGAGCCGTAGCTACGCATCTGGCGATTGGCTTGGCTTGAGTGGCAATGAAACGAACGTCATGGGTCTCGACGGCTTCGGATGGCATGTTTTGGATGAGGCAGAACATCAATGCCTGTTTCATGTTGTTCTGAAAATGAGTTGATTTAGGCGTTTTCAATGGTCTTGTTTTATAATCACCTCATTCAAACACTCGTATCCTTTATCGAAAAACTTTTCGAGAGCATAAGCACCACTTTCAATGATGTACTTGAGAAGAACCAACTTGTTGCAGGTGACCTCTCCCACACATTTCAGCGAACTATGGATTTCTGGAAGTTTGGCAAGAACCTCCTTTCTCGATGGGAATCCGGTGGAGTTTTGGAACTCTTTGGCGTCCTGAAAACATTCGAGATTGCTCAGTTTTAAAAATGAGCAATAGAGCAGGTCGCTGGCTTTCAAGATTGCTCAGGTTAAAAATTTTCGTATTGGATTCGGCGTTACAGACCAAATCTGACAATGACATACTCAGCAACAGCGTGTCTATTCGAAAAAAAAATCTCGAAAAAGGCATTTTTCGAAAAAAAAATTTTGAAAAAAATTTTTCGAAAAAATTCATCGGAAAAAGTTTTTCGAAAAAAGTCCTCGAAAATTTTCTCAACATAGAGGATTTTGAGATTTAATAAGAGTGCCAGGCTCACTTCAGCACAATGATTCAAATCTTTTAGACTTAAGGAAGGTTAGAAACCGAAAATTTGGATTTCTAAGTCACCAACTTTAGACTAGAATTGCTCAGGTCTCGAATGAGCAATATCTCCTTCTTACCTCCGTCACATCATTGAAACAATGCTTGAACTTGGCCGTCTCTCTTTTACAGGTCGGAGAGTCGTTCTCGGAATCCAAGAACTCCTTGAAGGCCGGGAGGTTCGGAACCTCCATGGCCACGGCGATGGAGAGAAGACAGAGGAGTACTGTAGAAGACTTGAACATTCTGAAGAAATGTGAAGATTCAGAATCCAAGAGGAGCGTTTTTATGTGGAGCGGATGTTGATAGAGAACTTTGAATCATGACGATGTTTTGATTGAATTTTCAGTATGATTCAGTGTGAATCAGAGTTTGAAGCTAGAAGTTGAGTCATACATGACAAAATTTTCATAGAGATCAAAAACAATTTTCGAGCCGAAAAAATTGCCTGCTTAAGTTTGATACTCAGTCATAATGGATACAAAAAGAGATTTAACCACCAAGATCAATTCTCCAAAGTTTTGGGTCCAAATTAACAACAACCTGAAACCGAAATTTTATAGTTCATTTAGCTTCCCACGTTTGATAGTCAGCTTCTCTTCTATTTTCAATTTCGCCGCGTACCTGCCTGCGTATCAAACGTTTGTAAAGAAATTCCAGAACTTTAATCAAAAAATTGAAGCATTCATGGAACACAAAAGTAGAATTTTGGCTCAAAGGAACAATTGCCAATTGTTTTCCCATCTTATAAATGCCACCGTTGAAACTGAAACAAGCCATCAAAATGATTCGTCTCGTTTTTCTTGTTGGAATTCCTATTCTCGCCACCTGTCAATGGGGTGTCCCCCCTCCAATCGTCACCAATGAGCAGTGCCAACAGGAGTACGACAAGATTTTGGGATGTGTTAGGGTGAGAGTTTTTTTAGGAGGCCTGGAAACTGAATCTCAGAATCCCTAGAATCTCAGAAAACATAGAATCTTAGAATCCCTCGAATCTGAGAATGTCAGATTTTCTAGAATCGCAGAATCCCTGGAATGCCTAGAAACCCTAGAAATTCAGAATCTCAGAGACTCAGAATACCTAAAAATTCAGAATTCGTAGAAACTGAGAATCTTACAATTAGAATCTCGAAAATCTCAGAATCTCGTAATCATAGAATCGTTAGAATCTCAGAATCCCAAGAATCCCTAGAATCGGAGAATCCCTAGAATTCCCAAAGTTTCAGAAACTCAGCTTCTTAGAATCCCTAAAATCCCTTGAATCCCTAGATACCCTAGAATCCCAGACTATCGAAATCTCAGAAACCCTATAATTCCTAGAATCTCAGAATCCCGGAATTTCTTGGATCTCGGAATCTCAGAATCCCTAAAATTTCAGAATTCATAGAAATCAAGAATCTTACAATTAGAATCCTCAAAATCTCAGAATTTCGGAATCCCTAGCATTTCGGAATCTCAGATTCCGTAAATCTCAGTATCTCAATAATCTCAGAATTTCTGAATCCATAGAAACTGAGAATCTTACAATTAGAATCTCCGAAATCTCAGAATCCCTAGAATCCCTAACAACCTCCATCTTCCAGAACAAAAGTCTCTTCTCCCATATCGACGATCTCCTTCGCTCGGACCCAATCGAAAACCAAGCGATCATTGATGAAATCACACATGTCCTCGATTGCTCAGGATTCCTCAACTGCAACTCTTCCAGAATCTTCCAATCCTATCTCTTCAATCAACGCTGGTACGTAGACTATTACTTCGACAACTTGGCCACATGTCTAACAAGCGATGCCTCGTACAACATTTTCAATCAATGTATTCCAAAGATCCCGGATCCACTTGAGGATTGGGCTTGCAACCGAATCAGTGACCATATGAATTGTCTTGTCACAGAGTTGAAGAAGCAGCCGGATTGCTCAGTGAAAGATGTGAAACCCTTCAAGAGATGGATATTGGCCCACAGAGCTAGTTGCGTCATGACCCATCAATTTTGGTTGGAAGTCGACAAATATCAATTGAAAGTTGACAAAGTTTTGCAATGATTCAAGTTGTTTCTAATAAACCGTGCCCTCTTCATATTACATCCACGTAGATATTTTCTTCCTCTCTTATCCCTTTATTCCTCGAAGAAAATCCAAAATGTTCAATTGTCCGAGTTCAATCATAATCCTACTCACCACCATATTCCTAACGGGCTCCTCCATCGAAATCGTGTCGCAGCGAGAAGGATGCTCTCAGGAGACTGTAATGTTGGCGGATTGCTTGCTTCCGCATCAGGTAAGGTAGTGAACTTCTTCCATATCCTAGTTATGGAAAGCAAAAAAGATTTCGGACCCCCGGGGTTTGAACCCGCGACCGGCGATTCGTAGTCGAAGTTGTTAGCCAATGGGCCATGTGACACTCTGCACTCCAGTCACAGGCTGCTGCACCGGGCGACCCCGCTCTCGGTGTGGGCGATTTTATCATTGCCTTGGGAGTTTCAATGCTTGCGCTTGGCATGGCCTACTGGTTAACAGTTTTGGCCACGAATCTGATGGTCCCTTGTTCGAACCCCATGGGCCGGAAATCTGTTTTCATTTTTTTTCAATGATTCCCAAGGCGTTCCCAAGCTCCAGAATTCCCTAAAAAGCCTTTACTCATTTCAGAACTACATAAAGTCCTCCCTTATCGACGTCACCGGTCGTGAGATTCTCAACCAAACGTTCATGTTGGAATTCGTCGATTTCACCCGATCCTTATCCACTTGCATCGATGCGAGGCCGGCGTGTGACAGGATTCGACACTACAAATATTTCGCGGATGCGCTGAGCTATGTTGGAGAGACGTTCTACGATCCAATGGTTTTCGAATGTTTGGAAAAGGTGGGCAGGGTCTAGAAATTGGAGATTTGGGATTCTAGGCCATCATTTTGAAATCGGTATAACTCAGCTTAAAGTCACTCTTTTCGAATTGGGAGAGAGTTTTAGAGTCAACACCGAACAGCGAATCTACTTGGTTACTAAAAACAAGGCCTTGAAACTTTAAATTTTGATTTCTAAGTCACCATTTTGAAATAGACATAATTCGACTCAAAGTAAAGATTTTCGTGTTCTGAAAACTGTTTTGGATTCAGCATATCAAAACCTATCTATCAGGCTTACTTACCAAAATATGGCCTATAAATCCAAAATGTGAATTTCTAGGCCATCAACTAGAAAACTTCATAACTTGGCTCAAAGTCAAGATTTTCGAATTCTGAAAATTGTATCGGGTTCAGCATATCAAAACCTATCTATCAGGCTTGCTTACCAAAATATGGCCTAGAAATCGAAAGTGTGAATTTCTAGGCCATTAACTTGAAAACGTCATAACTCAGCTTAAAGTTAATATTTTCGTGTTCTGAAAACTGTGTTGGATTCAACATCTCAAGACAATTCTGTTAAGCTTCCTTAACAAAATATGGCCCAGAACCCTAAAATTTGGAATTCCAGGCCATC
The DNA here is from genome assembly GCA_900536305.3 of Caenorhabditis sp. 40 LS-2015. Taxonomy (NCBI): domain Eukaryota; kingdom Metazoa; phylum Nematoda; class Chromadorea; order Rhabditida; family Rhabditidae; genus Caenorhabditis; species Caenorhabditis tribulationis. The sequence goes on along the minus strand of LR544846.1, from coordinate 61,332 downwards.
TACTCAAAATTGCCATAACTCGGTTCAAAGTGAAGATTTTCGAATTCTGCAAATTGTATAGTGTTCAACATCATAAAATACATCTATCAGGCTTACTTTTCAAAATATGGCTTAGAAATCCGAAATGTGTGTTTCTCGGCCATCCACCAAAAACTGCCATAACTCGACTTAAATTCATCTTTTCAGATTGAAGAACCCCTCCGCCAATGCTTCGACGAGTCTCGCTTCGAGTATCGCACATTTATTTCCCTCCATGACTTCTTCCCCGCATCTCTCGTGGACATCCTCAGCTGCCTGACAGGTCTACTCACTGGTGATAATGGAGTGTGTGCCAAGAGAACCACCGACAAAATCCAGTGTGCTTTTTTGGGAATTCGAGGCATCGCGAAGAATTACTACGATTTTCAGAGGGGAAACATGAAGCTCGTCAAGTTTGACAAGACGAAACTGATGACGAGAAAGTTGAAAAATGTGTCTTGTGAATGAATAAATTTTATTATGTATCCAAGTTTCTATTATCTGTTACAGTAATCATCCAAGACTCAAAAATGTCTCTTGACAATGACCAACTTCTTCTGAATGTCCAGAAGGTTTCCGATGACGTCGTACAGCGTATGATAGGCGTTCACAATCTCATCCGTCAGTTTTTCCTCGAAACTTCTCTTCAACACCGCGTCGACGCCTTCTAGCATGTTCTGAAACCCAAAGTAGATCAAATTTCCGAAAATTTTTGATCTACCGTTATATGATACTTGTTGATGTTCCACTTGACATGACTTCTTGCGATTCGCGCCATGAAATAAGTGAGCTTCTCCTCGTCATCCATCACTTCGACGATTTCCTGAAAACGGGCGGAAATTTGAATTTAGCGCCGGAAGTTTTTGAGAGAGAAGAGAGAGAGAGAAGCCTCATACCTTTAGACCTGCCATATAGACGGAGCAGTGATTGGCGAGCTCGTTGGAGGCGAGGAGGGCGGAGTCTTGAAGAGTTCGGAATTGTGGCCAAATGTTTTTGTAGTGCGGGAATTCGGAGAAGTATCTGGAAGAGAATTTAGTGGCCTAGAAAACCTCTAATGGCCTAGAAATCCAAAGTATGATATTGAAGGCCTAGAAATCCAAAAATGAACTTTGTGGTCTTGGAAACCGAATGATGGCCTAGAAGCACAGAAAGACTAGTGGTCTAAAAAACCACTTTTTGCAAAAGTTAGGCCATCCTTTTTCTGGCTGAAATTTTGCGTAGAACTCGACGATTTTAACTCCGAAACTCACTTTGCAAACAAGACAAGTCCATTTCTTCGGTAATCCTTGAAAACCACTGGAAACGTCTCCTTGAAAATCTCCTTCTGTCGCTCGGTGAGCCGTGCCATCTCTTGTCGCATTTTGAGCTTCGCATCCGGATTGTTCAGGTCTGAAACTGAAGGGGAGAGATGAGGGAAACTTGAAATTTTGGAATACCGAAAATCGGAGATTGGACTGGCGGCGATTGGGGACCCGGTGAGTCGTTGGGTTTGAATGCTGGAAGAAAAATTTTGATGGTTTGAAATATCTTGAAAATCTCGGAATATTGGGATCCAAGAATTCGAGAATTCAAGAATCGAAGAAACCGAAAACTCTCAGAATCCCAAGAGTCTAAGAATCCTTAGAATCTAAGAATCTGAGAATCCCTAGAATCCCTAGAATCCCTACAATTTCAGAATCTCAGAATCTTCAGAATCTCCAAATCTCGAAATCCCAAGAGTCAGAATCTCTAGAATCCTTAGAATCCATAGAATCCATAGAATCCATCAGAATTCCTAGAATCCAAGAAACCAAGAATCCGAGAATCCAGAGAACCCCTAGAATCCCTAGAATCTTTGAAATCTCAGAATCCCTAGAATCTCAAAATCCCAAAATCTCAGAATCTCAAAACTTACGACATGTAGAAGGCATTTCGGCTTTCAAGTATCGTCGAAAAATTTTCGTCGGCTTACTGTAGAAAATCGAACCAAAAAAAACTTGTGCTCTCAACTCTTTTTCAGCTCCTCAGAAAGCTTATATATTCATATTGACGTCTCCTCCATCTTCACTTCCTCCGCCGTCAAGAAAAATCACAAGATTCGCCACATTTTTGAGTGCCGGAAATACATGCCGCTTTTTTTTCTGATAGTGAGGTGTACACTAATGTGATGATTGGATGAGGGGAAAAACCTCGTGAATTTTGTCATCATCATCAGAAGACGTGGAAATGATGATGAAAGATGGAGATGTCATGAAGTCAAACCGCAAAGATCCACGACTTGAATTCAGATGATCTTGGGATTCGGCACGTCGTCTGAATTTTCTAGAGGGTTCTGAATGAGTCGAGGAGCTTCTGAAGGGATAATCATAAAAAATTCTGAAGAGTTCTGAAAGACTCTGAAGAGGTTGATAACCGAGAACTAGCAAAACAAAAAAGTGGGAAATTCTCCGTGAAAATAAAATTACTGCAACAGCGACTTTTTTTTCCATAGATTTGATTCAAAAGACTCGATTAAAAGAAATCAACAGAAAACCTTAATTGATATTACAGAGAGAAGGTGAGACTATAATCCTTTCAATTACCAATGCTTTTCAGACGGTTGACACTTGAAAATAAACGACTGAAACAGGGAAAATTTTTAGGATGAGCAATTTTCTTCCGCTTCTGATTTTTGATATTTTGTATCATGCTGAACTGATATCAATATTCTTTTAGTGTGATTTTCAGTCTGGCTGAACTACCGGACCATACTAATCAGCATCACCCCTCACTACAACAATTTCTTTAATCAAAATTATATGTGTTCTAGAATGATGTTAGCCTGTTTCAAATAGTTGGTTTCTAACGATTAGCAAAAGCTAATTTTTTCCTCCAACTGACGATTCGAGTCACAGGACACACACAAATTGTCCCGTTTGTTATTATTTTGACGGGGAACGTGTTTCGAACTTCTTCAGGATGACGCCTGGGAGAGAAAAAAAAAGAAGAAAATTTGTGTTTTTTTTCAAAGCCTTGTTGAGATTCATTTCAGATTACACTGCAAAAAGATATGAAGGTCAAATGCTGTTTTCGAAACATTAGATATTTGAAGTTTTCTTTTTGTTTAGTTGATCGTGGCTTCACCTGACTCTGAATCGTATTGGACGTTGTTGAAACCCCGGGCCAAACTCGGCATTGAATAGTACATGGAGTTGTCAGAGATGTCTTTGAAATCAAGTCTGTTTCGGGAACCCAGAATGAACAAACCAGACGAAAACATCGCTCGTTCCTATACATATAGGTCAATGATGATCTCATGGTTATTCTGTTTCAATAAGTTGCTTTATAGAGATCAGCAAAAGAATAGTCATTGCATTGCGTGATGCGGTTATACCTGATTTGACAAGAAGGTTGCACAAGTTCTTGGGTGGTACTTTTTCTTATGGGGAGATGGATCCTACTTTGCGAGGTAATTCAAAAAGTGAACATTTTGCTGATTTTCATTGTAGGTTCCGAATCTCTAACGATTATACCTAGACGCCGATGAGGAGAAAAGTTCATGCCAAACAAAAAGCCCGTTTAGTAATAACTAGCTCAAAGGTTCAAAGTTTGAGACCGATCTAAAACGGGATAAAAAAGCATTGAATGCGTAGGAAATGTTGTTAATTTCATTGAGGTAATAACATCCTAAAAGCCTCACTTCCAAAATAATAATCCCGTATCAGAAATGTTTTTTTTCTTCTATAATGAGATGTATGAAGTTTTCATGTTTCAGACAATTGCCTTCTTGATAATAAAATAACTTTCTTGCTAACAAATTTTCAACGTGACTATTTCAAAAAAGTTGTCAACTTCAAAAATGTCGATGTAAAGTGTTTGTATGCACCCTCAAAACTCCAGAAAAGTCAGGTAGTTGAGAGCCACTTTTTCGAGTCTTCAGTATGGCTGCTATAGAGATATCAGTCAATTGTACGTCGTCTACGTCTTCCTGTATGGTACTGTTTATTAGCGTTTTGAGGTGCTGAGATCCAGAGCTGTAGAACTGGAAAGTCTCGACCTATTTCGTTTCTTTCTTATGTAAAATTGGAATATTCCTAAAACATTCTCAACCAATCCATTTTTGTTTCTCTCACTTCTCTCAACCTTGTCATTTTGACCCATCTGAAATATTTTCAACTGTTTCACCATGGTTCTTTTTCAATTTCCAGCTGTGACTCAACAATCTCGTTGGCACTTACTGTCATTCCTTTTAACCGCTCTGACCCCTCTGAACAACATCTGAACAACGATGAACCACTCTAATTTAGACTCGATGTTTCCCAACCTTTTTTTGTAACTTTTGTCCTTTTATGAGTGTAGCATGTAGTCTGTACTTTGTAAAATGTGATTTCTAAAAGTTGTGTGCGTTGTTTACGCTTTTTTATGTCTGTTCATCATTTTTTTTTCTGTCTCTACAAACTCACATATAATCCTATCGAAAACTGGCAGCACTCTTTGCTTCATCCCACAATCATCAAAGAGACCATCATCTGCCTTCGACGGTCTTGTGGCGTGGAAGTTAGCCTGAAAAATGACTCTTGTTTTTGGGATTCTTAAGATAATGCAGGAACGAAGTCAACGAGAGAGCGGTGCACATAAAACCGGGAGGTAACAGAGGTTTTTGGAGAATACTACGAAGAATCAACCAAGGTCGATCGATTTTCCTGCCAAAGGAATGAGAATAGAAGCAAATGGTGAAAATAAGGATAACAATGAAAAGAAAGGTGGGCAGGAAGAACGGAATGGATAGATAGACTGATGGTGATCGATTTTCTCGCCAAAAATAGAGTAAAAAAATCAAAGAGTGGGATTGAGAAAGATATGAAGTGCGAACACCTGATCAAAAGATTGGCAGGTGTTCATAGGCGTGGGCTCGTAGGGGAATCTCAGCGTTTTTTAACCACACGGCTGACCTCCACTATGTGGTTATATTGACTGCGTGAAACGGTGCTAAAATGAAGGCATTTTTCAGACCTACCTTTCGGCAAACAAGAAAAACCTCAACCCCGGGACATTTTTTCGGATCAAAAACATTATTTTTCTAGGTTTCATCCGAAAGACGTTATTCTCATACGCTTATACAACGGAAAAATTAGAAGTTTCGCGGTACCTTTGGAGTTAAAAACAATTTTGAACAGCAAACTTTTTTGTGCTTTGTCCAATTTTTTGTTTGACTGAAACCTTTTTGTAGTTTTTGGCTTAGCAGTAGACCTCAATTGATATTACAAATAAGGGGAGACCATCTTCTTTTTTGCACTCAGTTGCTCTTCAGAATGTTGACACTCAAAAAAACTAAAATGGAGGAAATTTAAAGGATGAGCAATTTTTCCCCGTTTCGGATTTTTAATATTCGGCCTTATTAGGAACTGATATCGATTACCTAAAGAAAATGTCAAAGATCAGAAAAAATTTTTTCAGGTGTTCCGAACTAGAGAAACATCCTAGAAGCATTTCCAAAATAAAAGTTCCGTAACAGAATTTTTTTTTTCTGTAATGATATTCATGAAGTTTTCCTGATTCAAACAATTGCCTTCTTCGTAATGAAATATTTATTTTGCTATTCCGAATAAGGCAAATAGGAAAAAATGGCGCCCGCGCTCCACCGAACTAAAGCGTTAGAAACAAGAACAGGTGCCTTTAAGGAATTTCTATCATTTTTGAATTTTTTTTGGCTTAAGTCTTTTGCCTTCGCTCGAAATAATTTATGTCGCACAAATTGTCGAAAACGGTTGGACAGCTTTGACAGGAATGGGGTTTAAATAGGGTACTCCGGTGGAGCGGGGGCGCATTTCTTCCCATTTGTCTAATACAACATTACAATGGTAAAAATGAGTAAATGTTTGGTCAGATGCTACCTTCCAACTTGGGTTCACAATTTAGAGTTCACTTCGCTAGAATCAACTTCAACGTGACTATTTGAAAATAAGTCGTCAACGACAAATATTGTCGATCTGTAAAAAAGTGTATTATTGCGCCCTCAAAGTTTCGGAAATATCGGGCAGTTAGGGACCACTATTCTTCAAAGTATGTCGTGGATACAGGTCAGACTTGGTTGGAGAAAAGTTTTCGGAGAATCGGAGAACTGAAAATTTCTCCGAAATTTTTCTCGGAGATGGGAGGATTCCGGAGAAATTCAGTTTTGTTATCTTCTGGAGCAGTGCGAGAGACTAAAAACAATAAATTGGTGAGAATAACTAATGAGCAACAACAAAGGGCAAGTTCTCCGAAAAGCCGAGAAAAAAAATTCTCCGAAAAGCCATCTCTCCGACTCCATGTTTCATCGTACATCCATTGACGTGTTACCTTTAATCGAATATGCGTCTGTGGTATATTCTCCTCCACCCTCCTCTCACCTATCCAACCTTCTAGAAAGCCCTCTTCGTTGGTACTCCCGAAAAGTCCTCCAAAAATGTAACATTCCCTTCTCATCCTATCTTGACCGTCTTAAAACCCTTGACATGTACTCAATTCGTCACCGTCGCTTAAAAGCCCAATTAATGCTTCTTTACAAATTCATTTGCGGAGCCTCGTTCATTTCCAACAAAGACTCATATTTCAAACTTTCTTCTTCCGACAGACGACCTATGAGAATCACGTGCCTCTCCCCCTCCTCCAATGATTTCTTTTTCGTTACCATATCTTACTGGAATGCCATAGTCTGTAATTGTGACTCCTTCCTCTCTCCTTCCCAGTTTGAAAGTCTTGTCGATTCCTCCATCACCCGGTTTTAACTCTATCTTACTGCTTCACCTCGCCTTCTTATTCTGTACACCTCCCGGTATCTCTCCCGTAATTCAATTCCCTTTGTTTCTCTTCTTGGGCGACCCTTATGCAGGGGAAGCCCAAATACCTATTGATTCGTTCCCATGATCAATAAAAATATATATATCCATGTTTCATCGTTCATCTTTTTGTGTGGTACTTTTTATTAACGTTTTGAAACAGTGAAAAAATTCTTGATGCACTACAGTATGTGGAATCATGACGAGGATTATTACTGAAGATTTTCCAGCAGCTGGTCAGTCGTTCTCTTCCCCTTCTTCTCTTCCATAACTTTCCAAGAGTTCGAGAGTGTAGACCTGTATCTCCTTTGTCTTGAGAGAGCAGGAAAAAATAGAGCCGCAGATAGTCAGAGAAGAAGCCTCGCCTCCAACTGACGATACGAGTCACAGGACACACACACACACACACACACACACACACACAAATTATCACGTTTGTTCTTATTAATTGGAACTTTTTCCATCAGGATGTCTCCTGTGTCGTGGCCGTAGAGTCTCTACGGCACAACCTCAATACTAGAACACTTCTAGAGTGACTGCAAACGTCACAATCATAGAGATTATTCAACTTCTGCAATACAAGGGTATTCTCCGTGACCACTATTCACGGTGAAACACGACAACGACCTTGACCTCTGGGCCATCAAGATAAAGCCACTATAAAAGGAGGGAGAATCGTCAAGATAGTGAGAAGTTCTATGGAAGCCTTCCGAAGCCAACAGATGTCTACAGTAGCCGAGATGCCCAGATGAAGAGCCAAGCAGCCTCCAGGATCCCCCGAAGTCGTCAGCAGCACATGGACACCGCCTCTGGACCGAAAGCAGCCAATCGCCGACCGTGCAAGGCCAAGAGTACCGGAGCCGACTGTGATCCATTCTCCCCGACAAGGATGCCCCTGCGGAGGACCAGCGACCACCCAACATCTGCGATGCCAATCAACGCCACTTCTACATTCTTGCCGTCTACGAAGATCCCATTCACGCATTCTCACCTTTGAGTTGTCAATAAACTATGAGTCTTTTCCCTCTCCTTGCATTCAGCTCTCACACCGGGGCTCACCGACCCTTTGGTGTGGACATGGGAAAGAAACAAATATGAAATTTGGTCTGTTTTTTAATAACAATTTAAAGAATTCCACATTACACTGCAAAAAGATGTAAGGTAAAGTGCTGTTTTCGAAACATTAGATATTTGAAGTTTTTTTTGGAAGTTAATCGATTCTAGGATACAGTAAAAACTCTATTAGATAGCCAGCCCTAATTGAATGTCAGCCTCTCATATAGTGCCACTGCTGATTTTATGTTCCTGTGGTAGAAGTTATCAAAGTTCTAGAATTTCCGGGTTTTTATGCTTTTTGGAATACTTGGCTTTTTTACTCTGTAGTAGTGTTCTGTAGTAGTGTCATGGCATTCTAATAGAGTTTTCACGGTATTTGTGTTCTAGGATGATAATTTCATAGTTATCCTGTTTCGAATAGTTGCTTTGTAAACATTAGCAAAAGTTCAATTATTGCACAAAAGCATACAAATGACGAGAAGAATATCTGACTTGACAAGGAGGTAGCAAAGCTTCGCTTGGACTTTTTCTTTTGGGGAGATGGATCCTACTTTGCGAGGTTTTATCTCGAACTACGTACACATTTTGCTGATTTTCGCTGCAGCTTCCGAATCTCTAGTATCGATTTTACTTAGACGCAGATGAGGAGAAAAGTTCCTTCCAAAAAACAGCCCGTTTAGTAATAAACAGCTCAATAGCTCAAAGATTTGAGATCGATCTGAAACGGGAAATAAAACATTGAATGAGCAGGAAAATATTATTGATTTCATCGAGCTAATAACATCCTAAAAGCCTCACTTCCAAAATAATAATCCCGTATCAGAAATGTTAAAAACAAAAAAAAAAAAAACACATTCTCATCTGGAAACAATCAAAATCTTTGGTTATTTTTATGAAGATTATTGCTCTACACTTGTGCAATCGTCTTCAAACACTGGCTTTTGAAATGCAGGGCTTTCTATCGGAAAAAAAAACGGGAAACCCAGCGGGTAACTTTGCGAGGTCATAACTTCGATCATTTTTCAGTGTTTTATTTCAGAATCTGAAACTAGAAGGTCGATTTTACCTTTCACTGGAATTTGAGAAAAAATAATGAAGAGCCTTTTCTCAAAAATAATGTAAAACCTTTAGATTACACTGCAAAAAGTAGTAAAGGTTAAGTGCTGTTTTCGAAACATTAGATATTTGAAGTTTTCTTTTGTAGTTAATCGAGTCCAGGATAAACTGGTTTATACTGTTGAAATTTTTATTTCTCTCACTTCTCTCAAATTTATTATTTTAACCCATCTTTTTTTAAACTATTTCACCACTCAAGACCCAAATTTCAGCTGTCATTCAACATTCTTAGTTTCAGCACCTTTTCACTTTTTTCAACTCTTTTCATTTTTCTAAAGTAATCTGTGCTCTTCAAAAAGTTGACACTCAAAAAAAAAAACGAAAAAGTTGAAGGATGAGCAATTTTTCACCGTTTCTGCTGTTTGATATTCGGTCCGATTAGGAACTGATATCGATCATTGTACTAAACCTCAATTGATTAGAAATTTTTTATTCAGCCTGGATAACATCCTAAAAACCTTATTTTCCAAGTCACAATCCCGTATCAGAAATGTTTTTTTCTCTGTGATGAAATCCACGAAGTTATCCTGTTTCAGACAATCGCCTTCTTGATAATAAAAAAAAACCTTCTTGCTACTTCGTACAGGGTTTCAACAAGACATTGGTAAAGATGAGAAATGAGTAAACGTTTGGTCAGACACCTTTGGTTCAAAACTTGTATTAATACACCCTCGAAATTCCAGAAAAGTCAGATAGTTGGGAACCACTTTTTCGAGTCTTCAAAGTATACCTGCGAAAGAGCGGTCGGTGTGATTGTACATCTTCCTACACGGTACTGTTTACTAGCGTATTGAAACAGTGAAAAATGCCTACTGAACTGCAGTATGTCGAATCCTGACGAGCTTATCAGCGGAGCTGCCGATTTCAACCTGGTAGTAAAGATAAAGAATGGAACGTTTTTCTTTAGGATGTCTCCTGGGAAAGAAAAAACACGAGATTGGGTGTGTTTTTTGAAATATCAATGAAAAGACTTTCCGATTACACTGCAAAAAGTAGTAAAGGTTAAGTGCTGTTTTCGAAACATTAGATATTTGAAGTTTTATTTTTGTAGTTAATTGAGTCGATGATAACATGGTCTATAATGTTGAAATTTTCATTTCGCTCACTTCTCTCAAATCTTGTAGTTCTTTTTTCCCATCTTTTTTCAACTGTTTCACCACTCAAGAATCAAATTTCAGCTATCATTCAACATTCTTATTTTCAGCGCCTTTTCACTTTTTTTCAACTCTTTTCATTTTTCTAAAGTAATCTGTGCTCTTCAAAACGTTGAAGATCAAAAAAAAAAAACTAAAACGAAGAAAGTTAAAGAATCAGCAATTTTTACCCGTTTCTGATGATTGTTATTTGGTCCGATTAGGAACTGATATCGATCATTGTACTTAACCTCAATTGATTAGAAATTTTTTATTCAGTCTAGATAACATCCTAAATCCCTACTTTCGAAAATTACAATCCCGTATCAGAAATGTTTTTTTTTCTGTGATGATATCCATGAAGTTTTTCTATTTCAGACAATTGGATTCTTGGTAATAAAAAAACTCTTGCTATTCTCCGTGCCGGATTTGCGACATGACTTTGGTAAAGATGAGAATGGAGTAATTGTTTTGTCGGATGTTACCTCACAATTTGGCTCAAATTTAGAGATCACTTCGCTGAAACACAGGCAGCATCGTACATCTTCCTGCACATACTGTTTACTAGCGTTTTGAAACAGTGAATAATCAAGAATGGTTTTATGACAGTGATTCATTCGAAATCTTAAAAATTCAAAAAATGGAAAAAAAAACTTGGAAAATTTTTCACAGTGTTAAGAAAAGAAAAAAAAAGAAAATTAACCACCGCTGCTTGTTTTTCAATGAATACACATGGCGTACAGAAGAGGGAGGCAAAGTGGAAAGTCGTTCGAAGGGGGGATATGGTGAAAAACGTGAAAGCTCAGATGTCATTCTGTATATGAGCAAATTTAGAAAAAATTCTGAATGGCTTTCCAAACAGGCGATCCTGGTCAGGTCTGAAGGTATGAGGCTCTCTCGAAGCCTTGTCTCCAACTGACGATTTGAGTCACAGCACACTCACAAATTATCACTTTTGCTCTTACTTATTGGAACGTTTTTCTTCATAATGTCTCCTGGCAAAGAAAACATGTGAAAATTGGTGTGTTTTTTAATACCAATGAAAAGCCTTTCAGATTACACTGCAAAAAACATGTAAGATAAAGTGCTGTTTTCGAAACATTAGATAGTTGTAGTTTATTGTAATTCTTATTGTAACTGATCAATTCGAATATAAATTGGCATATACTTTTGAAATAATACTAGTAAAACTACCTGGAAGAATCGAAATTCAAACCAACAAGATTACATTTTCTTACATAAGACGAACTTCTAGGCTTTAATTGGTTCATTCTTTCTTCCCGACTCTTGATGCAATGCACTTTTCAGTGTTCGAAAACCCGAATATCCGCCAACGTCAATGGGAAGATTGTTTCACGGTTTTCAAGACTGCCTTGCATCTTGAAAGCCACAATCGTCGACATCAGGAATCGTATTTATGCCCGTTATGTCATCCTTCAATCAAGTACAACTCCGGAAGTGCTCCCAAGATTCTGAATTGGAACAGCAAACTGCAGAGTCTTGATTTTCTTTAGATCCAAGTTATGTCTCACAGAGTCAGTCTCACAGTCTTCTTCTTCTTCTCCACCAAAAGTCTAGGGTAACAACCCTTTTCATGGCCTCAAAACTGGCCTCCTCTCCTCCCCCTCTCTCTTTCTCTTTCTCTTCTTCTCCTCCCTCTTCTCATAGAACGAGGCGAGAGACGCAGATAACCAGAGAAAAATAGAACACGAAGAAATAGTGTGCCCAACCTGAGAGACCCTGCCTCTTCTCCAACGAAAACCGAGCAGCCTCACACACCAGTCTTATTGATTGGAGGGTTCTCTTTCGAATTTCTGAACGACGTCAAGATGAATCTTCTTGAGTGCAAAAAGGAGGAAATTGGTGAGTATTTTTTGTGGATTTAAAACGTTTTTTTTCTGTTTTCGAAACATTAGATGAGATACGTTTTCTTCAATCTTGCGTTTATTCATGTCTAGTCAACGATTCCAATTATCATGTAAAATTGAAAAGGAGATTAAGTCATCGCAAACAACTAAAATGGGAGGAATTGTTAGAAAATAATTGCTGTTTTTGAAACAGTGTATTTTCGAAAAAGATTCCCAGAAAAACATTGATCACATTCCTTATTAGAAAAATCTATCAAATTTCAGGTATTTTTGTACCCTTTTTACGATTTTTTTGGCCCACATTGTTCAAACTAGAAAATCTGAAAATCGTTCGTCTTCATTCTCGGACCGCGACGACTTCTAAATTTCGTCCGAACATTTCCGAAATCACACACCAGTTCGCTAATAGGGCCAACTTGGAAAGCCTGAAAAAGTGGTTTTCATTTACCCGATTTTCTGAAATTTTGTGAGTTAATTGAACTATTTCAGATCTTGCTTTTTGTAGTTGACAACTTTTTCTGGAAACCTCAACCAAGAAAGTTAGAACGCGAATAATGGCTCAATCTCAAACTCTGGTTGAAAATTTTGAGGCCAGGAAACTCAACTTGATATAACTTTCTTGACAGCGATTCTACGAGGAAGATGTCAACTACAAAAATGACCATCTAAAATTGCTCTATACACTGACAGCATATTGAATGTTGCGAGAAGTGAAGTTCAAGGAAAACTATTGGAACTTGACTACATTTTGAAACCTAAAAAACATGACAAAAATTGAAAACACTTTTCTTCAATCGCGCGACAATTCCTGTTTATTGAAAATTTGAATTATCGTGAAATATGGAAAAGAGATACAAGTAAGCGGAAACAATAAAACTGGGTGGAGTTGTGAAAAAATAACTGCTGTTTTTGAAACAGTGGATATTCGAGAATCATTCTCAGAAAAACATTTTTTCGATAGTCATTTTTTATAGAACTTTTGTACTCTTTTCAAGTTTTTGCTCGCCCATATAGTTCAAACTAGAAGATTCGAAATCATTCGTCGACAATGTCGGACAGTGCCGACTTTGAAATTTCGGCGGAAAACTCCCAAAATCACACATCAATCCACTAATGGGGTCAACTTGGAAGGCCTGAAAAATGGTTTTCACTTACCAGATCTTTCTGACTAGGGAAGGTTGTGAACGGGGATATACCACTTCAGTATGTGATGGGTACCATTGGAAAGCGCATGTTCTGAAATGTATAATAGCGTTTTCAAAAACTGCTGTCGACTTCTAGAAGTCGAGTTATGATCTTCTGAAGTAGGCTCTCTGCAGGCCAAAGGCTACCAAATCTGTTGCGCGTGCAAAAAATCAAACTTCAGAAGGTCATAACTCAACTTCTAAAAGTCGACAGCAGTTTTTGAAAACGTCACTATACACTTCAAAACATGCTCTTTCCAATGGTACCCATCACATACTGAAGTGGTATATCCCTGTTCACAACCTTCCCTAGTGAGGGAATATTCCATTATAGTGGGGGTCCTTATTGATATGATGGGGGGCTTTATTGAAATGGTGGGGGGTTATGTTGATATGATGGGGGGCTATGTTGAAATGGTGGGGGTACTTATTGAAATGATGGTGGGAGTCATATTGATATGAGAGGGGTCCATATTGTAATGATGGAGGGGGGCTTTATTGAAATGAGGGGGGACCTTATTGGAATCAAAAATGAGAAGAGGTCATAAAACCAACAAAAATAAGAAAAATTATTAAATTATTTCGGCTTTAAGTTAAGAGAGTGGCAATTTCAGGCGTTTTTCTAAGCCTTTTTTGCAAAAAGGGGCTGCTCGGTGAGAACTATCAAAAAACAGTCGCAAATAGCCGGAAAAAGTAAGGAAATTGAGATAAAAAGGGTAAAATTTGAAACAAGTTTTCGAATTTCGAAAATGACGCACTTTCGGATAAACAATTTTATACCACCCCACTTTTTGGATATACATTTTTATAGCCCCCCGCACCCATATTTGATATGGGAAGGTGGGGGTGTTTACAAGTGTTTATGTTTGGGGGGTCATAATGGAATGAACCGGGAGGGGCTATAATGAAATGATCCCCTTTCTGAAATTTTGTTAGTTGATAGAGCAACTTAAGATCTTCATTTTTGTAGTTGACAAATTTTTCTGAAAACCGGAACCAAGAGAGTTAGAGCGCGTAATGGCTCAATCTCAAACTCTGGTTGAAAATTTTGAACTCAGGCCTTTAAACTTGACATAACTTCCTTGACAGCGATTCTATGAGTCAACTACAAAAATGACGATCTAAAGTTTCTCTATACACCGGAAGTACAGTGCCGGTCATAATGATAGTACAACCCCCTAAAATGAGGGTTTTGAAAAAAAACCAGTTTTTGAGGAAAACTGTTATTACCATTCGATTCCACGTACAAGAAAACCTATATTACCGAATTTTCATGGCCGTACCTCAAAAATGGCTCCCGTCGCGCGCAAAGGTTCTAAAATCTTTATTAACGAAAACCAAAATCAAAAAGCAGTCGAAACCAAAAATTAATAAGTAGTGGATTCTCCAAACTCGTGCGAAAAGTAAATTTTGAGGGAAACTATCGGAACTATCTTGACTATATTTTGAAACCTTAAAAACATGAGAAAAATGAAACAAATAGAATACATTGACCATTGTCAAAAACTTAAAGGAAAAACAGCTCTCATGAGCCAGAGAACCTTAGTCCGAAGATGAGTCAGTTTTGAGCCATGAAATCTGACGGAAATCATTCTTAACCAACCTAGATGTTCTTTTTCAGTCACCCCCGACGGCAGCCCTCAAAGAAGAACGCCAATCGGCTCCCGAAAACGCAATGCTCCCCTTCCGCTCCTCCCCGAGAAAACTTCTGTCCCATCGACACCACAAAAAGTGTTCGTCGGAGAATCGGAGCCGCTGACTATGGAGGAGAAACAAAGATGGCTGGCAGAGTTTGAAAAGAAGAGGAGTGCGCAGCTCTATAATTTGAACAGAAAGAAACAGGCGGAGATGGATGAGAGGGAGTTGCAGAGGAAGAACGCACTGAAGACTCCCGCGACGCCACGCAAGAAGCGCACGACGGTACATAATAAGAATGTGGTGCAGATGACAGAGAGTGAGTGCCTTTAGAATCACTTAGAATGTTCCGGAGTCTTTCAAAATTTCAGTAGGGATGCAGGGTCCTCTAGAAGCCGGCTAGAATCTTCTAGATTCTTTTGGAATCCTCTAGAGTCTTCTACCATCCCTCCCAAGCTTCCTGATTGTTTTGAAACTATTCAGAATCTCCTAGAGTATTCTAGAATGTTTAGAAGTGGCTCAGAAGATCTTCGAAACCTTTCAGCATCGGCTAGAATCGTCCAAGTCTTCTCTTACTCTTGCCAAACGTTTTAAGCCTTCTGAACTTTTTCAGAATCTGCTAGAATCTTCTAAAATGTGTCTTAAAAGAAGTCAGCCAATCTTTAAAATCTCCTTACTCCTCAAATATCCATAACGTCTTCAGAATTCTTCAGAATCTTTCAAAACCTTTTTGCAGTGTCCGAAGACCCGGCGATCTACAGACGACAGTGCGATACGTGCTTCGCAGTTTTCGACTGCATTCCCAAGCTAAAGCGTCACGTGCAGACGCATGGCGACCGAGTGGACGCCATCTGCAATCTGTGCGCGGCTCCCTTGAAGTACAGCTACAACATGAAATCGCATTTCGGCAAGTGCTTTCAGCAAAGTGTTGTGGAGAAGGAGGATCTTGTAAGTTCTTATATTCTGGGGCCCATAAAACGCTCCGAATCTTGCAGCTCGTCCGACAAAACTTCCCCGACTACCTGAGACGTCTTGACATGTACGCTAAGGGTAAGCTGATCGAGAGGCCAGCGCTTCCCGAGGGTCTCACCATGGACCGCAACGGAATAGTATCCGGACGTCCGACGACTATCATCAGAGCCGACTTCTCAAAGATCATTCCGGGATATGGAATTGCGGCGCACGATAAGATGGGATATCAGGTGAGACTTGCAGAAAGTTATTAATCCGCAGAACGAAATCTGGACTTTGTGGCCACTTTTCTGAATTGCTAGAAGCCGAGATATTTGCTCCAAAAGATTGTGTATTTTCATTATCAGTCTGGACTTCGAGAAGTTGGAGCAGAACTTCTCATAGAAAAATCCAGTTTCAATGTTCTTATTTTGATACTGTACCAGTTGTTCTATGATTATTCAGTCTGGTATTTTCGTATTTTCAGTTCGCGTCGTACAGCGACGAGGAGTGGCGCGAGGAATCAAAATGATCTCTGGGGTTCCCGCCTCAATTTCGATCTACACAGTACTTCATCTGGTTTTAAAACTTGCTTCTTTTTTCTGTACAGATTTCACTATTTCAAACCCACGATATCCCATTTGTGACTGTGACCTGGACACTTAATGCATTCCTAAAATTCTATGTATTGAAAGTGCCCTTTCATAGTTCGAATTTTCGATATTTTTTCACCCAAAAATTCCCGTTCCACATTGCTCATCTTAACTTCTCTTGCTCTCTAAAACCGATTTTCTTTTGTTTTTCAATTCAAACATTTTCGAGCAAACTCTGAACTTTCAGCATTCCTCTGTCCGTTTCTTGCTGAATTGCCTTGAAACTCCCACCATTTGTTCTCAATGTTGTGTCTTTCGACACTCATAAAATTGATTCTGATTCTGAACTTTTCATGTTTCTCCAAGTTATTGAATTGCTATCCCAACAACTGCTCTGCTGCTGAACTGCCGAGTGTTCTCAAAAAATGGTGATATTCCAAGCGACACTCCGAAAAACGACTCATGCGGAAGTCCCGAAAACTGGAACTGGTTGAAAAACTGGGTCAACATTTCCAAGATTGATCTTCAAAACTTTACGGTACTCAACAAAAATGCACAAGAAATAAATAACGTAATGTATAAATAACTTGTACTTTCTGCTGTTTCAATGAGTTGTTTTACAGGGATTTGGAACACAAATCTAATGGCTCCATTCCGTAGACTGGCATTCTCCTCCCGACACCCTGTATTGGACGATCTCATTTAGCCCGAATTCCAATGATTCTAGTATTTGAATTTTTGTGAAGAACACTTAAACCATCAACGGAATAACTATTTTCGAGCACCTCTGTTTCACATAGTACAGAAACCATGAAGATTTGAATTTTCCTTGCTGGGGCGAGGATTGGATTAGCATAACTTTGACGAAAAATATCTCGATTCCTGTAACAGATATCAAGTTATGATCAACTAATAAAGTGTTCAGGACATCATAAGGAACATTTTATTAGTTGACCACTTTTCGATATCTGTTACAAGAATCGAGACAAATTTGATCAAAGTGATGGAATGAGGGTAAATCCGAGTGACTAAAAACAAAAAAAATTGTATGTTACAAATGCAAAACTTGAAACTGTATCATGCAGCCTTTTTTTTTGAACCATTCCTAGAAAGGAAAACATTCTATTTGAAAATCAAGAGACTAAAAACTTTAAAGTTGCGTGAACCACTCAGAGTTTTGGACTAACAGATTTCAGCTCTAAACGTCTCTGTTTCACCAAGTGTTTTTTTCAGAGCCCTCATTTTCAATATCACTCGTTGTTCTTACTATTCATCCTCTCAATCAGTCTGAAGTGTTCACAATTTTTTTGAAACATAATGTGTGCAAAAGTGAGGTCATTCATGAGGGAGCAAAATCCGGGTATGCGGGATCTAATTCTTTTTCTCTCGAACAAAACATGTTTACCCACTACAATTTTCAAAATAAGACACTTGAAATGAACTACTTAAAACAGAAAAACAAGAGTCTTATTGGAAGCGCAGGTAACAGATTCGTCGACTCTAGCTGTTTCAAAGCAGACAAATTTTCCCCGGAACCCTCCTTTGATCGGGTATCTTCATTTCGAGACATACAGCGGCGAGGAGGGGTGCGACGAATCTAAATGATCTCTTGGGTTAATCCCTCAATTTTGTTTCATAGGGTTTTATATGCACTTTCAAACTTGTATCTTTTCTTTTACAGATTTCACTATTTCGAATCCATGATATCCCATCGGTTACCTGGAGATTTTTGATGTCTGCTTTGAATATTTAGATTTTGCTTTTTGTCGGAAAAAATCCAGCCGCATCTTTCCTATTTCACATTGCTTATCTTATTGTTAAGTTTTATTTTTCATGAACGCTGATTCATCAGCTTTAAATTGGCGAACATTTTCGATCCCTTTCTGAATTCTCACCAATCCCCTCTCCCTGTCTTGCTTTTCGAGCTTAAATCCTCGAAATTTTTTTGAAATTTTCCCGCCTTTATGTTAGACCTTTCGAAACTCTAAAGTGGGAAAAAAAGGAAAGTCAACATTTTGTCTTCCAAAAAAACTGTTTCACATGGTATTGAAACCGTAAAGATTGTCTTATTCTTTGCTTTGTTAACGACGATCGAGTAATTTCCTAATAGCTGATCATTAATGGCGGCCACTATTGAGATTATACCGTCCAACATTATTCAGCTTCAAACGTCTCTGTTTCACCTAGTGCTGAAACCGAGAAGATTCGGTTTCTCTAAAGTTTGAACATAAAGTTCACAACGTTTTGTAACGTGGATGTTCGGAACGGAGTTCGGAATTCCGAAAATTTCGAAAATTCCGAGCATTTTCGGAATGTAATTCCGATCGGAATATTTCCGAAGAAATTTTTTGGAACGAAATTCCGACCGGAATAATTCCGAAGGATATTTTCGGAATGAACTTTCGAAATTTCGACACATGGTATTTGAAAGTGTCTCAGAAACACAGTATATCAAATGATTTCAAATATTTTGAAGCTTTGCAGTGATATACGATGCATCATGTGACTCCAATATACGTCATGGTGCATTTTTAGTCGATGAAACTTCCGAAATATCGAAATTTCAAACATCCCGAAAACTCCGAAATTTTGAAACTCGGAATATTCCGATATTCCGAAATTTTAGAATCGGAATATTTAGGCATTCCGAAAAATTCCGAAAAGGCCATTCCGAACATCCCTGGTTTTGTAATCTAAATCTGTTTCAGGCACCTGATATTTCAAAGTTCAAATTTCAGTGGCTGGTAACAACATTACCAACATAATTCAGCCTCGAACCAAACCAACTGCTAATCTAGGGCATTTTGTTTCTCGAAACAGGTCGACTAATAACATAGCTCAAAAATATGAAATTTTGTCAGTTGTAATACCAAATGATAGATGAGCTCTCTGATTTACTATAAAAACTGACTGAAAATATTTATTTTAAGACGAGTTATCAGGCAGCACAAGTTATTATTGGGTTACTCCGAACCTGCTGTTTCAGAACCCTTACTTAAAGTATCGCTCATTTTTCTTACAATGAAGTGTTTCGTATCAGTCAGCCTGAAGTGTTCACAAACTCTTTGGAACATAATGTCAAAAGTGAGGTCATGATTCATGTGGAAGCAAAATCCTAGTTTACGGGATCTATTCTTTTTCCGCACAGCAAAGTAGTTTTCATACTTACTACTATACAGGGTGACAAGTAATTATTAGGACACATTTGAAACGGTGTAATTTCTCTGAAAATAGTTCAATCATAATGAAATTTTGATAGTAGCTTCCTGAAACGATATAGAAACAGTATTCAGAAAAAAATTTTGTGTGCTTTTGCCCTGAGGTTGTGGCAGCCCGAGACGCTTCAGGTGCGCGTCGACGTCGGCGAGGGGATATGGCGGGAAATCATCGCATAACTTTAGAAGCAGTGCCTTCTGGTTTTCCAAACTTGGACTCTCCGTATGCAGGCACCCGTCTGATTGGAATGTTCAATTGTTGTTTCTAAAACGTGAGTTGAATCAGGGTAAAAATTCCCACCAAAATATGTGATTCATATGATGTTGTTAGCTAGATGTGGCTCCAGAATCAGATTTTCCTAACAATTTGAAAAAACCACCACAGAACTTAGGCAGGATGGAATTTGGATAATTTTTTTTTTAAGTAAGACACTTGAAATGAACTACTTGAAACAGAAAAACAAGAGTCGTATTGGAAGCGCAGGTAACAGATTCGTCGACTCTAGCTGTTTCAAGGCAGACAAATTTTCCCCGGAATCCTCCTTTTATCGGGTATTTTTATTTCCAGACGTACAGCGACGAGGGGTCGAGTATGAATGATCTCTGGGCTTAATGCCGCAATTTCGATCCATACAGAAATCTATGTAATCTCAAAAGTAATCTCAAGTTTTGCTTTTTGTGGGCCAAAATCCAGCCACATCTTTCCCGTTTCACATTGCTCATCTTAACTTTTATTTCTCACAATAACCGATCCAGCCTTTATGGATTATTCTTTCGAATTTCTGAACGACGTCAAAATGATGCTTCTTGAATGCAAAAAGGAGGAAATCGGTGAGTATTCTTTTGTTGTTGATGAATTTAAAAAGTTTTTTTCTGTTCTCGAAACATTAGATGAGATTTGTTTTCAAAAGTGGTTTTTTTTGTACAGATTTCACTATTTCAAATCCATGATATCCCATCTGTCACCTGGAGACTTTTGATGGAGCAGCCTGATAATCCTCCATACTCGAATGTACTGAAAATGCCCTTTAATTATGCTCATTTTTGATTCATTTTCTCGCCTAAAATTTCCCGTTCCACATTGCTCATCTTAACTTCTCTTGCTCTTTAAAACCGATTTTTTTTTGTTTTTTTTTACATAAACATTTTTGGACAAGTTCTGAATTTTGAGCGTCCCCCTATCCGTTTCTTGCTATATTGCCTTGAAACTCCCACCATTTTTCTTGATGTTGTATCTCTTGACATTCATAAAATTGATTCTGATTTTGAATTTTTCCTGTTTCTTCGAGTTATTGAATTGCTAATCCAACAACTGCTCTGTTGAATGACCGAAACACGGTGATGTTCCGAACAACGCTCCAAAAAAACGACTATTCCGGAAATCCTGAAAACTGAGAACAAAATTGATTTCCAAAACTTTTCTTTAGTCGATGTACAAAGAATGAGTCAAAAAAGGTCATAACGTCTCAAAATGTTGCTTCGCTTTCCAACACACAGTGCAGAAACCGTAAAAATGCATTTTCTATATTGATATATCTCATTTATCCCTATGTTGACCGATTTTATCTGAATTTCTGTGAAGGGTATTTAAAAAAATCAACTGAAACACTTTTCGAACACCTCTGTTTCACATTATACACAAATCGTGAAGATTTGAATTTTCCTTGCTGGTGCAGTGACAACCATAACTTTGACTGAAATAGCTCGACTCCTGTAACAGATAACATAAAATAGTCACTAACATAATGTTCAGGACATCATCAGGGACATTTTGTTAGTTGACCACTTTTCGATATCTGTTACAAGAATCGAGACAAATTTGATCAAAGTGATGGAATGAGGGTAAATCCGAGTGACTAAAAACAAAAAAAATTGTATGTTAAAAATGCAAAACTTGAAACTGTATCATGCAGCCTCTATTTGTGAACCATTTCTATTTCAAGAAAGCAAAACATTCTATTAGAAGATCGCGAAACTGAAAACTTTACAGTTGAGTGAAACACAGATATTTGGACTAACAGATTTTAGCTTTAAACGCCTCTGTTTCGTATAGTGCTGAAATCGAGAAGATTCGCTTTCTCAATGTTAAGACTTGGCCACTCAAATTACAGTGTTCTGAAATCGAAACCTGTTTCAGCCACCTAATATTTGGAAGTAAGTAGTATGGTAAAGCGGGATTCCACTACCGGTTTTATTTTGCCCCTTTTTTCATATCACCCATTTTCACCCATTTTGACCCCTAAAACACCCATTCAACCCTCAAAATCCCCTAAAAACCCCCTTTTCACGGTTTTCGATTTCGGGCTGCCAGCCCGAAAATTCGGGCCACAATCCGTTCAGTCACTTTGACCCCCAAAACACCCATTTTTCACCTCTGTTCGCCTTTCCTCTCTTTTAAACTCTCTTATCAGTTGCGAGCAAACCCTCTTAATGAAGTCGACAATATTCATGAAAATGTCGACCATCGGCGAGAAACTTTTTCGCTGCGGAAAATATGCAAAATAATTTGAGTGTCGGAGAATTCTTTACCATTTTTTGTGTTTTATTAAATGTTAAATACAGATTTGAAGCCATTAACAAATGAGGATTTATTGAATTTAGCAAAGGAATTGGAAATCAAACGAACATTTTAGGAAGTCAATCCCGCTTCCCCGCAGGCGCCTGACGATTTCTTCCTCGGTTTCGCCGGTTCTTGCGCCACTCGTCATCTTCTTGAGCTTCCATTCTTCGCCGTTCTCGAAGACTTTCGCCAGCGCAAAGCTGTTCTTCTTTTTTCTTGGAGTTTTCGTCATACATGTCTCTTCTCTTGTTGATGCGCATAACCTCACGATTTCTATCTTTTTGAAGGTCGTTGGCTTTTTCAAACGCAACTGCAATCTTCAAGTCCATGTTCTTTATTTGATTGTCTTCAGCTTTTCTTCGATTATGCTCCCTCTCTTCTTGAGTAGTCATTTCGTCCAAATTCTGATGGCCGTAACGAGGGATCGTATTCATCAGCGCTGGAGAGACAACAATCTTTGGGATGTGGTGGGTGGCGTCCGGATCAACCTCCATTGGATCATCTTGGTCTTTACTCATTCTTCTGAAATCAATTACCTATGAAAAATAAACCAAAAATTGTAATGAAACAAAAAAGTGAGTACTGCCGTCAAACTTCTTATCACAGTTTTAAGCTTCTTTTAAATGGAAATGTTCTGCTTGAAGTGTCAAAAGAACACCAGCACTTTTGACAGGTCGGAAGTATTAAGTATGAATTGTAAGCGTATGATTAAGGGAAAGTGCTCGATTTGCAGTGTGATGAAATGTAAAATAGTTCCACATTTGAAAATTGGTGGTGATATTAAGTCTAAACTGGAAGAGACGTACTACAATCCGGAAACAGGGTTCTGTGGTATCAATGAACTTCAAAGAAAAACCAAAAAGCCAATCAAAGATGTGAAACAATTTCTAAATGAGCAAGATGTCTACACCCTTCACAAACCTGCCAGAAAGAACTATCAAAGCGAAAGAGTCTACATTCACAACATCGATGAACAGTGGCAATCCGATCTCGTTGAAATGATTCCATATGCAAATGAAAACAATGATTTCAGATATCTCCTGACAGTTATAGACTGTTTCAGCAAGTATGCGTGGGTTGTTCCTCTGAAAACTAAAACAGGCAAAGAAGCTGCGAGTGCTTTGGAAGCTATTTTCAAAGTCAGAAAGCCTCAGAAAATGCAAACGGATAATGGAAAAGAATATTATAACAAAGAAATGAAAGCTTTGTTCAAAAGTTTTGCCATTCACCACTTTTCAACTTATTCAGACAAGAAAGCGTCAATCATTGAAAGATTTAATAGAACTCTTAAAGAAAAAATGTGGAAAATGTTCACTCATCAAGGAGATCACAAATATATCGATATTTTGGAAAAACTTGTTTCTGGATACAACAATCATTATCACCGAAGCATAAAAATGTCTCCAATTGAAGCTTCCACGAAAAACAATGTCGAGCAAGTTTACGAAAACTTATTCCCTCTGGCAGAGGCGGTTGAAAAGTCTAGCAAGTTCAAAATAGATGACACCGTAAGAATCACAAAGTACAAAGCTATTTTTGATAAGGGGTATCTACCTAATTGGAGCACTGAAATGTTTAAAATTAATGAAGTTCATCCAGGTGATGTCGCGACATACTCAATTAAAGATCTAGCTGACGAAGAGATCAAAGGTAAGTTTTATGAGGAAGAGCTCACTCTATTTAATAATGTAAAAGAAGAATACAAAATTGAAAAGATATTAAAACGTAGAACTAGGAAAGGAGTCAAAGAAATGTTTGTAAAATGGTATGGATATCCAGAAAAATTCAACTCGTGGGTTGAAGATATCTAACCACCAACAACTTTAACTCTGTTATCTTTAATTTCAACAATATTTTCACTCATAACCAAACAATAGCACATAGTATTTTGTACTATAGGTTTTGAGAAGGATGCTTTTATATCAACATCGGGTCTTGATCGAATAATTCTATCATTTTGTTTGGAAACATCAAATACTAATAGAGGGTAATAGTAGTAATATACATCTTCTTCCATAAAAATAAAGTCCTTTGTTGATTCATAATAACTGTTTCTAAACTCTTTTGCAAAATTGTATTGTTGAACAGCATTAAACTGATCAAAATCAAACCTCAAACATTCGTAAGGATATCTCTCTGTATTTAACTCAACATGAATCTCTTCCAGTCCACAGTTATCAAATTTCGCAGCATTTAGGTAATTGTTATCCCTAGCACACTGGAATGCTACAACAATATACTTTAATTTATCATATTTCGTACCCAATTTCCATGTGAATTGTTTACTACCATTAGGAATATTATAACTTTCAAACTGTCTAGAAATAAAAGGCATCTGCACAAGTTTAGAACTTTCAAAAATATTTAATAATTTATTTTGCATTTCAAGACTAGGAACAATCTTTGGAATAATCCATTGTATGTTTTTGATGTTCATTTTTGCTGTATATTTTGCAACATCTAAAGATACAATGCTATTTTTGTTTTCAGGGGCTCTATAAAGAGATAATTCGTATTTTCTACCATAAACTACTTTGTTGTAGCATTCGGCAAAGCCAAAGATATGAGTTAACGGAATACAGAAAGTAATCTTCCCTTTTCTATTTTTTGTATATTTGTTTATCTTGTATGTTATGATATCTTTAGTTTCTAAAATCCACCCAAAGGTATTTTGCCTGTTCATAGTACTGCTATAAGTTAGTAGACCCTTCATCAAACTAGCTCTACCGGGATCCGCTATGTCTTCTACTTGCACTCCATCCATCTTATATGTTGCTCTATTGAATAAAAACATTGGGGCATTATTAGTCAAAGATACCTGATCCGCTTCTGCTAACTCAGACTCAGCGTCATCTGCTGTTTTCAAGAGTTCACACTCCATATAAATATAAGACTTGTTCAAGTGTAAGTATTGGTCGCATGTCTCGATGTCGAACTTTATTTCTCCGTGTTGATTTAACCTGGAGCCCGAAGACGGAGAAACGTTGATCAAATTTTCCTTTTGTATAGAGGTGTCGCTCACAATAGGGGTATCCACTACAAGAATTTTGTCAACAGCTTCTATCATTTCGCTAATTTATAAACAAAAATTTCTACATACTTTTTTTTGAGTATTAAATGCGTAGAATTATATCGTTGTTTCTCTTTCTGGCGTCGTTGTGTCAAGAGGTAATAAGTGGACCTATAATTTGTACTGACAACTCTCCTGTCCAATATTTTAAACTCCCAAAACTTCACAAGTGCAACTATCATAGAATACTCAACAGCCGATCAGAACTTGTGCAATATGAGGTTTTCAAACCTAACATCATCGAATATGTCTCAGACGCAAAACTATGTAAAAAATTAGTTAGTGAAGTCTCAGTTTACACCGACTTTAGTGGTTATGAACATATGGTAGAAAAAGAACTAAACCAGTATTCTATTTCTCTCTCTGAATGTAGAGAAATGATCAATAGTAAGAAGTGTGCTTTTGGTCCTTTGAAAAAAGGCAGTTCTAACACATGGAGCACCAACAACAAAATTGATGTAGAATATCCAAACAGGTTTGCCAGCTTTTTCACTCCAAAGAGATATTATAAGGAGAACTGTATTGTTATCGAAACTAAGGTTTATTCACATTTCAATCAAACAAGGCCAACGAATATTCTAGCTGACATGAACAATTGTAAATATCAAGATGGTTTCTGTGAGATCAAGAAAAATGAAATCGTCACATGGGATGTTAACAGAGATCAGAAATGTCAATACATTTCGATTGGAATACTGGATGGAATGTACAGCAATAAGCTTTGGGTTAACAATAAAAACCAAATCGCACTGAATTTCCAAACAAATAAAACAGTGGAAGACTGCAACTCGAGTCTAATGATCAGTGATGAAGGCTTTGCTGTAAAAAGAGTGAATAGATCGCAGTATGCTCCAAGACAAATTCCCGTTTCCATCCCATCTTACCCTCCAAGTCAACAGGCGAACCCTCAAAGGCAACAGCCAGACCCTCAAAGACAACAGGCGATCCCTCAACGACAACAACCGGAAGAGGATAGAAGAAAGCGTGAGCAAGAAGAAACTAGAAGACGTGAGCAAGAAGATGCTAGAAGACGTGAGCAAGAAGATGCTCGAAGACGCGATCAAGAAGATGCTAGAAGACGCGATCAAGAAAGACAAGCAGATTTTGAAAAAAAGAAGCAAGATAAACCTAAGAAGGAGGAAGACTTTGAAAAAAAGAAGCAAGAAAAAGTTAAGAAGGCTCAGGAGGCTGAAACAAAAGAACTTATGAAACAACGGAAAGATGAAGACTGGACAGTTCATGATGAGGCTCCAAAAAGTGAAGACAAGAAAAACAGAACCAAAAGAGAAATCTTCCAACCACTACCATTACCAGATTACAATGAATATTTGAAAATCAAACAAGACTGTGATAACTTGCCAAACTATGAGACCTTCAAGAATAGTAGAGAAGGATGTGATTCTCTAACAACTTATACAGATTTCATAAACAACATTGCAAACTATGAAAAAGAGCAACACATGAATTCAACTACAGATGAAACATGGCAACCTTTAGCATTCCCCGGATACGAAGAGTATTTGAGTATTAAAGAAGATTGTGCTATTCTCCCAAGTTATGATGAATACAAAACTATCAGAGAAAGCTGTGATGCATTTCCAAGTTACACAGAATTCATCAAAAGAATATCAAATTACGAACTATTTGAAACTGGAAAACAAAGAAGAAAAAGAGAGCTATACTCCGACTTCCAAGCAGCAGGAGAGTTTCAATACCTAGAAAACCAATCCAACAATCTTCTACGACATACAACTGAAGTAATGTGCGATATTTTCAACGAGCAAAATGAAGTTTTAGAAAGTCTTATCAGAGAAAACCCAAGAAGATACATCCAAAAACAACTTAATCATACCGCCATCAAAGTGAGATTCATCGATTCTCAAGAAGTAGTCCAAGTTACATTCTGTAAAGAAATTGATGAAGAAGAAATAGACTTTATAGACGTTACTCATTTCGATGGATACAAGCTAAGTATTGCTCTCACACTCGGACAAATCCCAATCAAGATAAAAAGTCTTGGAGATAAGATTTGGTATTATAAGAACGACAATTTTGGAGGAGTGATATCAAGCAAGCCACAACTTCATCCTATGATTGATTACAGAAGTAACATTACTAATATGAAAAACTTCAAAGAGTTCGATTTGAAATTCCTAGATGATAAAGTAGTCTTCCATGAACATATTTTGTTAGACTTGAAAACCAACATTGAAGAAGAACTCATAGAAGAAATGCGAGAAAAATCAGATGTGTCAATTGAAATCCATGCTAGCAATCAAGACTCTACTTTACCTCACGAAATATTAGATGACGTTGAAGGATTCTTTGGGAAATGGTGGCTTAGAATTTGGAGAGTTGGTGTAACACTTGGAGTTGCGGTAGTGTATATATTCATAGGAAGATCATTCTGGATGATACTCTCACCTAAAACATTTATCGATAGAAAAAACAAACGAAGAAGAAGAGAGTATGAGGCTGTAGAATTAAGAGAAATGGTACAACGACCATCTGTTCAATCTCTTACCGTTGATTAACTTTTTAACTAAATAAATGAGATTTTTTAATACTGGCGCTCCTGAAAATTCTTCAAGTTTTGTGATTATTAGTAAAGAGGAAAAACCCAAAATAGAACTTGTAGAAAGTGTCGGCTCCAATGTAAAAGCTGTCGGCTCCAATGTAAAAACTGTCGACCCCGTTAAAGTAGCACCTAGAAAATCTTCCAAGCTATCAAAGGAAAATAACAAGTTTCTGAAAATACTCAAAAGTGGTTCTGGATTTAAAAGAATTTAGAGAATGTGTAACTCAACATTTAGAGAATGTGTAACTCAACATGAATATCACAGTTATTGCAAGCAATTAACTTACCTGTATCATCTACCAGCTTTAAGGTGAGTGTATTACAATTATTTACGGTTTTATGATATATCAAATTGACAGGCTCATACTTCACTATTTTCCCCCTATTATCAAATTTACAGATTATATTGCCCTTTCTATCATCTACGAAAGTATCACAAATAAAGCTGCACGAAAAGTAAACTAAACGTTCACAATCAGTATCCAAGACCCCACCAACTTTAACTAATGCTACTGAGCTGACTCTAAAATTATGGGAAAAGTCACACTGAAAAGTGTTTTCATTAGAACGCAAATTAAGAAACAAGTAAACCATTTAATTAGTTGATTTCTATTTTCTTAAATGCAGACAGACTTTGCTGATTATTCTATCAAAAATTATTACTCTTCTAGAAACAATAACCCACTTCTTCCCAGTTCAATCAGAGCGTGTATCATTGGGAAATCTGGATGTGGTAAAACTAACCTACTGATGAATTTACTTTTAGATAAGTTTGGGGATGCTGATTATTTAGATTATGATAATTTGTATATATTTTCTACTACGTTGTTCCAACCTTGTTACCAAGCACTTATTAAAGGTTTCGAGAATGGTTTGGGTAAAAAAGAAATTAGAGAATGTTTCCAAAATCAGAACTTCATGGTTCATAAAAGCGACAAGAAAGATGTGACTATTCACACTTCAGATAGTTTAGATGACATTCCTGATCCCAGTTCTATAGATCCTAATAAGAAAACTTTGATAATTTTTGATGATTTGATGTTAGAGAAGCAAAATAAAATAGAACAGTACTACACCCGAGGTAGGCATAATAATATAGATTGCTTTTATATTTCTCAAAATTATATTAAACTTCCTAAGAATACCATTAGAGAGAATGCTAATTTGTTTATAGTGTTTTCTCAAGACAAGTTAAACTTGGATTTCATCTACAGAGATCATTGTAGTGAAATAGATAAGCCAAAATTTCTTGAAATGATAACATCGGTTTGGAAAGACAAGTATTCATTTTTGACTATTGATAAGACTAGTGAAATTGATAATGGTAAGTTTAGGAAGTTCTTAAAGTACTTTTTTATTTTTTGAGATTTTTATTGGAAGATTTCGCCAGCATATTCGTTTAGCAGATTCTTATTAATATCTCTTTTTATATTGATTTTTTCTACGTTGTGTCCAATCTTTTCAACAATTTCTTGTTGCTTCTTTTTATATTTCTCTAACTCTTCACCACTTCCGTTTTTAGAAAGTGATTCTTGCAAAAGCGTATTACTCTGCTTTAAACCATCGTTCTCAAGCTCTAACACTTCAATACGTCTATACGCTTTCTCAAGCTTAGTAGTAAGAGTTATGATAGCTTCTGTGGAAGCGCCTAGTAATCCAGCCAGACTAGCTATCTTTGATAATAACAATGAAAACGATTCCTTGTTTTCCAGCCCTACAAGTTTACTATTGAATTTGCCTATCATAGTATTGATTTCATTTGCCTGTTTAAACGCTTTTGAGTTACCATGTTTAGCCATACCTTCTTCTAACCATGATTGAACATCATCGTTTGCTTGAATTGCGTCTAGAAGTTCTTCTATTTTCTCTGTGAGGGTATTACTCATTTGAGTCCTTTTTGAGATTTTAGTTTTTGTTGCAGTTAATGTACACATTTATAAATGTGGAATTACATCGTGCTGATAACAATTTTAATTTTTACGGTAGTTTTGTACCTAGTAGTAGTTTTATGTAAACAGTCGTTTCCTCAACACACTGCAGAGGGTATACTAATATTCGGAATCATTATTATTTTTACATCTTCTATCTGTTTCATACACCGTCAAACAACTGTTACGAGGAACGTGTTAAATGCATTATCCGAATCAGATAAACTGATGGGAGAATTAGCTTCAACCTTGGTAGATATTAGTTCTTAGTTGTTTTCACCCACAAACGCCACAAACGCCACAAACGCCACAAACGCCACAAACGCCACAAACGCCACAAACGCCACAAACGCCACAAACGCCACAAACGCCACAAACGCCACAAACGCCACAAACGCCATAAATAAATGTATGTACATAAAATGAAGCAAAAAAACTTGGATGATATATATGTAGTATCGTCACACAGATATATAAAAGAACTGGAAGCAGTGAACATTGAGAAACTACACAAGGCGTCTGACATTGCGTTAGAGGCTAAATGGTTGGAAGATTATTCAAAAAGCTACTTGCGAAGAAACCTAATGCGGAGTAAACGATTAAGATACTGTGAAACTATTGCCTGTTACATGTTACGAGGGGATAAGTTGGCTGAATCTGTACAGTGCCCCAACGAAAGATTGCTTGACATAGAGTTTAAAACATATCAACCCACACGTCTAAAGAAGTGGAAAAAGTCTAAGCATGAATCGATGCTACAAAAAGGAGATTCGCAGCTCGATAACAATAGTTATCAATTACCGATAAAAAATGGTAAACCGTCGTTGAACTACAAAGATATACTAAAGTCTTGGGATCGCGCCGAATCTAATAAAATAAACCTCCTATCGTCTACATACCAATGTTCAAATAAATTACCCCTAACTCTTTTTTCTTGATTAGCTTTTGTTTAACTAGTTCATCCAATATAGCATGAATTTTATTATACTCGTCTTTGTTGCCGGCCTGATATGAGCCAATAGATAGTCTTAATGAGTCCATTAGAGAGTTTGCATCTGATGGCATGAATGAAATGGAACTGCCCGACGCAGTCGAGTTACTTGACGCCGAGGCAGTTGCTGATGACGCTGTAGATGTCGTCGTCGTAGATGACGCTGTAGCATTCTTAGTAACAAAATAATTAGCCTTTATAAATTTCCATTTATCACTAGAGTCTGAATTGTACCTTTTACAAGTTTTATCAAACCCCTGATACAAAGCGTCAGAACACATTAATATCTTTTGGTAATTTGAGGCATCCTCAGCTGTTACCTTTTTTGTGTTGGGGGACTTTTTGATTAGTAACTCCATTAGACCTTCAGTTGCTGTATACTCTTCATCATTAACTTTTATAATGTTTTGATCGAACGTGATATCTTTATTACCAATGGTATACTTTTTCCCATCTTTGTCAAACTTGATTGAGTAGCCAGCATTACTTTTATCCGATCCATCTTGAAGATATCCCACAATCAGATTACTTACTACTTGATGTGGAGAAGGAGCGAGTAGAGATGTTGGCAAGATTACTGAGGGTTGTTTAATGAGGCTTTTACGGTTTGTTGGTGTTGATGTAGGGGCAATGGAAAGTTGAGAAGGTGATTTAAAATTGTTAAGAGTTTCTACGATTTTGTTCTTCTCGTCAATGATTTCTTCTTGTAGTTTTTTGTTGGATTCTAAGATGGGTTTGAATACATCCATTCTATAATCTTCTACATGTTCTAGGTCAGTTCGCTCTTGTAAGTTCTTCATTTTATGTTCTTTCCTATTGTTCAAAAAGCTGTTCACAATCTCATTACGCTTTTTTGGGTCATAAATTTCGACAACTGATTGCATTTATTATAAGAAATATTATTCAATCTATTGCAATATCAGCACCAGATGTTCAATTTTCGTAAAATGTTTTCATGATATTTTAGTTTCAGTTTTCTTGATTTATAAATATAGCGAAAAGATGGTGGTAGCTGATTACAAAAAGTGGGATAAGAAAACGCTGCTAAAGGAGGTAAGAAGAATTAATAAGACTTTGAAACCAAAACTTTCCGATAAAGAGATTACTGCAATGACAAAAGAAAAACTCATAACGTTCCTTTCAGCCGAAGCTTCGACAACTCCCGCCGTAGTGGAGCAAACACGTCAAGCTAATGGAAAGTATTTTAAAATGAACGAAACCGACTTTGAGAGTGAAGCTGAAAAACTGGTGACGGAGGAAAGAAAGTTATTCCCAGAAACCAAAAGTAGCAAGTATCTCAAAATGGTTATGTTCAACACTATAGATTCTGTAAAGCAAGTTCATGAATGTCTAAATGAAATTTACAAAAGTGAAAACAATGCAATCAAAATAAATCTAAGTTTTGGATATGTAACTGAGAAAAATCGTGAATTAAAACTATTCAAACCCGGACGCAACTATTTCTTCGACACCGTGAAACAAATAAACAAAGTAGAAGATATTGCAGATTTGAAAAACGAATTAACAGCTGAAACAATTACACACAAGTTAACTCAAAGATTTCCTGATTCATCAACACGTTTGATTGGTGTCTACGCTATGGCAGCAAAAATTACTCGCTTAGATTTCCCTATTGGTGCTTTGGTTAACTTGCCCGACTATATTTTGAAATGCATGTCAATTAAGAGTCTACAAAATGTTGATAACAATATGTGCTTCTGGCATTGTATTGCAATTGCTGGCGGATGTAGAGAAGACAGGGCCGCAAAGAAATCTAAAGAATTGTTCAAAAACTTCTATGGAGACAAAAAAAATTATGTTGGCTTTGACTATATCAACGAGCTAGATAGATATGAAAAATTCAATGAAGATTATGCAATTAATATTGTTAGCTATTATGAAGATCAAACTATATCATACGTTAGGAAATCTTCTTTCAATGATTCGAGAAAACCTATTTACCTGAACTTGTATCTCAATCACTTTTCATACATAACCAACTTGAGTAAACTATCTTCTATATTCATGTGTCAAAGATGTGGAAAGAAAGTTAGAGACAATTTTGATCTCGATAAACATTATGATAGCTGCACCCTAACACAAGAAGATGTTTTTTACAAGTATCCAACTCTTTGGAAGAAAGAACGCAACTTAATAGCGAATCTAGCGGATATCTATGATGTAGATGTTGATTTCAAATATGACTACATGATTACTTTTGATATGGAGTCTAGAATGCAAAAAATGGAAGATAGGGTAAGTGACAAGTTAACCTACACTATGAAACACATTCCGACGTCTGTGGCGATAGCTAGCAATGTACCTGGCTTTAAAGAGGATAAGTTTATAGTAAATGAAGATCCTAATGAGCTTGTAAAAGAACTGTTTAAATACTTTGATAACGTTGCTTTAAAAGCAAGTGGATTGATGAAGAAGAAATTACAACCGCTGTTAACAAAAATAGAAGTCGATAAACGACTATTTGGAAAGGTAAAAAATTACTGTGAGGTGATTCCTATTCTTGGATTCAACAGCAGTTTCTATGATATTAACTTGATATCTCAACCGTTCATTCAAGAAATTATGAAAAGAAGAGATTCAGCAGAAAAAGATACAATGATCATAAAAGAAGGAAATAGATATAAAACAATAAAAACACATCAGTTCCAATTTTTGGATCAATTGAGTTACTGTGCTGCGGGCACCAAGTTAGAAAGTTTCATCAAAGCTTATGTTAATGTTCAAAAGGGTTGGTTTCCTTATGAATGGTTCGACTCTTATGATAAGTTGAACTGTCTTACAAAAGAGTTGAGAATAAAAGATTTCCACTCTTCATTGAGAGGTCCTATGGATCCTGATAACTTTGATGAATTGATGAAAATCTGTGTCAACAAAAAATTAAAAACCGTTAGAGATTTATTGGAGTGGTACAATAATTTAGATGTAAGACCTATGTTGGAGGCGTGCTTAAAACAGAAAGAATTCTTTTATACATTCAATCTTGATATGTATAAAGACGCTTGTTCGCTACCAGGTCTAAGCGAAAACATTTTGTACCAATTTCAAATTAGTGGATTTGAAGAATATTTAAAAGAGAGACCTGAGCGTTGTGTAGAGCGTTGTGTAGAGCGTTGTGTAGTTTTGAGTGATACAGAAATCAATAAGAGAATTTCAATGTATTGTCAACAAGATGAAAAAGCAAAAAGACCACCCTGTGATTTGACTATTAAGTGTGTTAGAGAAATATTAGAACATGGAAACGATACTTGTATATACTGTTGGACAGAGTTAGGTAGTGATACATGGTCTCTTGATAGGATTGATAATAGACTACCTCACACTAAATCCAACTGTGTTCTCTCTTGTATGAAATGTAACAAAGCTAGGTCAGATAAAATGTTCAAAGAGTTTTACAGAGATAAAGCAATGTTAAGATTCGAAAAAGATCACCCAATGATCTGGCTGTTTGGAGAAGAAAATAAGGATGCGTTTTACAAGCTCAAAAAAAATATAACCGGAGGGGCATCTATTGTATTTCATAGATATCATGAAGTAGACAAAACTGAAATTACTCGAGCGCATTATACTAATGGCGAATGGTCTTATGATAAGAATGGGAAGACGGTCAAGAAAATAGTTGGATATGATGCAAATGCTTTATATCTTCATTCTCTAGGTGAGGAAATGCCCTGTGGAAAGTTATATTTTAAAGAGGATGATAACTGGGGAAAAATAGAGAAACAACTTTTGGATGACTCCAACAAATTCTTTGGATTTTTAGAAGTTGATATTAGTGTACCCAAAGAAAAGTGGAATTATTTTAGCGAGATGTGTCCAATCTTTGTGAATAAGGAATATGATGAAACTATCTGTGGAGATTACACATTGAATCTTCTCAAATCTTTGAACCGAAAACCAACGAAAAGCAGAAAATTGATAGTAACTCTGAAGGCTGAAAAAATTTTAATTAAATCGACGCGTTTAAAATGGATGTTGGAGCATGGATGTGTTGTTACAAAGCTACACGGATATATTAAAGCCAAGCGGAGAAGAATTTTCAAAGGATTTATGGATTGGGTGTCAGATGAAAGGCGAAAGGGGGATGTTGATTCAAAATACGCAATCATCTCAGAAGGTGCTAAACTTGTTGGTAACTCTGCTTTTGGCAGAACCGGTATGGATAAGAATAAACATAAAAAAGTTAGCTTTTGTGATGAAGTACAGTTTAATAGAGCTAAGAACGATTACTTTTATTATGATGCGGAAGAATATAATGGAGCTTACGAGGTGACAAAAAGATCAAGAAAGGTTAAACAGAATATGGCATTGCAAATTGCTTGTAGTGTTTATGATGACTCAAAGTTGAGAATGCTGAAATTCTACTACGACTGTATAGATAAGTATGTTGATAGGTCTGACTTCCAATACATTGAGATGGATACTGATTCAGCTTATATGGCTATTACTGCCAATAGTTTAGAGGATTTAATTAAACCTGGCTTGCGAGAAGAGTTCGAAACGGATAAGAACAATTGGTTTCCTCGAACTGATACGGAAGAACATCGTAAAATTGATAAAAGAACTCCAGGTCTATTTAAAGTGGAGAATGAGGGCGATGGCATGATAGCATTGTGTAGCAAAACCTATTGTATTTGGACGAATAACGCTAAAAGCAAAGTTTCTTCGAAAGGTGTACAACAGAATAGAAATAGTTCAATACTAACGAAAGAAAAATATTTAGAATGTCTTGTGAATAAGCAAACAATAGATGGTGTGAATAAAGGATTCAGATTTCATAATCAAGAAATGAAAACTTATGAACAGAAGAAAATTGGATTATCTCCAGTGTATCCAAAAGGGGTTGTAATGGATGATGGTATACACATTAGACCTATTGAGTGAACAAAGATAATATTGAATTTTTAAAATCATATTTTTCTAGTAATTTTAAAAGAAGTAAGCAGTAGTAACCACATTGATGAGTATTAAAACTTTGTACTTGAAATGTGGAAGTAGTTATCTCACCATCTTGCTTTTGTTTTAGATATTTAATTATTTCAGTAGGAGGGTCTAAACCAAATGAATCAAAATAGTACAAATCATTTTTATTTACTTTGTAGCAGACCCAATGTGTGCCTTTGTTCTTTGAGCTGTCGAGGTTAACGATGCCCACCTCTACTAATTTATGTTTTTCTGGTAAAGTATCTCGCATAAATACTCCTCTAAAGTTTTTGATTTTCAATTCCTTTGCTAGATTCAATAAATCCTCATTTGTTAATGGCTTCAAATCTGTATTTAACATTTAATAAAACACAAAAAATGGTAAAGAATTCTCCGACACTCAAATTATTTTGCATATTTTCCGCAGCGAAAAAGTTTCTCGCCGATGGTCGACATTTTCATGAATATTGTCGACTTCATTAAGAGGGTTTGCTCGCAACTGATAAGAGAGTTTAAAAGAGAGGAAAGGCGAACAGAGGTGAAAAATGGGTGTTTTGGGGGTCAAAGTGACTGAACGGATTGTGGCCCGAATTTTCGGGCTGGCAGCCCGAAATCGAAAACCGTGAAAAGGGGGTTTTTAGGGGATTTTGAGGGTTGAATGGGTGTTTTAGGGGTCAAAATGGGTGAAAATGGGTGATATGAAAAAAGGGGCAAAATAAAACCGGTAGTGGAATCCCGCTTTACCATACTACTGAAGTATTAATTTCAGTGACTCGTGCCACATTTTGATTCTCACAACAGGTCGACTAACAACATGGCTCAAAAATATGCTGTTTTGTCAGTTGTAGTATCAAATTATAGACCTCAACGAGGTAAATAACTTTACATAAAAACTGACTGAAAATCGATATTTTAGGACGAGTTATTAGCCAGCACAACTTACTACTGGATTATTCCGAACCTGCTGTTTCAGAGCCCTTATTTTCAAAATCGCTCATTTTTCTCACAATTCATCCTTGCAATTAGTTTGAAGTGTTAACAATCTTTTTGAAACATAATGCCAAAAGTAGGGGTTTTTTTTTCTCGAAAACAAGCAAGAATTTCTTTTTACCTACTACAGTTTTCGATGTAAGACATTTCAAGAACTTCCATGTAGTCAAGGGCTCCAATCATATCTATTTTCTCATTTAAGTAAATGAAACCTATTTATTCAGGACAAAATATGCGAAGAAAATTGAATGAGACAGGATAAAACGAATAGTTAGCTTTAATGTGGGAGGTTTTCAGATGGTGGCGTCAAGTTGGTGGGTTCAGCAAGCAATCCCATACGTTGTTCCTAGTGCTGAAAATATGTCATTTGACCATTGGATGCATATTATCAGAATCGATTTGTGAGCTTCAAATCTATCCCATTTCTCCAGAATCCTCCAGGATCCGTCATAAGCATCCAGAGGTATGCAGAAATCTTCATATTCCTTCACAGTCCGAAAATTCTCCTTATTTAAAGCTGAAATTGGTCGCAACATCCTGATTGTTTCCGAGTCTTTTTTTTTCGTTCTGAATTTTTCAAAACCCACAGGAAGCATCTGCTTCCATTCTCAGACACTTCTATGAAAGTCCTGTCTTGGAATTCAAACTCTGGAAAAACTTACGATGAACCAATCGGCATTCAAATCGAAATCCGCCAAATGATCATCATTCGCGCGATCATCGCCGTCCGCACGTTGAGGAACGAACTGATTGTGGTGTTGAATCGGATTCTGACGGTCGTCTGGAATCTGGTGATCCGCCTGATTTCGATGGTCCACTGGATTCTGAAAATTGAGGATTATTATGACTTTATGGAAATTGTGGATTTCGACAGGACTCCTCCAGCAGCCTCCAGAAGTCTTGAGAATGCTCGAGGGTTCTCAGACACGTTTCATTATCTATAGCATCCCGAAAAAAATGCAGTTACTGACCTCCCGGCGATGGTCGTATAGTTTCCGAAGCAATTTTCCAGTTGGCCACATAGCCCGGTGTGCAGAGTTGCGCACAATGTTCACCGCCGCCCGTTCCACGTCGGTCAACGGCTCGTGCTGGATTTTTGGTGGCATTATCTGAAATACGTTTTCTTATCGGAAAGTTTTGAAAATTCGGGGAAAGTTTGAACAGAAAACACGGAAAAGTAAAAAAACTGATTGATCGCAACTCTTGGAAACGGAAAGATCACCGAGTGAGATTTAAAATTTCAAACTGGCAGTTAAACAAAAAAAACAAACTTCGTCACTTTTGATCTTTCAAAAATTCCCGCCTAAAACTTTGATAGATCGAAAAAAAATTGTGCAGAATCGATCATTTTTGATCTACTCGAAAATTTCGGAAATTCCCGCCAAAAAGTTCAGAAAATAGAACAAATTTCACAAAAAGATTCTATGGATCACCTTCTACTTTGAGGTTCTGAGTTGAAACTTTACTCAGTGTTCTTGTAAAGTTGCCTCTATGGTGAAGCATTTTCGCCGTTCTTGTTCAGTTCTTAGCGTTCACGAAAGTATTCGATATTCTATAGGTTCGATTCCGTTTGTCAGAAATAACTTTGCAACTCGTTCAACTCGAGCAACTTCTCCACCAAAATCACACTTTCCGAAGATTAAGCATGATTCAATACCTTTCCCAGAACCTCAAAATCCAAAAGGGGTCTCGAAGAATCTCGAGCTTTCAGAGCTTTTCCGGCTGCAATGAATCCTTGAAGAGCGTTTTTCAAACTTCTGGAGACGTCCTGAGAATTCGGGAAAACTTTTTAAAGGGCGAGCGCTTCTAGGGAATTGACTTTTTAAAGATTCTCCAAGGTTCCCTTCTAACTTTTTGAGTCCTTTCGAGAGTTTAAGATGGCTTGAATCATAGACTTCGTGGTATCCAATTTTCCGATCCCTCGAACCTTGTCGACATTTTCGAACACCAACATCACACCGGCGCCCTGATCTCCGACTTGCTTCACACGATTGTGGAACGCTAAAAATAATGTGTTGTCCACCGAGTTTTGATAGGAATCAACTGTGTACCATTCCGATATAATGCTCTTGACAAGATCTGAAAGTTCTGACACCAAAGAGGTCAAGAACTGATCATTATTTGAAACTTGGCAAGTGTCTATTTAATTTTTCATTGATCTCTTTCATCGATGGAAGGACATTTTTCAAGTAACTTTGCGACGCCATAACTCAAACCACGTGGAACCTGCTGTCATCAAAATCTCTCCTGATCAGAGCATAGAGCAAACGTTGAGGCTCGAAAACTTGAATCACCTGGATATTACTTGTAACTGCCTTTTTATTACCAAGAAATGGATCTCAATCGTACAAAAGAAGCATTCACTAACCATACAAGAGAAAACGTTCTTAAACAACTCATGCAAGAAAAAATATATGGGTTTTTGAATTCAAAGAAAAATCCAAGTTATTACAATCAAACAAGAAAATCATGATTTCTTTCGAAAAATTCCTGCTCCGTTATATTCCACACTCCCATGAAGACCCGATTATGTGTCAGCATTAGAGTTGCCACGTGGCCATCCGATTCTCGAACCATGTAGAAACGGCTCTTGAGTTCCCAAGAGTAACTAAAGGATGGATAAATCAGTTGGTCTGGATATCTGAAAATTGTAAAATCGGAGTATTAAATTTTCGATTTTTCATCTTCACTTACTTTCTGGCAAACGAATACTCGACTTCTGTGTTCACTTCTTTCAATCCGACTGCATCTTGAATCTCCGGAACTTCAAAACCCTCCTTATTCATACTAATAACCTCCAGATTTCGAAACTTCTCTCCCGATTTCCACGCGTTCAAAAACTCAATAGCATCTGTTGTATTGATTGGAGCAAATAAAAAAGCATGTCGCCCGTTGAAATGTTTCATGACATCTTTCGCCAAGTGACTATCTGTCCAGACGTACAACGTGTCCAACTCATAGAGTCTCGAGTTTTCTCTGGGCGCAGTGTATTTCCAATCAAGGGGAGGACACCACAACAAGGACTCATTAGAACTGGCTCTATCCAGGAACTCGTCCATATCCGACGATTTGAAGTCATCGCCAGTCACCATAACGCTCATTTGAATATTTCCAAACCTTGGGACCAAACTAGCGTCTGGGAATTTGCCGTCAATCCGAAACTTTGTGTGGTGTCCGATCAAGTCGAGTAAATGCTTTTGGATGACTTCGATGATCAATTGCGCATCGCCAGGGCTGTATATTCCTTGTAGATTTTGACACATTGTAAGATCGGCAGGACAGCGGCTGAAAAGTGTCAATTTGAAACCAAAAAGAACTTGAGACGTTGACTGACTACCAAACGTTTGTGTCTATCATTTTTAGCTCGCAAACATTTGATAAGCAATGCGTACTACGCAGGTTACAAGAACGCGAATGCAACTTACAGAAAATCGATCGGCGTTCCCAACTCATTCAATCTGACGAATTCGAACGGATCCGTTGTAAAATCATTGGTAGTATCGAAACAGTAAATCAACGGGATCTCTTCTCCAGATACCGTTTTCAGTTTGAAAGCCACTTGTTGACCGCAGGACCAGTATTCAACGTAGTCGACTTTTTTAAACTCATACTTTTGAGTTTGTACAATAAACGTCTTGGTCCTTTTAGAGCATAGAGTAAGAAAAAACAAAGGGTTGATGTCTAAATTATCGAGAACTTCTTTCAGGGGCACAAATGGGAGGCCGAAAAGTTTCATAGTTGTTTGAAAATGGGTGCGAGGAATGAGAGAAAATGTGAAGTCAGAAATGGATTGAAAAAAGAAGAAAAAAAACTAACAGGAGCAACTAATAACGGTAGAAAACTAGAACAAGTAACAACTAACTGAGAACATACAAGGGGAGAAGACTAAGACACCAACTGAAACAAAAAAATAAACGAAACTGAAATAGAGATACAATTAACAACGGAGAGAGAGCGACGGAGGAGAATTAATAAAAATGCGCGGGAGCAGACTGCCTCGATCGGATAAGGGTGGTCCTCTTGTTGACGCAGACAGTAGGAGAGAGAAGGTCAAGGACACCAGATGACGTTTTCTAGGCATACAGACACTGACTAGGGAAGGTTGTGAACGGGGATATACCACTTCAGTATGTGATGGGTACCATTGGAAAGAGCATGTTTTAAAACGTATGATGGCGTTTTCAAAAACTGCTGTCGACTTCTAGAAGTCGACAGCAGTTTTTGAAAACGCCACTATACATTTCAAAATCGCATTCTGAGATTAGTTGAAAATGTTCGGTCGAAGAGTGCAGATATAAATCATCGGTTTTTACCTGAGTTGTCAACTGCAAAAATTAAAATTCAGAGTTGCTGACTACTTACCACTTTCTGATTCCCAGCCACACATTATTGTGAGGAATTTAGAACCTTTTTTTCAATGCTCAACTCACAGTAGTCTGAAATCCACATGTACTTCTGGCTCCTGATATTTGGAAGGTTGAATTTCAGTGGCTAGTGCCAATATTTTTTTCAGACGCAAACCAAGCCCACTGCTAATCTGGAGGCATGTTGTTTCTCAAAACAGGTCGACCAATAACTTGGCTCAAAAATATGATATTTTGACAGTTGTAGTATCAAATGATAGATCTTGACAAGCTCTCTGATGTTCTATAACAACTGGCTTCAAAACTCTAAACTTGCTGTTTCAGAACCCTCATTTTCAGCATCGCTCAGAGACATTTGAAACCACTTGAACCACTTGAAACAGAAAAACAAGGCTCTGAGTTTATGGAAGCACATATACATGAAGGATCACTCTGAGAAGAACGACGAGATAATCTTCAAATCCATGATATCCTATCGGTAACCTGGAGACTTTTGATGTTTCGAATGTGACTGTTGCAGATTTTGATTTTTGTTGGCCAAGGTCCAGCCCCATCTTTCCCGTTTCACATTGCTCATCTCAAATTTCATTCCTTATGAAAACTGATTCTTTTCTGACTGCGCACAGTTGTGAGCCCTTTCTGAATTTTTTTTTTCGGAAATCGCTCACTAGTAAGCTAGAGCGTGTTTAGTGAACGTGAGTTTTGGATATCATTTGAAAGAATAGACTTTGAACCAGGCTTGGTCGGAGAAAAGTTTTCGGAGAATCGGAGAACTGAATTTTTCTCCGAAATTTTTTCTCGGAGAATCGGAGAACTGAAATTTTCTCCGACTTTTTTTTTCGGAGAATCGGAGAATTTCGGAGAATTTCGGAGAAATCCAAATTTTAGTGTTTTCGAGCAATGTGAGAGGCTAAAAACATTTAATTTATGACAATAACAAATTAATAACAACAGAAGACAAATAGTAACAACGGAAAATTGCAAATGAGTCGAATTTATCAATTTTCGTTCTACGAGTCCCATAAATTTTCTTCGATTTCTCCGACTTTTTTCGGAGAAATCCTCCGAAAAACTAAATATTCTCCGGAAAAAAATGTCGGAGAATTCTCCGACGGAGAACTTCTCCGAAAAAATTTCTCGGAGAATTCTCCGACAGAGAATTTCTCCGAAAAAAGTCGGAGAAATCGGAGAATCGGAGAATCGATTCTCCGACTCCGACCAAGCCTAGTTTGAACCGTACATGCTCAGAGATTTTTCAGTTTCATCTAACTTTTTAAAAAAGAGTACAAAACCACAGGTACTACGGTTTGACGATCAACTTGAAAGGATTGAAAAGATTTAATTGGTTCTGATACAATTGAATTTTCTAACGCTCTCTAGGCGTATAAAGTAGTTCTAAATCTTGATTTTTGTAGTTGTCAGCATTTCTTGAAATATGCTCACAGGTATAAGCTAGAGCGCATTCGGTGAGCGTGAACCGATGCGGAAACTGAAATGCTAATAGAAGCGTCACTAGATCAAGCTCTAACTATCTTGTATGTGACTCTATGAGAAAGTTGTCAACTACAAAACTGAAGATCCAGAGTTGCTTTATACATCCACAACTTTTCAGAAAAATTGAGTGATTGGGAAATATTTTCGTTTTACCCTGCTAATTGTGAGACTGTACTGACACTTTGAAAAAAGTTTATGAAACTGAGCATACAGTTTTTTTTTCTCCCAGTCAATAAACACCTACTAATAGAAACAAAGACCGATTGATAAAACATACACGCAGAACCTATATCATAAACAGGAAACAGAAAAATTATCGAAAAAAAATCTGTTTCTAATTCCTCATTTTTGAACCAATTTCTCTTCAACCAATACTCGCATATAAGTCAGCTTGTGGTTCTCACCTTACAAACTTCCAGCAACTTCTGATCCGTTCCCATATTCTGACAACTCGCCGTCACTTCTGTCAGATTCGAGTTATACGACTCGAAACAGTACGTCATGTTGTCATCACACAAATTTTGGACGAAATTCGACGAGTCCTCTCCGTTGACCATTCCACGCGAACCTGGAATTTGACGAAACTGGAAGTGAGAGAAATTTAAGTGAAATTTGGAATGCAGATTAATCCTTGGTTCAAGTTAACTTCCTGAAAATGGAAAAAAAATGTGTTTCTTCATACTTTTATCTGGAGGTCTAAACCTGCAAGTGGGCTCA
This sequence comes from Caenorhabditis sp. 40 LS-2015, assembly GCA_900536305.3. Taxonomy (NCBI): domain Eukaryota; kingdom Metazoa; phylum Nematoda; class Chromadorea; order Rhabditida; family Rhabditidae; genus Caenorhabditis; species Caenorhabditis tribulationis. The sequence continues at coordinate 18,151 of LR544846.1, read as the reverse complement.
TGTGCTTACTGGAACATTCTTCCCTTGTCTTCAGCGTTTTTCAAAGTTTGAAAATTCTCCCTAGACATACCTTCATAGCATTTCAGCGTCGACGCTGACATGATAAACAGTGTCGACAGGAAGATTAGAGTTTGGAGCATCTGGAAAGAGCAACTTTTTTGAAGATGGAGTGATTGCTCAGCTGATTCTGAGCAATGCACGTTCGAAAAGAATCTAGAAAAGTTATACTGTTATGTGGCGATGACTCAGAAAAACAATGTGATACACATTTTTAGATACGAAACTTCGAATATAAAAATATATACAACACAGGCTAAAAATAGACGAAAAGTAAGCAAACTCAATAAAATTTTGAGAGAGAGGGAGAGAGAGAGAGAGAGAGAGAGAGAGAAAGAGAGAGAGAGTGTTAGAGATAGAGAAGGGGAACCAAACGTGGGAAGTCGACTCTGGGAAGTTTCGCAACCGGGATGTTTTGAAACTGGCCACTTCATAACTAGCCCTTTTGCAACTGCGACGCTTTCAACACGGTTTCAATAAACATTTTTGATCATAACCACAAACTTATAGAAACAGTTACGAAACGGGAGAGTTGCACAACTTCTTAATTTCGAAATGACTGGTTTCTTTCAGAGTGAACATCTGAGTTGTGTCAGCTTCAGCAGTCCCAAGCAAACGATTTTTAGTTTGAAAACTTGGTGAAACAGAAAAATTTTGGAAACATTTTCAGTTTCTCAGTCTCTTTTTTGTGTTAGTTTTGAATTGAATATCAGTGACATATTAAACATTGCGATTTGTGAACATTTTGAGACCGAAACTAATGTAATGAAATAATTTGCCCACGCCCATCTTTTTTTGTGTAATTTGCCGCATGGTTTTCACTATTTCCAAAAGACGATGGGAGGAAATTGCGCGTCGCGCATAACTGTAAGTTTCAATAGCGGGTTCGGTCAAAGAATGGTGGTTCTCAAAATTACAGTTTTCAATTTGAAACTTGTCCGGAAAATGTAAAATCCTATTCAGAGCCGAAGGAAAGAAATACATTCACCATGAAACCGTATTTTGAAGTCCAAAAAAACAATTTCTGACAAGCAAGCTTTTTTTCTGGAAACTTGCTCACTAGTACTTTTCAACACGCTGAAAACCATGAGAAAAGAATTACCTGTCTCAAACACACCAGACGATCAAAATTGAGGCTTGAAATTTCAGCCAAATTTCAATAAATTTCGATCTCCTTTCTCTTCTATGCCCCCAGCGGAGGAGATTTCAATGGCACCGCAGTTGTTCTTCAAAATTTTCATGTTAACAGGTTAGAAAAAGAAAAAACTTTTTTCAAGAAACAAACCTGTTTTTGAGATTCGTGTTAAATTCGGCTGAAACTTTCGGACCTGATTTTCATCTTGTAGTGAGTTTGGGGCACAAAAGCCGACGTTTTGTTATCAAGGAAACATATTATATTCGGAATCAGCACATTCAATTACACATTTTGAAGCAAAAAAAAATTGCCCGGATTCCTCCTTTAATAATTTGGAGAAACAGATTGAACTGGTTTTTTTAAATCGAAACCATGGTCAGTAAAAAACAATCAAGTGTGTTTGAAGAAAATGATTTCACGAAGTTGATGATTATATAACATGAGGCTTAGGAACAAAAGAATCCCAAAAAAGGCTAAATATATAAACTTTATGAAACAGAAATCTCGTGTTTAATGAGCAGTTTTTTCAAACATACAGTATCATCTCACACGAATTTGATAGAATTTATTTCATTTTCCGTAACAGATATCAAAAAGTAGTCAACTAGTAAAATGTTCAGGACGTCAAAACAAACAATTTGTTAGTTGATCACTTTTTCATATCTGTTATATGAATCGAGATAAATTTGATCAGAGCTATAAGATTTGAAATAAATTTAAAACGAGTAAAACAGGAAATGGCTTGTTGAAAATGCGAAACTTGAAGCTGCATCATGCAGCCTTCTTATGTGGACCGATTATATCAAGGAAGCAAAACATTCCATTTGAAAATCGTGAAACTGAAAAATTATAGAAACGTATGATGTCCAGAGCAAGTTTTCCTTTTTGGTGAGTATTTTTTCGGAATTACTTCTTACGGTAGTTTCTACTCCAAAAGTGCTTCTAATCAAAAATCGAGGCAGAAAATTGTAATGGAACCCGATCTAGACTTCCCAGAAAAAATCCTTCAAACAGTAGCCCGGTCCCAAAAATAGAAACATTCTCATCCCCCATGAGATTCCCATCATTCCTCAAAAACCTATTATTCAGAACAGGAAATAAGAGTAACATTATTTCTCACAGGAACCCAGATAGGTTGATCGAAGTAGCGGGAAGAATTTCCTTTCCATTTACCACTTGGAGAAAGTCTTGACTGTTCCTGGACAGTTTTTGGCGTTTTAAGTCACTGGAAAATTCTTCCAAATCTCTCCTTAAACTCTAACGTTTTTCAGCTTCAAATGTCTCTGTTTCACCTAGCGCTGAAACCGAAAAGATTCGCTCTCTCAATGTTAAGACTTGGTGACTCGATGTACAGAGTTCTGAAATCGAAATCTGTTTCAGGCACCTGCTATTTGGAAGTTTGAATTTCAGTGGCTAGTTTCCACATTTTCTATTACAGACATTTTGTTTCTTGAAACAGGTCGGCTATTAACTTGGCTAAAAATATGATATTTTGTCAGTTGTAGTATCAAATGCTAGATCTCAACAAGCTCTATAATTTCCTATAAAAACTGACCGAAAATCTATATTTTAGGAGGAGTTATCAGTCAGCACAACTTATTATTGGATTACTCTGAACTTACTGTTTCAGAACCCTTATTTTCAGCATTGCTCGTTTCTCTGACAATGAATTCTTTACATTTTTTATCTGAAGTGCTCTCAAACTCTTCGAAACATAATGCCAAAAGTGAGGTCATGACTCATATGAGAACGAAATCCTGGTTTACGGAATCTGATTCTTTTTTTTTCGAAGGACACATGTTTAATTATTACAGTTTTCAAAATAAGCACCTAGAAATGAACTACTTGAAACAGAAAAGCAAATCTTCGAGTTTATGAAAAACAGGACATTTCCGGATCGCTCTAAGAATGACGACAAAATAATATAAGCCTTGTGAAAGTGAGCTTATTTTTAAAGAGAAGACGGCACTCCGCATGTCGCTCTGATAGAAAGCTCCGCCCAATTTGACTATTCTGGCACGTCGATTTTGTTTCTGCGTGTCTGGTTATCCGTTTCACCTGTTTTCTGGGCTTCCAGTGGGGCCATTTTCATGAAAATGATACGGAAAAAAACCATTTATAGAAAACAACAAAATTACATTAAGACAATCAGAAGACGAAACCCGAACAAAGGTTTGGTCAAATCAACACATGATTCGAACCCGATAGAAAGAACACACAGAAACACATAATAGGGGTAGCAGACGAAGAGCAAGAGCATCAGAATCACAAAAAATCAGAGGCCCCAAAAATTTCAAATTTTCACAGCCCTCCCTGAGTTCCATTCAGCTCCAACTCAAGTCCCATCGTCTCGTTGAGCTCCACAAATTTATCGGCGATTTCCGTGGTCTCTATTGAAATGTCAGTGGAGTTCTGCTCGGATTCAGATGAGCCGTCGACTTCTGGAGACACTGGAGTCGGTTTCAGGTCGTCCTGAAGATTGCACAGGTCTGATGTGCAGCAGCAAACCGTCACGTCGATGTCGGTGCGTTCTTTGCATTTGCCGTCCATCTGGAAATGGTGGTGATTTCAAATCTAGACTAGATGTACAAAGCAACTCTGGATCACAATTTTTGTAGTAGTCAACTTTTTTTGAAATTCGCTTACAAGTAAGCTAGAGCGCGTTTAGTGATAGTGTGCCGATACGAAAACTGAGATTAAAGAAGCGTAACTAAAACTGGCTTTAATTATCTTGTATTATGGGATTCTATGAAAAAGTTGATGCTAATAGAATCGCGACTAAACGAGTTCTGACTAGCTGAATGAAGATGCAGGGTCCCAAAATCTAGAGTAGAAAAGTAGAAAGCAAGAAAACAAAAATCCGGATTCAAAACGTCAACAATCCGATAGTTGTTAGTTTCTTTTAATATGAAGTCAAAAGACAATGTTCGAAATTCGTCGTTGTGCGAGAATCCAAAAACTATATGTTTTGGGTTTTCTGTTCAGCTTACAAATAGCCTGATTTCAGTTTTCTATTGAAAATGGTTTGGAAAGATTTCATGTTTCAAGAACATTATAATATTCAAGGTGTATACTGCCTTTATTGCTTGACAGGAAAAACAGTTTCTTAGCCTCCAGTATATCTTCGATGTCCTTTGAAAGAATACACTTCGAAGTGTATGCTCTGAATATTCGTAGTTTAACCTCGTAGTTTAACCCTAGTAACTATAAAAATGAGTCATAACAAAAATGTAGTAGTATAATGAACATATTACGACCAACTTTGAGAACTTTGACAATTCCCATCCACCTAAATTCTCTGAAGCTTTCGGTGCATAGAGAAAACCTATGTAGATCTTCATTTTTGTAGTGCTCAACTTTTTCCGGAAATCGCTCACAAGTAAGCAAGAGCGCGTTTAGTGAGAGTGAGTCGACACGAGAAATGAGATAAAACGGGCTCTAACTATCTTATGTGTAACTCTATGAAAAAGTTGTCAACTACAATAATCAAGGTGGAGTTGCTCTATACTTACAGGAATTTTCAGAGAGATTGAGTGGTTGGGAATAATTTTTCAATGCCTCAAGAATGACTATTTGCACGGCCATTTGGAGAACTACATGAATGACTGTTCGGTACTGCAATACTTCTTTTAAAATTGATATGAAACTTAGCATACAGCTCAAAATTTTGTTTTCCAATAAGCACCAGGTTAATGGAAGGTCAGGACTTGATAAAACATACACTCAGAACCTATATTATGAACATGAAACAGAAAAATTGTCGAACATTTTTCAAAAAAACCTGTTTCTAGTTCCCTATTTTTAAACAAATTTCTCTTCAATAACTATTCCATCAACATGAGGTTCTCACCTTACAAACTTCCAACAACTTCTGATCCGTTCCCATATTCTGACAACTCGCCGTCACTTCTGTCAGATTCGAGTTGTAGGACTCGAAACAGTACGTCATGTTGTCATCGCACAAATTTTGGACGAAATTCGACGAGTCCTCTCCGTTGACCATGCCACGCGAACCTGGAATGTGAGGAAATTTTAAGTGCGAAAATTTATTCATGGATTGCCGATTACTCAAGGTTTGGCTCAAGTTAACTTCGTGAAACAGAAAAAAAAACGATGTTTCTTCATACTTTTTTCTGGAGTTCTAAAACTGAAAGTGGGCTGTTCTGCCTGTAGTTGCTCCAACATTCTTCACTAGTCTTCAGCATCTTTACTATTAACAAACGCAAAATTCTGTCTGTGTGTCTGTCTGTGTCGTGTCTCCCGCCCTAGAGAAGTCCACTGTACCAAATTTTCCCAAATTCTCGCAGGTTATCAGGAATGGGGTCTGAATGATGCCCGTCTTTTTTCGATTTTCGATTTGACAAAAAATGAGCTCATGTGGGCTCAAAAAGCTATTCTTTTCTTCAGGGAAAGTTTTTCGCGCTATAGGTTTGCACCGGTAGATTAAATATTTCAGGTCTGCCCGAAGGGCCCCAGAGGGGCGCAGCCCTCTGGTTTTCCAAAATTCGAAATTCTCCCTAGAGCGCACTTACACATACCTTCATAGCATTTCAGCGTCGACGCTGACATGATAAACAGTGTGGACAGGAAGATTAGAGTTTGGAGCATCTGGAAAGAGCAACTTTTTTAAAGATAAGGCGAAAATGATTGCTCATCTGATCCTGAGCAATGCACGTTCGAAAATGCAAAAACTACAAAAATTATACTGTTATGTGTGGATGACGCAGGAAAAACATTATGATACATATGTTTAGATACGAAACTTTGAAATTTCGTATCAAAAAATATATACAGCTCAGGCTAAAAATAGACGAAAAGTGAGCAAACTTGATAAAATTTTGAGAGAGGGAGAGAGAGAGAGACAGAGAGTGTTAGGGATAGAGAAGAGGAACTAAACGTGAGAAGTTGACTTTGGGACGTTTTCATAAACATTTTTGGTCATAACCACAAACTAATAGAAACAGTTGCGAAACGGGAGAGTTGCAAAACGTCTTAGTTCCGAAATGACTGATTTCTCTTAGAGTAAATACATACGGAGAACCAACGCTAGCAGTCCAAAGCAAATTATTCTTACTTTGAAAACTTGGTGAAACAGAAAACTTTCGAAAAAAATTTTTCAGTTTCTCAATCTCTTTTTTGTGTTAGTTTTGAATTCAATATCAGTGGGGTTCTTGAACAGGATCATTTGTGAACGTTTTGAAAGTTTCGAATTGGAACTGAAACTACTGTAATGAAAAAATTTGCCCATGCCCATCATTTTTTTTGCAATTTGCCGCATGGTTTTCGCTCTACCCTAAGTACGAAGGGAGGAAATTGCGCGCCGCAGAAAACTGTGAGGTAAGTTTGGATGTGTTCAAAGAATAGTGGTTTACAAAATGGCAGTTTTCAATTTGAAAAGGGCCGGGAGCTGTAGGATCCTATTCAGAACTGGAGCAAAGAAATACGTTGTTCATGAAACCGTAGGCCAAAAAAACAGTGTCTAACAAGATTTTTCTGGAAACTTCCTCACTAGTACTTTTCAACACGCTGAAAACGATGAGATAAAAATTATCTGCCCTAAACTCACCAGAAGCTCAAAATCAGGTCTTAAAATTTCAGCCAAATTTCAATAAATTTCGATCTCCTTTCTCTTCTATGCCCCCAGCGGAGGAGATCTCAATGGCACCGCAGTTGTTCTTCAAAATTTCCATGTTAACAGGTTAGAAAAAGAAACAACTTTTTTCAAGAAACAAACCTGTTTTTGAGATTCGTGTTAAATTCGGCTGAAACTTTCGGACCTGATTTTGAGCTTCTGGTGAGTAGGACACAGATAATGTGAATGTTAGCGATTTCTATGGAGCTTTTCTGACTTTATGCTATTAGGGAAACATCAATAGTTGGGCGAAGCAGTTTGAACTGATTTTTTAAATTGAAACATTTTTGAAATATAACTATAAATCGTCAAATGAGATTGAAGTGAATGATTTCAGAAAACATGATTATTCTTAGAGGGCATGATGAGATCCGAACAAGAAAGGCAGACAAAATGTATAAACTTTAAGAAACGGGAAACTTTTTTTCAATGAGCAGTGTTTTTGAACTTACAGACATACATCACAAATTTGATAACGTTGGTTTCATTTTCTGTGACAGATATCGAAAAGTGGTCAACTAACAAAATGTTCAGGACATCGAAAGGAACATTTTGTTAGTTGGCCACTTTTTGATAGCTGTTACAAGAATCGAGATAAATTTGATCAAGGTAATAAGATTTGAAATGAATTTAGGACGACTAAAACAAAAAAAAAGGCTTGTTAAAAATGCAATACTTGAAACTGTTTCATACAGCATTTTTTGCGGGCTATTTCTATCTCAAGGAGGCAAAAAATTCTGTTCGAAAATCACAAAACTGACACATTATAGAAACGTGTGATGTCTTTACGTAACGCTTCATGAAAAAGTTCTCGTGCTTTCACCGTTTCAGTGAGACAGTAAATTTGGTGACTATTTTTTCGGAATTACTTCTTACGGTAGTTTTGACTCGAAAAGTGCTTCTAATCAAAAATCGAGAAAGAAAATTGTAATGGAACCCGATCTAGACTTCCTAGAAAAAAATCCTTCAAATTGAAAATCATTATGAAACAGTAACTTTCAAAAACTGTTAAAATTGTTGAAAAGAAAGCCTCTTTTGGAGGCGGGGTTTTCGTTTAGAGCATCGAAAGGAACATTTAGTTTGTTCTGTTACAAGAATCGTTATAAATTTGAACAAGGTGATAGGATTTAGAGAGGGACCATTCGACCGACTAAAAACAAAAATAATTGGTTTGTTAAAAATGCAAAACTTGAAATTCTATCATATAGCCTTCTTTTGTGAGCCACTTAAAGTACTGGATAAGAAGCTAAGCAACATTGAATGATGGCCTAAGCTAGTTTTTTGAAATCGCGAAGATCGAAAATAATTACCATCGAAAGACTGCCGGAATGATTAATGAAAAAAAGCGCAACTTTTTACAGTTACAGTGAGACCGTAATCTTCATGAATCTTTTGTTTCAGAATAGTACTGGCATATCATGTCTCAAAAAAAACATTGAGTGTCGCGAAAAGTATGAAAACTAACATTTATAGTAACATTCATCGATCTCGTAATCATAACTTCCTAAAAAAAATTCTTCAATTTGAAGACCAGTATGAAACAGTTATGCTTCATTGGACTTTCAGAAACCTTTAAAAGTTTTCAAAAAATTTCGAAACGGAACCCCATCACAAAAATAGAAACATTTCCATCTTCCTATGAAATTCCTGTCATTCCCAAAAACCGATTATTCAGAACAGGAAGTGAGAGAGAGAGAGAGAGTTACATTATCTGCTTCAGGAACCCAGATAAGTTGATCGAAGCAGCGGGAAGAATTTTCTTTCATTGTACCACTTGGAGAAAGTCTTGATTGCCCTTGTTCAGTTTCTGGCGTTTTAAGTCACTGGAAAATTTTTCCAAATCTCTCCTTAATGTCCAACGTTTTTCAGCTTCAAATGCCTCTGTTTCACCTGCTGCTGAAACCGAAAAGATTCGCTCTCTCAATGCTACAATACCGGTCATCTCACAGTGTTGTAAAATCAGTACCTGTTTCAGGCGCCTGATATATGGGAGTTTGGATTTCAGTGGCTAGTATGGCTAGTAGCACATCTACAATCTGATCAATTGGCGCTATATAAGCTGAGGTGCTCAACGGTAAAGTCGGTGTGTTTCAATCACTCTCCACTGGTTCGACGAGGAAGGATGGACAAGCCGATGGTCAATCTACGCTCCACCCGGGAGCTCAGAACTCATTGAACCTTTACTTTCAATAAACTGGTTATAATGAAACTCCTGGTGTTCTTCTGCTAGAATACAGTGCGCTCTTATTCATCTCGCCCGGTTACGGGCTCACCCCCCAATATGCCGGCGCGACATGATGTGTTCACAACCTTTTGAAACATAATGTCAAATCTGGGCTTTCAGTGTGGAAATTTTCATCACAATTATCAAGATCAAAATGTCAAAAAAAAACATTTATAGAAAACAAAACAAAAATTACATTAAGACAATCAGAAAACGAAACCCGAACAAAGGTTTGGTCAAATCAACACATGATTCGAACCCGATAGAAAGAACACACAGAAACACATAATAGGGGTAGAAGACGAAGAGAAAGAGGTCCAAATTTTGCATCTTTTCACAGCCCTCCCTGAGTTCCATTCAGCTCCAACTCGAGACCCATCGTCTCGTTGAGCTCCACGAATTTATCGGCAATTTCGCTAGTCGCTGTTGAAATGTCCGTGGAGTTCTGCTCGGATTCAGATGAGCCGTCGACTTCTGGAGACACTGGAGTCGGTTTCAGGTCGTCCTGAAGATTGCACAGGTCTGATGTGCAGCAGCACACGGTCACGTCGATGTCGGTGCGTTCTTTGCATTTGCCGTCCATCTGGAAATGGATTGAGTTGAAATCTAGACTAGAAGAAAGAGAATATAAAAATCAGAGTTTCAAAATGTCAACATTTCGATAGTTGTTAGTTTCTTTTAATGAAAAGTCGAAAATGCAAGGTTTGAAATCACAACGACTGTGCGAGAATCCAAAAAACGATATGTTTTGGGTCTTCTGTTCAGCTTACAAAAAGCCCTATTTCAGTTTTTTTTGAAACATTTTTGAGAAGTTTTCATGTTTCAAGAACTTGATAATATTCAAGCTGTATACTGCCTTTATTGCTTGACAGGAAAAACAGTTTCTTAGCCTCCAGTATATCTTCGATGTCCTTTGAAAGAATATACTTCGAAGTGTATGATCTGAATATTCGTAGTTTAACCTCGTAGTTTAACCCTAGTAACTACAAAAATGAGTCACAACAAAAATGTAGTAGTATAATGAATACATCACGATCTACTTTGAGTACTTGAAAAAACATGGTTCTAGTTCGCCTGAATTCTCTAACGCTCTCTAAGTGTATAGAGCAATTCTAGATCGTGATTTTCGTAGTTGTCAACATTTTTTGAAAATCGCTCACAAGTAAGTTAGAGCGCGTTTAGTAAACGTGTACCGATACGAAAACTAAGATTAAAGAAGTGTAACTAAAACGGGCTCTAACCATCTTGTATGTGATTCTATGAAAAAAGTGTCAACTACAAACATGAAGATCTAAAGTTGCTCTATACATCCATAAATTTTCAGAGAAATTGAGTGATTGTGAACCATTTTTCAATGCCTCAAGGGTGACCTTTTACACTGCCAGTGGTGGAACATCACGAATAACTGTTTGGTACTATAGTACGTGTTTAAAAAGTATCATGAAACCGGGCATAATGTTCAAAATTGTGTTTTTTTAACAGTGGAAAAGCGCGACCATTGATAACACATACACTCAGAACCTTATCATAAACATGAAACTGAAAATTTTTCAAAATTTCACAAAAAAAACCCTGTTTCTAGTTCCTTATTTTTCAACCAATTTCTCTTCAACCAGTACTCGCATATATCTCCGCTTGTGGTTCTCACCTTACAAACTTCCAACAACTTCTGATCCGTTCCCATATTCTGACAACTCGCCGTCACTTCTGTGAGATTCGAGTTATACGACTCGAAACAGTACGTCATGTTGTCATCGCACAAATTTTGGACGAAATTCGACGAGTCCTCTCCGTTGACCATTCCACGTGAACCTGGAATGTGAGGAAATTTTAAGTGCGAAAATTTGTAGTGAATCATACACTGTAGATTGATCAAAAGTTTGGTTCGAGTTAACTTCGTGAAACAGAAATAAAAATTATATTTCTTCATACTTTTTTGTGGAGTTCGAAAACTGAAAGTGGGCTCAAAAATCTTTTTATGATTGACAATAATTCTTCACTAGTCTTCAGCATTTTTCAAAGTTTGAACATTTTCCATAAAGCGCACTTACACATACCTTCATAACATTTCAACGTCGACGCTGACATGATAAACAGTGTCGACAGGAAGATTAGAGTTTGGAGCATCTGAAAAGAGCAACTTTTTTGAAGATGGAGTGTTTGCTCAGCTGATCCTGAGCAATGTAAAGAATCTAGATAAGTTATACTGTTATGTGTCGATGATTCAAACATTATGATACATATTTTTAGATACGAAACTTCGTATCTAAAAATATATACAAAGGCTAAAAATATACGAAAAGTGAGCAAACTCAATGAAATTTTGAGAGAGAGAGGGAGAGAATTAGAGATAGAGAAGGGGATCTCTACGTGAGAACTCGACTTTGGAACGTTTCAAAACTAGGCCATTTGATAACTGGGACGTTTCGAAACCGGCAAATTTCAAAACCGGCCACTTTGCAACTAATCCTTCTGCAACTGCGACGTTTCATTTTCACGATTCCTTAAACATTTTTGCGCATAACCACAAACTAATAGAAACAATTGCGAAACGGGAAAGTTGCAAAACGTCTTAGTTCCGAAATGACTGATTTCTGTTAGAGTAAATACATACGGCGAACCAATGTTAGCAGTCCAAAGCAAATCATTTTTACTTTGAAAACTTGGTGAAACAGAAAACTTTCGAAAATTTTTTCAGTTTCCCAGTCTATTTTTCAGTTAATGTTGAATTCAACATCAGTGGGTTCTTGTTATAGTTGTGAACGTTTTGAAACTGAAACTAATGTAATGAAAAAATTTGTCCATGCCCATCATTTTTTTTTGCAATTTGCCGCATGGTTTTGGCTCTTTCCAAAAAACGAAGGGATGAAATGGTGCGTTGCGCATGACCGTGCGGTTAAAACTTAAACAGAGAATGGTGGTTTTCAAAATGGCATTCTTGGCAGCTATGGCATCCTATTGAGAACTGGAGTAAAGAAATACATTGTCCATGAAACCGTAGTTTGAAGACCAATTTTTAGATGATCATTGAGAATTTTCTGGAAACTTGCTCACTAGAACTTTTCAACACGCTCAAAACGATGAGAGAAAAATTATCTGCCCCAAACTCACCAGAAGCTCAAAATCAGGTCTGAAAATTTCAGTCAAACTTCAATGAATTTCGATCTCCTTTCTCCTCCACGCCCTCCAGCGGAGGAAATCCCAATGGCAGCGTAGTTTTTTCAAAAAACTTCCGTGTTAACAGGTTCGAAAAAGTTAGAATTTTCAAGAATCAAACTTTTTTTGAGATTCTTGTTAAATTCGGCTGAAACTTTCAGACCTGATTTCGAGCTTCTAGTGAGTAGGACACAGATAATGTGAATGTTAGCAGTTTCTATGGGACTTTTCCGTCTTTGTGCTATCAGGGAAACATTAATAGTTGGGCGAAGCAGTTTGAACCGATTTTTTAAATTGAAACCTTTGTAACTAAAAAATATGCAAGTGATATAGAAAAAAAATGATTTCATGAAGTTGATGATTGTATAGCAGGCGCTATAGGAACAAAAGAATCGCAAAATAGGTTAAATATGTAAACTTTATGAAACAGAAAACTCGTGTTCAATGAGCAGTGTTTTAGAACTTACAGACATCCATCACAGATTTGACGTTATTTTCATTTCCTGTAACAAATACCAAAAAGAGGTCAACTAACAAGTTGTTCAGGACATCATAAGGAACATTTCCTTAGTTGATCACTTTTTGATATCTGATACGAGAATTAAGATAAATTCGATGAAGGTGATAGGATTTGAGAAGAGTCGAACGACTAAAAACAAAACAAAAAAAGGTTTGTTAAAAATGCAAAACTTGAAACTGTATCTTACAGCTTTTTTGCGAACTATTTCTATTTCAAGGAAGCAATAAAATCCGTTTGAAAATCTTCATGACACTGATCAAAAGGTGGACGAAACATTGTGAATTTTTCACATTTAGATGAATGTACTCTAGAAAACGCTGAGCAACACTGTATGATGGCCTAAACTAGGCTTTCGAAACCGCGAAGTTCGAAAATGATTTCCGACCGAAAGTACTGCTGCAATGGTTCATGGAAAACTTCACAACTCTTTACAGTTACAGTGAGACCGTAATCTTCGTGAATCTTTTGTTTCAGAATCGTACTGGCACATCTATGTCTTCAAAAAAAAACATTCAGTGCCGCAAAAAGTATGAAAACTAGCATTGATAGTAACAACAATTAATCTCGTTCTCCCAACTACCCAGAATACATCCGTCTAATTGAAAACCGGTATCAAACTGTAATGATTAGACTTGAAAAATACTTTAAATTTTTCCAAACATTTCGAAACAGTACCCCATACCAAAAATAGAAACGTTCCTATCCCCCCATGAGATTCCTGTCATTCCCAAAAACCGATTATTCAGAACAGGAAGTGAGAGAGAGACATAGAGAATTAGAGAATCAGAAAATCCCAATGGGTGAGAAACGAGAAGAAAGTGTGGTGGTCTTCTTCTTCTTCTTCACAGTCTCGATTGTTTGTTGATTTGATGAGCCGCCGAATCGAAAAGAATGAATCGAGCACAGAGACTGACTGGAGAGAGAGAGAGAGAGAGAGAGAGAGAGAGAGAGAGAGAGAGAGAGAGAGAGAGAGAAAAGAGAAGGCAAGGTGTGAAAGAAGCACTCTATGTGTGCAAAGCAGATAAGCAATTCGATACGGAGACAGGGGTGCTAAGAAGGAGACGAGTAGCACTTCTTTCCGTTAAAAACAGAGAGAAAGATAGAGAGACGCAGAGAAGCGAGAGCGTCTAGTTTCTCTGCGTCTCTCTAAGCCTTGGCTTAAGAGGGCTATATCTCGAGAACCAGTGGGACTAGAGAAATTACTTGAAGATCAAAATATGCGAAATTTTATGGTTCACATTTTTTCTGTGAGCAATTTTTTAGGGGAGCTGATAATTGTCAAGATATACTGACCTGAATCAATCAGTTCTATAGACAGGAACATTTGGTTTTTAGGAGAACCTTGTATACTCAATCTCAATGATATCATTAAAATAGTCAATTTTTCACATATAAATGGTATCAATGAAACTGCCTGTTTCTTTTTTTGATCCGAAGAGAATTTGAAAAAAAAAGGAAAACCTTTCCATCGACTGACCAATGTTGAACCAAGTGTCAGTCGACTTTATCAGTTTCATGGCACTGTGAATATTTTGAAAATTTTCACTAAAATTAGTAAAGGAAAGATTTTTAAAAAAATGGTGCATCAAGTTGACGTCACTTCAATTTGCCCCAATACCCTGTCTCTTTTTTACTTGATCAGTCTGAGCAAATAGAAACGGTTTCAAGATAGTTTCAATTGTTGAGAATGGCTCAGAGTGAACTTGGTCATTAGAGATGAGGGGAATGAAATTTTAAGTTACGGAAGACGGAAAACAGATTCCTACTCATCTCTGGTCCTCATCATCCTCACTATTTAACTCAGAGTCTGTTAATTTTTGAAGGAAGCTCCGAATAGGACCACAGCTAGACCATAGACCTTGGCCACAAAAAATTGAGAAGAACCAATTGAAAAGCAATGAGAAAATGAACAAATAACAAATGCACATGACAAATGTCAATACCATCTTTGTCTATTGTTCATTCTCCCCAAGAAGAGGTCATTTTGAGTGGTGTGAACTGATAAGAACAAGAACAAAAAGAAGGAGACAATAACTAATGATTAGAGCAGCAAAAAATGAAGAAAAGGTTTCAGTGTCTACTATACGACTTTTTTTTTGAATAATGAGGGAGACAGAAGAAGATAATAATGTAATTGAAAAGGAAGTATCTTTTAATTTCTTTGAGATAATAGCGAAACAGATTAAGCTATGAAATTTCACTTTTACAGTTCCACATTGCCAACATAGTTTGAGTTTCTGAAAGGACAGTTATTTTTGTAAACTGCATCAGTTTTCCGGATTCATGGTATTGTGTTAAAGCATGAAATCTGTACTTCAGGCTGCTGTATTATTTGAACAACCCACAGTATCCGTTTTTCACTACAAACTTTTCAAGGATTAACTCTTCGGGACAGACTACTGTAAAAAGCCATAACAACACAGCTAGAAGCGCTTACTGTTTCGACTAGTCATGAAACTCCAGAATGTTCGTAGTGGAAATAATTTCTGAACGAGTAGTTGTCTTTTTTTTATTCTACCCTTTCCAAAAACAACTGAAAGAGTTGAAAAATGAAGGAATTAGTGCACCAAGTTGACGTCACTTCAATTTGCCCACAATCTCCTCCTTTTACTCAAAAACTGTGAACAAATAGAACGGTTTCATATTGGTTTCAATGGGTGGGTGGCTCGTCGAGAAATCGATCAAGAATTTCTGCCGTGCCTAATATTATGCTCACTACTTGAGTTTGAAAAACCAATTTTTCAAAGATAAGGGTCGGGTTTGGAGGATTAGATCAAAGTGACCGTAGACTACCAGCTAGCTCTTTCCCACCAAGAAAAACTAACAGAATCATATGAAATCAGTGGAAAACATAATAAAGTAACCAATTCACATGACAACTCCCATTACAATCTCCCTCTCTCTGTCTCTGTCTCTGTCTCTGTCTCTCTTTCTCTATTATTCATCATCCCCAAGAAGAGGTCATTTTGAATGGTGTTCACTGATAAGAAGACGAAGAAGAAGGAGACAATAACTAATGATTAGAGCAACAAAAAATGGAGAAAAGCTTTCAGTTTCAACTATACGACTTTTTGCATAATGAGGGAAGCTAAACAATTGATCTTTCGAATTCTCAGGAAAACGGATAATTCATGAATAGTTGACAGCTTCATAGAGCGGACATAATGGTAGTTTCTCGTTTTTTCCGGATTCACCATGAATATTACTATCTAGGAGTAACCTGGTGAGTAATGTTTGGAGTTACGAGAAGTGACATATATCGTTTTAAAGCTAAAAACATTTCCAATCGATTGATATGTTTTGTTCCTGTGGTGACGTCGCTATCTCGAGAAAATTGGGTCTGTAATTTCAGTACTAAAATCAGTTGATTTAGATTTTGAAATCCCCGCGTCGCAGCCACGACAAGGCCTCTTTCCCATACGCAAAGTTGAGAAAAAGAGGTGAAGGAGGTCAGCTGAAATTTCAGATCCAATTTTTTTGTAACAAAACGTATGAATCAATTGGAGATTGTTTAAGCTTTGAAATGATATATGTGGCATCACGTTACTCCAAACATTACTCAGGTTATTCTCCAGTAAGGGGGAATCCAACATCATAGGAAGCAGTAGAAGTTCTTATGACTTTGTTGAAACTTTCAAGTTCAGTCATTTTCAAAACGACTACAAGAGTTCAAAAATGAAAGAATTAGTGCACCAAGTTGACGTCACTTCAATTTGCCTTCGATCTCCTTTCTCTTACTCAAAAAGTGTGAACAAATAGAACGGTTTCGTATGGGTTACAAACTGGTCAGGAGATAATAGTGATCGATGGAAAAGATTTGATGTATTGTATTTTCAGCTTCCACAGACTCAGGCTCGAAAAGACATTTCAAAGTTTGAAAATTGAAATTCAAACAAAAAGAATACTTCAAAAGTTTCAGTTTCACTTCCTCCACTTTTCTGAACAAATAATACGGATTCATATTGATTATGAGCAAGCGGGAGATAATAGTGATCAATATGGCATTGATCGGTCCCCCGACATTTCGCAATCAGTCCCTCCGCAGTCAAACATAGTAACAGAAGTCATAAATTTTATGTTTTCAGTTGAAAATAACTATAAACTTTCAATATTTTGCTACTATAATTGACTGCGAAATGTCCAGCAGCAAAATATCTGGTTTCGAAATGTCCGGAAGCCAGTTATTCCAGAAAATGGTCTTTTTTTTTTTGAGGTCTACTATCTTCTACTAGATATCTTCTACCAGTACCAATGCAGTTGGATAATTCGCTTCAGTACAGTTTTTAAAAGAAGTTTCAAGATGAGCACTTTGATATACAACCACTTCAAGGTTTGATCAAAAGAAAGTGACAGTAGTAAAAAAGACCACTCCCAACTGCACAATCTCTATATGTATTGTTTCGATTGCTAATTCTCCGGAAGAGGTCATTTTGAGTGGTGTTAACTGATAAGAGAAACAAAAAAGAAGGACAAAAAGTTTCCAGTTTCTACTATACGATTTCTAACAAGTTGGTTTCGCTTCGGATTGAAAATAACGGACTCGTCGAAATTTGAGAAGGAACTTAGAAAAAAATATAGTAGACATTGCGAAGAGATTCAATAAATTGTTACTGAATCAATAACTCAATATTCTGGTCGACGATTCGCAATTCGCGGTTCTAAGTACTTGAATTCTGCAAAAAAAAAATTTATAAAAAAAAAAAAACGAAATTTAGGCAATAAATTCACAATGTGTGACAAGATAGGCAAAGCGATAACACAACCTACACAGCAGTATAAATCGAGTATGAAAAACAGTAAGAAAATGATATATGGAACTGGAGATACTAAGTTGTCATCAACTATGAAAATCCTTATCGCCTTTTCATCAACCTTATGAAACATTGAAAATAAGTGAAACGTTAGAAAGATTCACTGGTATTCAATTGAAGGAGCCGAGAAACCATATTGTGGCATGGAATTTGTGTTGGGAAAATTTCACTGTTTCATAATGTATGTATTCAATGTCCCAATGGATTTCACTGGTTTGGTAAAGATGTCACGCTTTCAATTCGCAGTTTGTTGACACACTTCTGAAGGAACATAACGTGACTTGGGAGGATATCTCGTCGCGCATTTTATCTCTTCCCAGTTCAAGTTCGGGGCGCCAAATAGAACTTTCAATTCGCGCCAAAGAGATCATGTCTCAGCCGAAGACGGTTGAGCCTTCACTGAGTTGTTTGAGAACGAATGAATAGATTCCAATCACTTTATTGATAGGGAGAAAGACAGAGTTCAAACGTACCATTGGTTGCAGCCGGAGAGTTGGATGGGCGAGACGACAGGGTTCCTTGGGGGAGCACGGGCACTGCAGACGGTGACTTGGGACCCAGGGCGGTGGACGACTTCGGAACCGTCGGCATCTCGGTGGCGTTGGACATCATTCCG
>LR544845.1:0-256505 GCA_900536305.3 Caenorhabditis sp. 40 LS-2015 | reverse complement strand
GGGAATTTTTGAAGAAATTTTTTTTTCTCGAGTTATGGCAAATTTTCGAAATTGCGAAAAAAAAAGTTGAAAATGACCGTATTTTGGTAATTTTTTGAGTTTTCAAAAAAAGTAAAGTGGTAAATATAAGAACTTTTTTTGTTCTTATTTTTCGTCATTGACATGTTTTTGATAGCATACCTCGAAATGTATGAAATTTTGAGTCAAACACGAAGCCGAAAAAAACCGCTTGTCAGAATTGTCTCAAACAACTTCCAA
This sequence comes from Caenorhabditis sp. 40 LS-2015, assembly GCA_900536305.3. Taxonomy (NCBI): domain Eukaryota; kingdom Metazoa; phylum Nematoda; class Chromadorea; order Rhabditida; family Rhabditidae; genus Caenorhabditis; species Caenorhabditis tribulationis. The sequence goes on along the minus strand of LR544845.1, from coordinate 256,247 downwards.
AACATTGCTGACAAAAAATAAGAAATAGTGACATAACGCTTAGGGTACCTTTCCCTACGTTTTCGAAAGATAAAAGTCAATTTATAGGTAAAATTAGTGTTTTTTCAACTTTTTCAGTTTTGTACGGGTGATATCTTTTCAATTCTAGGTTTTTGGATAGGTAGAGGTTTTCTCGCAATGCCTGTTGATTAGTTCTTCCAATTTCTTCCGTTTATTGAAGTTGGATCTATGTTTTTGGCACCCTCCAGTCATCTTCCAAAAGTTCATCTGAATCGAAAAACCCAAAAAAAATTTTGTTTCTCAGAGTCTTCAATTCAGTCTTATTTTATTGCTTTTGATCTAATTCAATGATTCATCTAAGAATTACTTCAAAAAAACATCAAAATTCGGTAGAAAATGAGAATATTAACGAAGTACATGCACCTCGTCAGTTCAGAGACTCTCATTCCATTTTTTGTCAGTTTTTCTGGTATTGTTGAAGTAATTCCTAGATGAATCATTGAATTAAATCAAAAGCAATAAAATAAGACTGAATTGAAGACTCTGAGAAACAAAAATTTTTTTGGTTTCTTCGGTTCAGATGAACTTTTGGAAGATGACTGGAGGGTGCCAAAAACATAGATCCAACTTCAATAAACGGAAGAAATTGGAAGAACTAATCAACAGGCATTGCGAGAAAACCTCTACCTATCCAAAAACCTAGAATTGAAAAGATATCACCCGTACAAAACTGAAAAAAGTTGAAAAAACACTAATTTTACCTATAAATTGACTTTTATCTTTCGAAAACGTAGGGAAAGGTACCCTAAGCGTTATGTCACTATTTCTTATTTTTTGTCAGCAATGTTTTGGAAGTTGTTTGAGACAATTCTGACAAGCGGTTTTTTTCGGCTTCGTGTTTGACTCAAAATTTCATACATTTTGAGGTATGCTATCAAAAACATGTCAATGACGAAAAATAAGAACAAAAAAAGTTCTTATATTTACCACTTTACTNTCATACATTTCGAGGTATGCTATCAAAAACATGTCAATGACGAAAAATAAGAACAAAAAAAGTTCTTATATTTACCACTTTACTTTTTTTGAAAACTCAAAAAATTACCAAAATACGGTCATTTTCAACTTTTTTTTTCGCAATTTCGAAAATTTGCCATAACTCGAGAAAAAAAAATTTCTTCAAAAATTCCCTTCGTGAAAGTTTTCAGATTCAGGTGGCCGACTTTTTGCCCCCATAGTCATTCGAAACAGAGGGTAACACTTCGGTACTAATACAGTTAAGCCTATCTATCTGGTTCACACCTTTTCGTGGTTATCCGTGTGAAAAAGCATGACAAGTCTTGTGAGGCAAAACAATAGCGAATAGTAAATAGAACTATAGTTGGTGAACAATTGGAGCATGTACATTATCTTGAGCACGTGGCTTGGGGCAAGATAGTCGCAAAGTTCCGTGAAGAGACCGGTCGATGGTAGTCGGAAGACAATGTTGTCAAATATAAAGAACATAAGATTCTGGAACATTCCGAATAATTGAACAGGACTATTCAGAAAACCAACCGCCCATTGCATCCAGATGAATGTTCGAAACAGATATCGATGAATCACGATTGTCTTCAAGATTGCTTTATTGGAATAGTACATATTATACATCTTCCAAACTATTCCAACGGTTAATATCATATACATAAATGACATTATGACGAAGATATGCACATAATTAAATAAATGATCAAAACTGAGCATATTTCTTATAGCCAAAACGAGAGATCTTTCTGTAAAAAAGAAACTTCTAGAGAGATGTGAAATTAGGTTGCATTGTTGTTCGAGAAAAAAGAAGAAGAACGAGCTATGCACTGGTCAATAATAACTTTCGAAATGTATCAGAAGACTAATGAGAAGATTCATCTTTTTGAAAAAGTGTGTACCTTGACAGGAGGCGTGTGAAGCATTCAAGCAAGAGGGTGACGTTAGGTCTGAAGAAAAAAGATCATTTTTTGTTTGTCAGACGGGAAAAGTTCTCAGGATTGTGAAAAAAGAAGGAAGTTATCATCAGGTTCTACAAACTACAATCTTACTCACAATCTATCGACCTAATGCAGCGAACTTTTTTGTCTGCGTTTCGATAATCAGGAGTCTATAGAGCACTGAGATCGAATGAATGGAGTTGTGGGAAAAGGCTGGGTACTGGGAGTGATCGAACTTCAACGAGATCAGTGAAACGAATTCACATTCAAGTGAAGACAACCCATTATAATGAGTTCAGCAGCTAATAGAACATTCCGTGCAACCCAAATTTTTAAGTGAATAGTTTACTTTACAAATACAGAAAAATCCAAAATACTTAGAGATTCACGAAAACAAGAAAAACATCTTCAAACATTAACAAGTACTCCCGAAAACTCTTTCTTCTCTTCGTATTCCATCGTTGACGATTTTTCCTCATCCAACTTTTTGGGCTTTTTGGATCTTCCTTTCTTCGCCGGACTACCTTTTTTCTGACCTTTTCCATTTAATGTCTTTGGATTTTCCCGCTTCCCGAAGAACTTGTAAGCCAAAAAGGCACCAACAGCAATTGCTAAGAGGATTCCAAGAAGGAGAGCAGCAAAGATTATGGTTCTAGAAGAGGATTCTGTAGTTGTCAGAAGTTCGGTTGTGGATAGAGCAAGAGTTGAAGTGGTTGTGACTTCAGCTGTGGTTTCCGTTGTAGTTTTGAATGCGGTAGTGGTGGGAAGTGGGGTGACTGAAAACCATTAACATTGACCTTGAGTTTTTCCAGGTTCCCTCTTGTTTTCGATCTTATTTTGTAAGTACCTATCAGTTTTATGTTATGCCCGTTGGAATGATTTGCATCCATTTTGAATGATGATAGGTGGAATACTTATTTTTGATTGAAAGAATTCAAATAAATGAAGTATTCATAGAAAAACTAAAGTGAACATAAGGTTAACCCACTGAACTGACACTGCACTGATTGTCTCAAATCGAAGAATCAACTTTTTATAATTTGCCCGCTCACTCCTTCATTTTAATGTTGTCATTCTTCTCTTCATCACAATTGAATCCGTCCCGAAAAACTGTTGAAGAAGTGTATGTTTCTGGACATCCATTCTGAACAAAGAACATTTTTTCAGTGTGGAGCAACTGGAGAGGCAATGTATCGGGACCGGGAATTCGGGTGAACTCGAAAGGATTTCGATATTGAAAAATGATGGCTTTTTGTAGGAAAATGTGAAAAGATCTACTCAAAACTGAAATCGGAATGTGCTGGAGGAGATTCGGAGAGAAACTGTTTGCGTGGGGTCCGTCTGGCCAAGATGCAACTTTGTAGAAGGAAAGGAAGAGAGCGTTGGTTCATTTATCAGAGATTGATTGTCATCATTTTCAATTTAGCTTCTTGGCTGTGTGGCAGATTTGTTCGAAATGTGAATTCACAACCACATGTGGTCCAAGTTATTGATAACGGAGATGGACAGAATGGATACTTACAAAGCGAAAACAGCTTTTCAGGGAATATAGACATTTTTAATCCAGCAATCCAACCACAACAGGCTCCTCCTGCTCCGAAACCCACAACTACAGTTCCACCGACCCCACCACCACCACCACCTCCAACTAATGCTCCGCCTGCACCTCAAAGTCCCCCACAACCTCAACCACCAGCCCCAGATCAGAAAGAGAGTGCTCCGCCGTCTTCAAACAACACCCTTCTTATCGGAGTCGCCATTTTCGGAATTTTTATTTTCGCTGCAGTTTTCGCTGTGGTCGGTTACTTGTTCATCATGAAACAGAAGGAGAAGGCGGCGGAAGAGGAACGGAGGAGGATGGAAAAGGTGAGACAGCTGGAGAAGAGGAAAAAGAGAAAGATGAGGAAGAAGAAGTCGAAGAGAGTGATTGTGCAGGAGAAGACCGGAGAGGAGACCCGAGCGGAGAGACAAGAAGCGAAGAAGAAGGATCGGGCGGAAGAGGAAGAGAAGTGGAGGAAGTTCGAAGAGGCCAATCAGAAAGAGAACACTTTTTTGAATCCTTGATTGAGTATATTACTCGGAGCGTTTTATAGTTTTCGAATGAACGTTTGGTTATTTGGAAGATAACAGAAGATCTCTTGGTTGCCCATCTGATCTTTTAGGGTCTTCTAGACCAGTCTGGATCCCGAGCTCTTGTAGCAGACCCTGGTGATCCGTTGTCTTCTCTGTTCCTCTTGACGTTTCCGGCTTTTCAGCGTTTTCTTGTTGTCCTATGTGTCAATCCGACTCTGCATAGATCCCAATGTGTCTGAGGTAATCCTTATCTTTACCGCGGAAACATTATTTGTCATAGACAACAAGTTCTCAATGTTCAAGACTTCGGCATGTTTTGTTGAATATGATATTCAGATACGTTTGCTCGCGCTTTCAAAATCTGCTATTATAAATTCGCAGTCTGTTGGCACTCTTTTAAAGGCGTATGACGTTACTTAAAAGGATATCTCGCCGCGGTTAGACATTTTTTTCGGTCTGAAAAATATGTGAAATGTAAAAACTTTTCATGTCGAACATTTTTCAGACCAAAAAAATTTCTAATCGCGGCGAGATATCCTTTTAAGTAACGTCATGCGCCTTTAAAAGAGTGCCAACAGACTGCGAATTTATAATATAGAGACCTCCAGAAGTCGAGTTATAAGCTTCTGAAGACTGTGCGCAGTAGGGGTAGAGTATGTCTGCAAATATTTCTGAACCTCCTCTTTCCGAACTCCCATGAAATGGCCTGATTTCTATTACGTTTTCATTGAAAATTGTCCCAAGTATCTCGCAGGGCAATCTGGCGCTTGCGTCGCGAAAAAAAAATTATCTCCAGTATTTTCAGATTTCACTCTGTGGCTTCCAATTGTCGATCAATCACCCATTTTGCCTTTTAAACGTTTTCTAGAGACTTGCTGTTGAAAAATGATCTGCAAAAATTGCGCACAACAAAACTTGCTCAAAACGAAATTTGACCGGGCGACAGTAATTTCGCCCGCGCACTTTCGAATTCCTGTCGCTCCGCACTCTTTTAGCATTTTTGAAGAGTTTTTCCATTTATTTTCTGTAGCTGATGCGTTGTTTTTTTTTTAATAAAACGAGTATTTTTCAGAACATCACCATAATAACGGACTAATAGAAAATTAACGTTGCCAATGGGGTACGAAATGCGAAAAATGCTGAACGGCATCGACGCGTTTTGCGGAGAGAAGTACTGGGTGAGTGAGAAAACAGAATCAAGCTAGTTCATTCTAATTCTAAACTAATAAACTCTTTTCAGGATCCCGCGATATGGAATACGTCAAGCATGCCAATCCTCAGCCGATGCTATCAGCATACCACACTCGTATGGTTCCCAACTGTGATTCTCTTTCTGCTCGCACCATTTCTCATAGCCCAGACTTTCTACCTTCGTCTCAATCCCATTCCGTGGACGAGGTGCCTTCAAGTGAAAGTCGGATTGGCGTGTTTACTGATCGCTGATTCATTGTCGATGCTTTCTGTTCCAATCTACCAGTCGCTGTTTCACGTACCCGCTTCTCCAGTCGAATTCATTTATCCGATCACATTGTGCTTGGCGATGGTGAGTGAAACAGTTTTAACCGATAGTTGCTTGATTCAAAAAGTTCGTTTTCATTATTTCGCTGTTTTCAGATTGTCCTGACTGCTCTGATGGTCTCGTTTCGAAACTATGGAATAACTACGTCAGGAGGTCTCTTCATTGGCTGGCTTGTCTTCACGATTTCTGCTGTACCGGAACTTCTGTACTGGATCCAACGAATCTCGACATCGTCACAATCCTGGGATTGGACGGACTATCCAAAATGCATCGGTTTCTTCATTTGGTTTATCTGCTGTCTCATGGAGACGTATCTCCACTGCTATGCAGATGTATCACCAGATGGGTACAAAGAATTGAATGCTCCTAGAAATCCAAGTCCAGAAACGAGTTCCTCGTTCCTCAATCGCATCACAATGTGGTGGTTCGGTGCGCTGTGCCGTCTTGGAGTGAAGAAACCTTTGGAAATTTCCGATCTCTATTCTCTTAATGATGATGACACGTCGGGGTTGTTAGTTCCAAAGTGGACATACTTGTGGAACAAACAGAGCAAAAGTATGTTCCCTTCTCAGATTATTTTTCTGAATGTGTTATTTCAGAAATCGCGGAAGAGGGGGGATTCGCAACAGATGAGAAGAAACCACTGCTTGAAGATTCTCCGGATCATTACCAGCCACTTCCCACCAGCAATAGCTCACACAGGATTCCGTCTATCATCTGGACACTTTTCCTAATGTTCCAATGGGATATCTGCATGGCAATGTTCGTCAAATTTCTGTCGGACATTCTCCTCTTCTGTAATCCATTGCTTCTGAGATCTTTGATACAATTCACTGAACAATTGGATCGACCAATGTGGCAAGGCATCGCACTGGCATTTTCAATGTTTTTCTCGGCCGAGCTGTCTTCTATTCTACTCTCCCACTACTTTTATCTGATGTTCAGAGTCGGAACAAGAGTTCAAACAGTTTTGACAGCAGCCGTCTACCGCAAGACTCTTCGATTATCGAACGCTGCTCGACGGGAAAAGACTGTTGGAGAAATCGTCAACTTGATGGCCATAGATGTCGACCGTTTTCAACAAATCACACCACAAATCATGCAGTACTGGTCGAATCCTCTTCAAATCGGATTGGCTCTGTTCTTTTTGTTCCAACAACTCGGAGCTTCAGTTTTCAGTGGAGTCGCCGTTATGGTTCTTCTGTTCCCGATCAACTTCGGAATAACGATGATTATCCGGAAGTGGCAAATCGCTCAGATGTACTACAAGGACGAACGGACAAAAATGGTCAATGAAGTGCTCAATGGAATAAAAGTTATCAAGTTGTATGCTTGGGAACCTCCAATGGAGAAAGTCATCGAAGATTTGAGAGAGAAGGAACTGAGTTTCATCAAGAAAGCAGCCTTTTTACGGACATTTTCGGATATGCTGAACTGCGCTTCACCGTTCCTTGTTGCTGTTTCAACCTTCGCCACTTTCATCTACATCGATCCGAAGAACGTGTTGACTCCAGAGATCGCGTTCGTATCGTTAACACTTTTCAATCAACTTCGATCTCCCATGTCCCAAGTCGCCGAGCTGATCACTCAAACCGTCCAAGTTATTGTTTCGAACAAAAGACTGAAGGAGTTCTTGAAGTCTGAAGAACTCAACGAGGACGCCATTGATCATTCTGGGCGTGATAGTAAGTCGAAAAAACAGATTCAAATAATTACGATTCTTTACAGACGACGATGTAATCAGCCTCAAGAACGCAACGCTTTCCTGGGAATCAGCAGAACACGATCCTGTTCCAAGCCTTCACAATATCAGTTTCTCGGTGAATCGTGGACAATTGGTCACAATTGTCGGGCGTGTTGGTTCCGGGAAGAGTTCACTGTTGCAAGCACTTATGGGAGAAATGGAGAAACTGAGTGGATCGATTGCAATGCATGGACGTATCTGCTACGTGCCACAGCAACCATGGATTCAGAATAACACCGTCCGTCAGAATATCACTTTCGGAAAGCAGTACAATGAGTACTTCTACCAGCGTGTATTGGATGCATGTGCGCTTCAAGTGGATCTTCTCATTCTTCCTCACGGGGACAGTACTGAAATAGGAGAGAAAGGGATAAACTTGTCTGGCGGTCAGAAGGCTCGCGTTTCGTTGGCACGATCGGTATACCAAAACTATGAAATTTACCTTCTGGACGATCCAATGAGTGCTGTGGATGCTCATGTTGGAAGCCACATGTTCACAAATGTTATTGGACCTGATGGTATGCTTCGTAACAAAACACGGATTCTGGTCACCAACGAGCTTTCCTATCTCGAACAATCAGATTTGATAATTGTGATGAACGACGGAAGAATCGAGTACGAAGGGAAATATCATGATCTGGTGCAGCAAGGAGCCTTCGAGAAGCTTCTGATGGAGTGCGCAAAAGAAGAAAAGGAGAGAAGAGCAACCGAAAAGTCACAGAATGACGATGATGAAAGTTCGGAGCCCAGAGGACGTGAGTTTTACGGTCGCGTTCTGGATGATCAACTGTTTTATTTTTAGTTGTGCTAGATGACGATTCTGACTTCGAGTACGAAGACGACGCCATTGGCTCTCCAATTCTGGACCGAGTGTTGGCCGTCAGTCAAATGTCGACCGTTTCTGGAATAATTAATCGTCGGAAAATGAGTACCTCTTTCCCGAAACAGCATCGTCCACGCCCTTCCACTAAATCTCGTACACAATCGGTTACTTCTACGAATGCCAATGCTCGCCAGCTGACCGGATCAGAACGAGTTGAAACCGGAAGGGTCAAAATAAGCACTTACTACAAGTACTTCGGTGCAATGGGAGCTCCGGTTGCAGTCACCTTCCTGCTCGGAATGACTCTTAGCACAGTCGTATCAATGGGAAGAAACTTGTGGCTCACTGATTGGTCAAACGACAACTCTCGATCGGGAGATGACATGAACGGACAAACGATCAGCGTCAGACTTGGCGTTTATGCTGGTCTTGGATTCTCGGAAAGTGGGTTGTTTTCCATTATGAATTGTTTCCAACATTCTGCTTTTCAGTTATCTTGCTCTTTGTTGGAATGCTTTCACTGCTGTATGGTGGAGTCTCTGCTTCTAGAAATCTTCATGCCCCAGTGATGCGCAACTTGTTCCGTGTTCCGATGTCGTTTTTCGATACTACTCCATTCGGAAGAATCCTGAACCGCATCGGAAAAGACATCGAGACTGTCGACGTTCTCCTTCCTTTCAATGTTCAATTCTTCGCTCAATGCTTACTCCAAGTTGTCTCCACACTCATCATTATCATGATCTCAACGCCGGTTTTTGGAATCGTCATCGTCCCCCTATCACTGATGTACCTTATGGTCATGCGGTACTACATTGCAACATCTCGGCAGCTGAAACGATTGGAGTCTATCACAAGATCTCCGATCTACAGTCATCTATCGGAATCAATCCAAGGATCAGCTACAATCCGTGCCTACCAACTCACAGATCGTTTCTGCAAGCTATCGGAAGCCAAAGTCGATTCTCATGTACAATGCCGTTACCTCAACTATGTGGCGAATCGTTGGCTGTCTGTCCGTTTGGAGTTCATCGGAAATTGCATCGTTCTCTTCTCTGCTCTGTTTGCTGCTCTCACTCGATCAACAACCACTTCTGGAGTCATCGGATTGTCGGTCTCTTATGCTCTAAACATAACCACGGTGCTCAACTTTGCTGTGCGACAAATTACGAAACTTGAGACCAACATCGTTTCAGTGGAACGCGTAATGGAGTATGCGGAGACAGAGACAGAAGCTGAGTGGAAATCGGAACCTGGAATGGAGCCACCTCTGAACTGGCCATCGGAAGGACGAATCGTTATGAAAAATTTCTCAACTCGTTATCGTGCCGGACTCAATTTAGTCATCAAACAACTGAATGTTGAGATCAAGCCGCACGAAAAAGTTGGAATCGTTGGCCGCACTGGAGCTGGAAAATCGTCCGTCACTCTATCGCTGTTTCGAATCGTGGAAGCCGTTGAGGGTCAAATCAGTTTGGATGGTATCAACATAGCCGATATCGGACTTCATGATTTGAGATCCAACTTGACCATCATTCCACAGGATCCTGTTTTGTTCTCGGGAACATTGCGGTTCAATTTGGATCCTTTCCACCATTACTCGGACGATGATATTTGGAGAAGTTTGGAGCTAGCAAATCTCAGAGACTTTGCCATTGGCCACGAAGAAAAGCTCGACTATATCATTACTGAAGGTGGTGACAATATTAGGTGAGAAACTTTCAGTTTCAAAAGATTTTTTAAATTTTCCAGTGTTGGACAGCGTCAACTGGTTTGTCTTGCTCGCGCTTTGCTTCGCAAAACCCGAGTGCTTATTTTGGATGAGGCTACTGCTGCTGTGGACATATCCACTGATTCTCTGATTCAGCAAGTCATTCGGGAAGAGTTTGCAAATTCCACCGTTCTCACGATTGCTCATCGTCTGAATACCATCATGGATTACGATAGGTACAACTATTCCTCCGTTTTACTCAGCAAATTGTTCAACTTAATTTCCAGAATCATTGTTCTGAAAGACGGTAATGTTGGAGAGTTTGACAGTCCGGAGAACCTTCTGGCCAATCGAAACTCGGAATTCTACTCCATGGCAAGACAGGCGGGTCTCATCTGACATGCTAGGTGAATACTTTAATGTTGGTCATCCCTCAAACCATAAACTAATCAAAACGAATGATTATCAGAGTAATTAACATTATTCTTACTAATATATCTCCATTGTTTCTATGTATCATATCATCCTATTTTTCTCACCTTACCATCCAGTTTTTTTCTTTTGTCAAATATGCCTTCATTGCTCTCAACACACTCATCACGAAGTTTTCAGTTTTAATAAAGTTTATAAGCATGGTGATTAGACTGTATTAGTTCGTTTTCTCACAGGTCAAGTTCGATTCAAAGAAGTTTGGCTTAAATTGTCTCCTATTTTGAAAACTCCCCATTTTTAAAAGTATTTTTTTGCAATTTGTCGCCAATCGCAAACAAAAAAAAGTGGAGAATGATGACTCACCGTGAAAATGTTTCAATGAAAATAGAAGACAATTTAAGCCTAACGTCGGGGGATCGAGCGTCCTGTTAAAAATAAGACGAATCACTGATTGATCCCTTTCATTCAGACTGATTGAAAAAACTTGTTTTTGAAACCTCCAACGTTGAGAGGTTCTGATAAGAACGGATTCTCATGATCTCGTTTGTCGCTCGGAAAAATGGGGCCGAACAACTCGATGATTTTAGAACTTTCCGGAGATTAAGTGTGCCCATTTCCTTACGGGAGTAACCAGAACTCAGTCTGGAGTTACATGATGTGACATACATAATGTAACAAGAAACATTACGCAGGTTACTCCTTAGTCAGAATTTTAATCTTCAACAGATTCGTGGGTTCTGTGGATGTCTCTCTGCAGAAAGATCGCGTGAAAGAAACATCTGACCATGAGGACAAGATTAACTGCATGCGCAGGAGCAAGAAACTGTGGCAACGATGTAGCTACTGCTCAGAAGACTATTGTTCGCTTTCAATTTTTGTGTGTAAAAATAAAATTTTTGTAAACAATGTATTCGTTAGAATAACAAATAACAACTTAAAGACGACGTCCACGGCGACCTCCCTTTCTTCTGGTGCAGTCGGATGGGATTGGAGTGACGTCCTCAATTCTTCCGATCTTCATTCCAGCGCGAGCCAAGGCACGGAGAGCAGATTGAGCTCCTGGTCCTGGGGTCTTAGTTCTGGTTCCTCCGGTGGCACGAAGCTTGATGTGGAGGGCGTTGATTCCGAGCTGAAATTTGAAAATCAATGAAAGAGTTTAGGCTAGATAATTCCTACCTGCTTGCAACGGTCAGCGACGTCTTGAGCAGCGAGCATGGCAGCGTATGGCGATGACTCGTCACGATCAGCCTTAACCTTCATTCCTCCGGTAACGCGAACGATGGTTTCACGTCCTGAAATAACACTGTATTGAAGCCGGAAGTTAGACCGCCACAGAAGACGCGTTCTCTGTTAGGAACATGTAACTAACCGGAGATATCGGTAATGTGGACGAAGGTGTCGTTGAATGAAGCGAAGATGTGAGCAACTCCGAAGATGAGCTCTCCTTCCTTGGCTTGTGGTCCGAGGGAGACCACAGCCTGTTCCTCCTTAGCCTTTCCCTTGCGAGCGGGAGCCATTATCCAAGACTGAAATATCAATTTTGAAGATAGAAACCCAGTCCGTACAACGGATAGGACGACAAAAGATCAGGAATTTAAAAATTCGTTAGGGAAAGTATAGGATGATTTCATGGGAAATTTTAACGCCAAAGTGGTTCTTGTTCGATCCAGTGTTATATTCCTCACTTAATTTACAAAATATTCCATATTTGTCCAATCCTGTGAATAAAAAACGAAAAATCCGAAGAAGAAAAATAAAAACTTGGTTCGGAGAGAAAATCTTTCGCTGCGTATCCTCCGGCCGAGGGAAAGCATGGTGCGAGTCGCTACGCAGTGAAATGGTCTCGCCACGATTTCGCTTTTTCTCTATTTCCCTCGGCCGATGCGAGTAGGACGCCGCTTTTTTCGACTTTTTTGATGAATTTTGCTGTGGAAAACTCGTTTGAAACATAATTTTGTAGTATCAAATATAATGAAAATTTTAACTGTTTATCATTTGTTCGATTTCGGAGCTCTGTACATTTATCATAATTGACAAAATATTGATTGATTTTTCTGCAGTTCGCATTCTCTTATTTCTCCCTACTCGTGATGACGGATCTGTCTCGCTTTTAATCTTCCTTCTGAAACTCGGTTAATTTCCAGGATGAGCGGACCAGGAATCGAAGGATTGGCCGTCGGTCTCAACAAGGGACATGCTGCTACTCAACTCCCAGTCAAGCAGCGTCAAAACAGACACAAGGGAGTCGCCTCCAAGAAGACGAAGGTAATAAAATACTTCATATGCAGAACATGGCAGAAATGTATTGTTTCAGATCGTCCGTGAACTCGTCCGCGAAATCACCGGATTCGCTCCATACGAGCGTCGTGTCCTGGAAATGCTTCGTATCTCCAAGGATAAGCGTGCCCTGAAGTTCTTGAAGAGACGTATCGGAACCCACCGTCGTGCTAAGGCCAAGAGAGAGGAGCTCCAGAGCGTCATCATCGCCCAGCGCAAAGCCCACAAATAAATTTGTTGCTGTTGATAAATTGTTGTTATCTAAACTGTTCTTTTTTTTCATCTGAAAATATGCGTGGTGTCGCCTCAACTACTTGAGGACAGAATAGTTTTCATAACAAGAATAGTTATACATCGGAACGTTTAGGGGCTAAAATGTTTTGTCGCCAAGTGGGTCGTGTTACCTTCAGAACCGCAGTTGCGGTAGGGCAGCAGAGAACATTTTCGTCGACAATTCCAAAAACTGCCAAACTGGTGGTTCCATCAGTAAACTACATTCAAACTAGGTATTTCTAGAACATATAGATATAGTGTTTAACTCGATTTTTCAGAGGAAGCAAAATTGAAGTGTTCGGACCGTTCGATCCACCAAAGCAGCTCACGTTCAAGCAGGTAGACATTAACTTAGCATGACGAGCACACATATTTGTTTCCTAGGTGGAGGAGCGTGTTTTGAAAGCTGTTCGCTCATGGGACCGTTTCCCTGCTGACAAGGAAGCGCTCTTGAAGCTCGACGCTGATCTGAACAAAGACTTCGGATTCGATTCTTTAGACCAGGTAATTTTTACATTGCAACAGAGAAACTTTGATGAATTCGTAGCCACGCTAATCGATAAATTCACTTATCGGCACGAAATTTCTTTTTTATTTTATTTAAGTTAGTTTTCCAAGATACACATTGTTATAAATTTGCAGTCTGTTGTCACACTTTTAAAGGAATCGGAAGTTGTACTTGGCGCCACGCCACTGGGAAAAGATCAAAAGCGTGACGAGATATTCTCCCAAATCACTTTACCGTTAAAAGTGTGCAACACAATTTCTTTAGGGCGCTTCTTCTAATAGCTCTACTTATGCTTGAAAAGTCAGAGAATTTAAATGTTCTGAAAATGTTTGTAAAGAAAATGTAATACACTGGCCAAGTTGGATTTGAACAAAAATCGCTGAAAACCGTGCCTAAAATTTCTTCAAATATCTCCAGTAAGCTACGTCGCATGCTTTCGTCTAGAACTTGTCTGTAAAATCACAAATTGATACAAAAAATAACTTCTTGAATTTTTAAAACGCCAATTTCTACTTCGAACTTTTTTCAGGTAGAGATTGTGATGGCCCTGGAAGACGAGTTCGGATTCGAAATTCCACTCCAAGATTCTGACAAGTTCAAGACTATCCGTGACGCATTCAAGTACATCTGTGAGCGGGAGGACGTCTACGAGTAGATTAAAACAGGAGCATCGTATTCTTGTATTTTCTGTGTGTAACTAAACATTTTACTACTTTTCTCTTCTTTCCCTTCTGTCGTCTTTATTTTGTTTCATAGAGGATAAATTAGTTGATTCCAAACACTCGCAATCAATATGGCACAGTCCGTGAAGACCAATAACATTTCTCCGCACTGGAGACACAATGCGCCCCAGCGCGATGTCTGCGTCTCCGCAAAAGCAACACTACAAGTATCTGGTAGTGCAAATGATGAGGTCACTAGGAGAATCATGTGTCTCCTTCATTCGAACCAATTCCTCATCCACTCGATAATGAAGAATTAAAAATATATACAATTGATTTTCAGACGGATTTAATTTCATACTGTTTCGGTTTCAACTCTTCTTCAGTCAACAGTAAAAAAATATTTAAACTTACTGTATGGATTTAGTTTTTCGATAATTTCTGATCATTAGCTCCTCAAAAAAAAGAAAACTTTGAAAATTCTAGAAATTACTAAGCTTCGCTGTACGAAAATGAATTATCTAATCTTCGATGAAAAACAAGAGCGATGTTCAGAAGTACTCCTGAACTACCGAAGAAAACTAAGGGTAAGTTCTTTTGAGTCTTCTGAATGTCCATATCCAGAATCGATGAGAAGTTTACCTTGAATCCTGAGAAGCTGCCGCTGTCACCAAATTTATCTCAGATCCTTCAGCACATGAAGTGGACAACTAGGCAAATGCGTATTGAATAATTTTTAGCTCGACATGGACTACCTTGAGGACTTTTAAAGTGGTTCCCAACTTCCTGATTGTTCTGAAATTTCGTCAGTGTACTAAGCAATTATATATCTTCATTTTTTATGTTGGCTACCTTTTTTTTTGGAAACTCGCTGTGCAATAAGTTATTTCGCTTATAGTGCCGCTAACTTTCAATATTTTCGGGTCGTTGACCTTTAACCCGCCACAGTGCGTAGTCTCGAGACTGTTTCGAGGAGTTCCTCGAGACGAGCATTTCTCGAGGAATTTTGTCTCGAGACTACGCACTGACCCGCCATAGCAAGCGTGATAGAGATTTTCAGGAAAAAATGTCTACTATAAAAACGAAGATCTACAATTGTTCAATACACTCTCAAGTTTTCAGAAAAATCGGGAAGTTGTGATCCACTTTTTCAGGCCTTCAAAGTTGACTGTTTTGGTCAGAGAATCATCAAAGCTCCAACACTTTTTATCTATACTGTGCAGTGTAATTGCTTTTGTAGTAGCTACACCCAACCTAACTTTTCAGACTCTGGATACCCTTTGTGACTTTCCGGAATATCAGATGCCTTTAAGACACTGAAGCGGCTAAAAACTAAGACCCTTCACAACTGCTCATTCTTCCTGGTAATCAAGATATATATCTTATAAATATCTGATTTCCAATAAAAAATTTTCAAATCTTAAGCTTCCTTTCTCTTTTTTTTTGTTTCAACCTATAATTGTTTGCATCAATCTTATACCTTCTCATGGTTTCCTTTTTTGCGTTCCCATTCGATATATACGTTCTTTTCAGTTTCACATTATCACCTCAAACACTCTCCCGATATCTCTTACCGGTGAATCAACTTTTACGGATCTTATAGAAGTAATCAATAGAATAGAAAGCAATGGGAGCACTTCGTTATATTGTCGAGGATTATCTGCACGGACTCAAGGATTCGATTACGGGAATTCTAGTGAGTTTTGGAAGTTGAATTTTCATTCAAGTTTGAAATTTTCAGTTTATTCGGAGAATTCTGGAAGAAGATGCGAAAGAATTGGTTGTGGACCCACCAGCACCGAGAGAGAAGACGGTAATGGAAAAGAGAAGAGAGCAGCAGGGCATTTTCAGAAAGCCTCCACAGCCACCAAAGAAGAAAGATAGCATTAAAAAAAAGTGAGTTTGAATCTTGCGAAAAATGATCTTATCCTGATTTTCCTTTTCAGAATCATCCAAATCTACGGACTGAACCTTGGATTTGTGGTCTTATGGCAATTGATTGTCCTGATCCTGGGATTCCTGTTTGGACTCTTTGGAAAAGCAGAACTGGGAGAATCGATTGGATTCTTCTCTATTCTCCCAGTGTTCTTCATCATGAAGTTCGTTCTGATGTTCTGGTTCTCGGACGTCTCCGGAGCCTGTATGCGTGCACTCAACACGCCTCCTCCGATTCAGGAATCCATGCAGTAAGAATACCTATTTTAGTATATCATGTGAATTTGGTTCATTTTCAGAAGAATGTTCGGGGAGACTGTCACATCTGTTGTGCACATGTTCATATTCTCCTTCCAAGCCATTCTGTCCCAATACCTTCCGATTCCGATCATCACCCCGTTCATTGTATTCGTCCACGTGGCACTTTACAACTCCATGTATTGGTAAGACAAACATATAGAAGAAGCGTAAGATTCTATTTTTTTCAGCTTCGATTATTTCTACGACAGCTACAACTTTTCTTTCAATCGGAGAGCAAACTATTTCGAAACCCGTTGGCCATACTTTCTGGGATTCGGAACAACTCTCACTGTGGCGTCCACTCTCGGAGGTTCTTGGTTTGCGAACGGAGTCATCTACGCACTTCTGGCTCCACTTTTCATCATTAGCAGTTATAAGGTCAGTTGGAAAGATTAGAACATCTTAAATTCATATATTTCAGGTGAATTGGGCTAGGAGATACGAAGAGAAGATTCCACACATCGCCTTCTGTCGCATATCCTATATGTTGACTCAACGCGTCGCAGATCTTTTCAAATGGTGGTACACTCCAACACCACCAGCTCAGTATTCGAATCCAACCAAAAAGGAATAAAGCCGTTTGTTGAGTCCGATGCTTACCGAACTATTTGGAATGTATAAACTGTAATAGTCTGATGTTTCCTGTGCTCCGTTTGCCTTCTAATCCAAACAAAGCGTGTCACTTTCTGGTTATGTGTATTTATTTATCAACCGTAGAAACTTGAAGTAGTGTCTCTGTATTCTATTTTTACCCACATATACATATATTTATGCTTGAAATCTGAAGATAAATAATTTCCCTTTTGAAATTGTATTTCTCATTCTATTGCACTCGACTTGGTTCATTTCGACCGAAATCATATATATGATCCTCTATTTTATTGTTTAACTATTCCTGAAGTTGAACCACTTTTCTCTAAATGCTTCTTTCAATTGAAAATTTTATTTTTAATCATCAAGCTTGATATCAAGGAAGAACTTTTTGGAAAAACCGCTAATTCAGTGTGTTGAAACATCGCTCCGTCGAACTTTCAACAAATGCGTCTCTTCCCTTCACACACACTCTCCCCAGATACGAAAAGAAAACTAGTCTCAGTTTCTTTTCAGGACTGGATTTATTAATTTTCTATCGATTCTCAACGGAATAAATTCATTTCAGCTGAACAAAGATGACAGGAACTGAGCGCAAAGTCTTCCAGGTATATTTTAAATCTAATTGAATGTGTTTCTAGTGATATCTTCCAATTTTCAGAAATACTATCCACCGGATTTCGATCCGTCGAAAATACCAAGAGCCAAAGGACAGAAAAACAGGTATTTTTTCATAACTAGTGCTCAAAAGCCGCCAAAATTTGTTTTCAGACAGTTCATTCAACGTGTCATGACACCTTTCAACATGCAGTGCAACACTTGCCATGAGTACATTTACAAAGGTAATTAAACCCCCAATAATTAGCTTAAATCCTTTTTTAAAAGTTAATCCAATATTCTATTTTACAGGTAAAAAGTTCAACATGAAGCGTGAGACGGCTGAAGGCGAGTCGTATCTTGGACTCAAAATATTCAGATTCTACTTCCGTTGCCCGAATTGTTTGGCAGAAATCACTTTCAAGACCGATCTCGAGAACTGTGACTACCAGAATGAGCATGGAGCAACACGACTGTTTGAAGCAGTGAAGGTATGCTTTATTGCTTTTATTCATCAGATAGAAGGGGGAAGAATATCACGAGATTGCAGAAATTTTATGAGATTGAGGTTTAGTTGGAGGTCGGTGCCTAATCGTCCATTCTTGTCAGTTGAGGCATGTCTGAGTAGTAGTTTTTTTTGAATAATATAAGATTTGTGCCGTTTTACCTGAGTAGTCCACATCCTCGATTTCCTTTTTGATGCTTATCGTTTCTGATTTTTCGGTTTCATAGACCATTGGCTTTTCTTTCTCTAGTTTGTGCATTGGCTCCTCTTCAATCTGCGCGTTCTCGTGCATAATGTTGTTAGGAGTGACGTCATAGTTTATGAGATTTGGTTGGAGAAATATATTCGGAGAAGAGCCCATGAGCATAGTAGGCTGAAAAGTAGAATTGCTTTGAAAATTTTTTGTTTATTGTACTTGTGACTCACGGGGAGTGGAACGAGTGTAATTTGTCCAGGTGCCGATGTGCTCCAAATGTAGCCAGGAATGATGTAGAAGCAGTTCGGAAGAGGCATCGGACCAGTAGCCATGACGAGAATCTGCGAAAAAATTGTTAAGTGTCATGTTGAACGATAGTCTCTGAATCTCGCCTCGATGAAAAATAAAATCTACGAGAGACACGGAAAATTTTGGTAGAAATGATCAGCTGACAAGCGAAGTCAGAAAATGGGAATTCTAGCCAGTAATTATCGAGAAAAAAACATCAATAGAGCTATTTAGTTGTGCGTGGTAAAAGGAGAGGTACAGGAAATAAGAACTTATATGGAATTTTAGAAAAACGGAACAGTGCTACTGTAACATTCGTAGTTTTGAGAGAAACAATTTAATGAAAAATAAGCGCTCTCGATGTTTGTGCATGAATCTCAAAGCTGCCAGTCGATAAACATGTTACCCCGGCGACAAAGAGCCCGAAAACTTCCTTTCATAATATAGAATAAGACGGATTGGTTCTTTCATGAAAGAAAATGGGATTTTCGAATGTATGGTGTAAAAAGTAGGAACGATTATGAATATACCAACTAATCATTGTCTAGCCATACATCCCTATGCTTAAATCAGTGTCGAAGAATTTCGATTGAAAAACACCTAGAGAGCTCATCCACCTGGAGCTTGATAGTCTGAGTTGAAGACTATAACTCTTTGGAGAGGAACAAAACGTCATTCATTCGAAAAGTCTATTTCCTAGTCACAAGATCTTTGTATGATAGAGCAACATGAAAAATAGGTCCGGAAATTAAACAAAAGCTTCTCATCCATCAGCTCTGCCCACAAGACAACTAACATAAGCTGAAACTATAGTGGAAGAAAGAGGAAGAGAGGAAACAGTTGAGAATGAGCCTGTTAGGTGAGCTAATAAGAGCGTGGGCACCAACTTCCTCAGTGGCAAATGCGTATTTCTTTGAATCATCAGGCAGCGGAGAGATTTGGTTGAGTAGTCTTTGGAACAACATCAAGCGTTTCTTTATCAATTTTGAAGCGTGAAAATAATTGCTATCAGTGATTTTTTCAGCTCTATCAAGATCAACAAAAGCAAGCCGATGAGCAAGAAGCCGAAGATGCGAAGGATCCTATGAAAATGCTGGAAAAGCGAACAATGCAAAGTCGACACGAAATGGAAGAAATGGGAAATCTGGAAGACCTTCAAGAATCGAGCAGAACGAAAGAATGCGTTGATACACTCGGATTCTTATCATCTACGGATCCTCATTTGGCTCAAGCGCAGAGGATAAAAATGATGGAGGAAGCAGATGATCGTATGGCCAAGTGAGTTCATGAAACATAATTCAAAGTTAGTTAATTGAGAAAAAATTTTTAAGAGAGCTAATGGGAATCACATCGGAAGGGCGGATCGAACGACGTATCAAGGATTCTGATGA
Organism: Caenorhabditis sp. 40 LS-2015; assembly: GCA_900536305.3. Taxonomy (NCBI): domain Eukaryota; kingdom Metazoa; phylum Nematoda; class Chromadorea; order Rhabditida; family Rhabditidae; genus Caenorhabditis; species Caenorhabditis tribulationis. The sequence goes on along the minus strand of LR544845.1, from coordinate 236,461 downwards.
CGATGACGACGAAGGCGATGACGATGACAAAGATGTACCAGGTCCGAGCACATCATCTGCGGCTTCAATGTTAAAGCCTGCTATACCAAAACTCGGAATGGACGACGGGACAAATTCAAGAAAAAGATTCGACCAAAAAGATAGATTCGCAGGACTGAAATTGATCAAGAAAGCTAAGGTAATTGAGTTTTCTGTACAAAGCTACATAATTTTCGATTCAATTCTGACCACAGCGACTTCTTTCTGACAGAATTTATACTTTCACAAAAACACAATTTTGTGCCACATCAAGTCATCGTTTTGCTTCAAAAACTTTTGTATCCCTAGCGACGTCAAATACATTCTCCTGACACAAAAAATCACATCTAAACGTCTTGAATCTTTCAGCCATCTGAACCGATCGCATCTTCATCCACTGTCGCTACTTCATCAACTTCGACGAGTTCTGCTCTTGCTCAATCAACATCTCAACCTGCGAATGCTCCTTCAGGACTTTCTCTCCTCGCAGGCTATGGCTCGGATTCCGACTCGGATTAATGTGAACCGTGTTACTTGTATTCGTTAAATCTAATGAAAACTTCCATTCAATAAAATTCGATTCATTCAGAAGCGGAAAGTATTCAAAAAGTAACTGAAAACCCGATAAAAACTTCAATCAGTTTCGGGGAATAGAAATTAGAGGGTGGCTAATGACTATGTCGTTTTTTGTTTTCGGTGAGAAAAAATCGGTTTATGACAATCGCGATAAGTTCATTTCCTGATTAAAGTGAACTTGTACAGCAATTACTTGTTTTGATACTCAAAGCTAGGTGATCCACCTACGATGCACGCCTTTGGAAGAACGTGGTTCTTCAGATTGAAACTCCAAACATAGTGACTAGCACGAGTGACAATGATGAAGCGATGTGAAGAAGACTGTTTAGTAAACGAAAAACAGAAAGTGTAGTTCGAATAGCAGTACTCTCACCTTGGTTCCTGTAAAAGATTTTACTTTGTCGAAGCTCATCTCAGAACCTATAACAGCTATCAAAAAATGGTCAACTAACAAAATGTTTCTCATTTTGTTTTCAATAGTTTGTTAGTTTATTACTTTCTGATAACTTTTACTTGCACCGAGAATAATTTGGTTAGAGAAGTGGTACGGGGTGTACTTCTATTACAGGATTTTAAGTAGCTATTACTGTAGTCGAACAAAAGCCAAAACCATTCAGAGTAACCTGTCAGATTCTGTGAGATCCATGGATCGAGCATCACTTTTTGGTGTGATCTCGGGGGTATTTTCACTTTCTTTCTGACTATTTATTTCTGTTGAGGAAAATGGAATTCTTCACAATCATAAAATCTGATATTTTATTTTCTACAATTGAATTCAACTTAGTTCATTTCAATTAGAATACACTTATCTGATGATTTCTTTCCCATGAATTGTCATATAGGATTACTCTTTTTGTTTCAATGATGCCTTTTGGAAACTTCTTGAAAATGAACACTTGGTACAGCCACACAAACAAGGAGCACCAGAGAGGAAGAAACCCATCGTACCCTCGGCTGGTCGTTATATATTACGATACCATGTTTTCCCCAAAAAGTTCAGTCTAAGTATTATTTTCCATAGGCGGCGATAGCGTACAGTGCCCCCTCTAGATCTTCGTTTTCACAGTCAAACTAATTTTTGGTAGAACCAGCATCAAATTAGTTAGGTTGCGTTCAGTCAACTAAAAAATGAAAATCTAAAGCTGCTTGATACAGCTGTAGTTTTGCAGCAAGAAGTTCAACGTGAAGCGTGGACGGCTGAAGGAGAATCATCTTATCTGGGACTGAAAATGTTCAGACTTCAATTGTCCGAATTGTTCGGCAGAAATAACTTTCAAGACAAATCTTGAGAACTGTGATTATTAGATGAAACATGGAGCAAGCAGGTGTTTGAAGCAGTCAGGGTAATGTTTATCGCATATATTCTTTGGATAGGGCAATGAAATTGAGATCACAGATGCTTTTTGAGATTCAGAAATTTCGCATTTGAGTAGTTGGTGGTCGGTGCCTAATCGTCCATTCTTGTCAGTTGAGGCATGTCTGAGTAAATAGTAGTGGTTTTTCTGATTACTATACGATTTGTGCCGTTTTACCTGAGTAGTCCACATCCTCGATTTCCTTTTTGATGCCTACCGTTTCTGATTGTTCGGTTTCATAGACCATTGGCTTTTCCTTCTCTAGTTTGTGCATTGGCTCTTCTTCAATCTGCGCGTTCTCGTGGATAATGTTGTTAGGAGTGACGTCATAGTTTATGAGATTTGGTTGGAGAAATATATTCGGAGAAGAGCCCATGAGCATAGTAGGCTGAAAGTTAGAATTGCTTTAAACATTTTTTATTTATTGTACATGTGACGGTTGCCAGGAAATTTCTCACGCTTTGTTCAACATTCTGTTAGTTGATTACTTCTTGATAACTAGTTGGCAACTTGTTATGATGAGACAATAAAATTAGGTTCATTTCAAAGTAGTTTTCAAAATTTTTCAAACACTGCTTTCTTTATTTCTATTGTACACTGTGACTCACGGGGAGTGGAACAAGTGAAATTTGTCCAGGTGACGATGTGCTCCAAATGTAGCCAGGAATGATGTAGAAGCAGTTCGGAAGAGGCATCGGACCAGTAGCCATGACTAGATTCTGTATTGATAATTCTGGGAAATTCTGCAAAGCAGTGGTTGAATAAATGTTTTGACTTAATAATTTTTTGGAAAGATAGTTCAGACAAAACATCTGAAAATCGTCAATGGTGTGAGAATCCAGGAATTTTTTCGATGACTAGGGTGTGTACTAATTGAGTAGAGGTTTTGGGAAATCCCTAAATAATCTTTGACAATGTGCTCAAAATCACATCTCAAAAAATGTAGGCCAAAACTGACAAGACATACTAAGAATTTAAGGAGAAATGATCAGCTGACAAACGAAGTCAGAAAATGGGAATTCTAACCAGTAATTATTCAGAGAAAAAAACATCAATAGAGTTGGTTGTGCATGATAAAAGAAGAGGCACAGGAAGCAAGAACGGAAATGGAATTCTAGAAAGATAGATCAATCCTACCGCATAATTCGTGGTTCTGATAGGGAAAGAAACAAAATAATGGAATAGAAACGTCCCTGATGTTTGTGCATGACTCTCTCAAAGTTGCCAGTCGATAAACATGTTACCCCGGCGACAAAAAGCCCGAAAACTTCGTTCCATTATAGAGAATAAGACGGATTAGTTCTTTCATAAAAGAAAGTAGGACTTTGGGAATTATGTAAGAGCCTAAAAATGACTGTGAATGTGAAATGGGATTGTTGAATGGGCTAAAAAGTGATGGAAATAACTCAGACGACCATCCATAGTTCTTCACTCTTCAATTAATTTTGAAGGATTTCGATTAAAAAACACATAGAGAGCTAATCCACCACAAGCTAGATGATCTGAGTTGAAGACTATAACTCTTTGGATAAGAAGAAACGTCATTCATTCGAAAAGTCTATTCCCTAGTCACAAGATCTTTTTATGATAAATAGAACGATAAAATATGGATCTCGAAATTAAACAGAAGCTGATTGGATTCTCATCCATCAGTTCTGCCCACAAACTATAGTGGAAGAAAAGAGGAAGAGAGGAAACCGTTGAGAATGAGCCTGTTAGGTGAGCTAATCAGAGCGAAGGCACCAACTTCCTCAGTAGCAAATGCGTATTTATTTGAAACTTCAGGCAGCGGAGAGATTTGGTTGAGTAGTACTGAAACATCATCAAGCGTTGCTTGAAAGGTTATGAAGCATAACAAACACGAGTGATCTTTTCAGTTCTATTAAGATGAACAGAACGAAGACGAAAAGGATTCTAAAAAAATGACCGAGAAACAATGCAGAGTCGACACGAAATGAAAACCATGAAATGGAATCTTCTGGAGTCAAATACACTCTTCTGACATAATTGCAGATAAACTGTTCAAATTTGTAAAATTTTTGAAGCCTGCATTTTAGCTTCAATTTCAACTTGAGATGTTGTTTCCCCATTTTCTCTCCTATCTCCTCTTGAATCCATCTTGTATTGTCTACCTAATGTTCTGAAAATCTGGTTAGATCGAATAAATCTGTGTTTCCAATAACTAAATGTGTTCAGCGGAAAGAAACAAAGAATTGAAGAGGGGCGGAGCCACCAAACACTATCCTGGAGGGGTGCCAAAAAAAATTTTAAATGTATCCTCCCGTAGGGATACGGCACGAAGTTTTCCTCTGAGTACGTTCACAACACAGAAACTCCCATATCAATGTTCTGAATCTTGCAACCATCTGAGCCCACACCATCTTCATCCACGACCACTACTCCTACCCTATCAGCTTCGACGAGCTCGGCATCAGTTCTATCAACATCGCAACCTGTGGCTGCTCATTCAGAACTTTCTCTTCTAGCAGGCTATTGTTCAGACTCCGGTTACTGTATATTTGAACTGTATCTATAGTATTTATATGAAACTGTGATGTATTTGTCTTCTGTCTTCCTTGAACCCGTTGTGTTCCTCAAATACTACACATGAATATTTTCATTAAATGAAGTTTCGAATTATTCGAAAGCGGAAAGTATTCAATGTACAACAGAAGCGACAAAAACTATAATTTTCTCATCGGGTGCCTGAACGAAGCATAAATTCCGGGTGGAACGGTTCGGACCTGGCTCTGTGTCTGCTGTTGTCCTACTGTAGTTGATGGTGCTCACGAGCCAGATTGCACCACGGTACCCAGTAACTTTGTCTTGAACAGATTTATTGATGTCATCGACATTCTGATACATCTGTAGAGACGATTGAATCATGTCGAAGAGCGTTGGGTCTGGGCAAATCCAGACTGAAATTATACTTTCTGAGAAGTTTTGAAGGAGAAGACCTCGCTCTACTGAGCTTCCAGTGCTTCTAGAATGACTAACCAATTACGTTGATGTTCTGCTCATCATAACTAGCTTTAACAGTTATTCCGTATGGAGCTGCCGAAATGTGTTGCAAAGAATATAAGATCAGAATTGATACGGCAAAAACGAATTTCGCCTTCATAGTGCATTGAAGTATACGTTTAACCGTACTGCAAAGAGTAGCTGAAAACCCGAGAAAAGACTTCAATCAGTTTCGAAAAATGGAAACGGAGCGGCAGTTGCGAAAGGTTATCAGTAGAACATCACGATCAGCTGATAAGACAATTACCTGAAGTTACCTTTTCAGAAGGCACAATTTATTTAATCATTTTTCACAATGTCTCTTGGATGAACGTGTATATGCGAGGCTAGTGGAACTCCTTATTTGGGTTGAATATACTTTTCTAGCAACCAAGCATGTTGGATTTCTTCGTTCTAGCAAACTTTCTGAATTGTCGCGATCAGTTTTTTAGACAGAGAAACAATTCTGAGATGAATGCAACCAGTCGGCCTTTTGATTGCACTGGTTCGAGTTCTGGCACATGTTCAAGTTTGCATCATTCTTATTCTAGCTACTGCCTTGAATTTAACAATAAAATCTTGAGAACAATAACAAATTTATGGTCAACATTCAGTTGGACTTAAGCTCATCTCTTGGAACGAGTCCATCCTTCTGGGCAAGTCTCAAGATAGCATCGTCAGACTCTCCCATGCGGCGAAGAGCTCCGCAGATGGCGTAGCGGGTCGACTTTCCTGGGATCTGAAAAACACCAATTCTAAAACAAACAATAGATAAGCTTGATTACCATGCGGCCAGTCTCTGGGTCAACATCGACGAAGTCGATTTGGACAGCGGCGTGGTCCTTTGGTCCGATGATGCGGTTGGACGAGGAGCTGGAAAAAACGTAGTGTTGAATAGTTGATTTCCTCCGCGGGAAAGCTCGAAGCTGTTTCCACTCATTTCGTTACAACATGAGGAAAAAACTAACCACTTGCGTGGAATGTAGAGCTCGACGGTTTGTCCGGCGTCGTTTTGCATGATTACCTGGAAAATGAAAATATATTTTTCAAGAACGAAAAAAATAAATTTTTTCCACAAAACGGAACGAGCGATTGAAAATGAAAAATTGGATGGACCAGTAACAAAAAAATTCGCGAAAACTTTCTGACGAGGCGACTCATAGGTTAGCCTATTGCCGCAGTTGACTAATTCTAGCGAAAACCGTAGAAAATTTTGAAAAATTTCATGAAAAAGATGCAAAAATAGGCTGAAAAAAAGGGAAAAAATCCCAAAACCATGGAGAAAGCGAGGAAAGCCGAAAGAAAGAGATCGTGGCGAGACCATTCGCTGCGTCGCGGCTGTTAACCACGCAAGCGCGATACGCAGTAGAAGTCTCGCCGTAAATCGACACGGAAAGAATTCAGTGTGAAACATTTCGCCTGCTTTCTCTCGAAATTTTCAGATTTCACGGAAATTTTGTTATAAAATGCATATATAGTATATAAGAAAAAAAATAGGCATCAATTCAATTTAACATTCATTGTGTTTTCATGAAAGATGCGTTTCAAAAACTATAAACACACATCATGAAAGAACAAAAATTCAATAAGAGACCGGTTGGACAGAAAGAATAAAAACATTATAAAGTGAAATCTGAATATAGAACTTGATGAAATTATCACTCTGAAGTAAGAAAAAATGCATGACATCAAAACGGACGCCGTCGTCGGGGTGTTCTTAACTCTGAACTGGAGTTTGACGAGTAGAGAGAAAAACCATTCAATGTACTAGCGAGGCTTTCGACAGAGGAATGCCGATGTGTCGCCAATGCTGTGAGCCCAAGTTTCTTCAGTTTCTTCCAGTACTGAGCGACATCTACACCCTCCCATCCAGCATTTTCTAGGCGATCCAGATATCTGAAGTTTGGCGAATAAAAATTCAGAATATTTATTTGGCACTAGAACCTACCGCCTCATAATCCGATCCCTAACTCGTTGCTCGACATCTGTGATCCTAGAAAAGTTGGCCAATTCCAGATTGTCCAAAACCTGCTGAACACTGTCCATTCCCACGAGACAGCATACAATATTCGGAAAGTTTAACGCATAGTCAAGAGCCAACTTCGATATACTGATATTTTTGGACTGAAAATGAAGTTTGTGGAAACAGACTGATCTTTGGGAGAAACCAACCGAACAGTATGTTGTGGCTGCAAGACATGCTTCTCTGATTTCATCGCTCGCTGGATGCCAAGGAGGCGGACCTTTCTCTGTGAGGAGTCCCCAGCAAAGTGCTCCAGAATTTATGACGGCGATGTTCCGAGTTTGAAACCATGAAGTAAACTGTCCCAAGGAGTTGTTGTTCAGTGTTCCTTTACAGTACGTCATCACAAAGTCGATTTTCGTTGTTGAACACTCTACTAATTGTCTGGAATTATAAAAATCTGATGAATTCCTTCGATGGAATCACCTACACAAGTTTTCCTAATGGATACCCAGTTAACCCAATGTGCCTGATTTTTCCAGATGCTTTGGCCATTTCAAGAGCTTGCAAAGTTTCGTATAGTACGATAGACTCGTTTGGAGCGAAATCTGCGTCATGAATCTGAACATTCAGGATTCTTCACAAAGTGTTTTTAACAATATTACCTGTACATAACAAATATCAATATATGTCAGTTGCAGTCGTTTCAATGAATTTGTCAAAGACTCGAGAATTTTATCAGCACGAAAATCAAAAGTTCTCGCGTAATCCAGTTCAAATCGTCCTACTTTTGTGCTGATGTAATACGATTTTCTTGGAATTTTCGACAACGCCTGAAAGAGTTATCAGTGGTCAGAGGAGTTCACAAAATTTCTCACTTTTCCAAGAATGGATTCACTTCGACTCTGGCTGTACCAATAACCTGTATCGATGTAGTTGACTCCTGGAAAGTATACCTTTAGAGGTTCAAACTATAAGAGTATTACCTTGTTTTATTGCAGTTTCCACTATTTTTGTTATTGAATCCTCTACGTTCCCGAACATTCCGCCAATGGCTGCTGCACCTGAAAAGTTTATAATTTTCAGTTTTAAATAAGGAAAATTCGTACCAAATCCAACTTTTGATATCCTAATATCTGTGCCCGGGATTGGGCGATAGTTCATTCTTCTCACAGCCGATTCGTCATGAAATCGAGGGATGAAGGTCGAAGGAAGCGAGTTCTGAAGATTCAGTTTAAATTTGCTAAGAATGGTGTAAACAAGGGCGATGAGACTTAAATAAGTGACGGGTATCATTGGACAGGGCATGCTTAGAAACCTATGTTCGTAGCTTTAAAAACTGGTCGATGTTCGGTAGGTGAGGAAGTACAGTCCCGGACAAAAGGAGTTAATTCTGGTGATTTTCCAGCCAAATTTTTGAAATATATTATTTTTTTGGCCTCGAAAGAATGGTTCCAACTTTTCGGATTCTTTGAAAATTTGTAGTCTCGTTGAGTTAAGTCTTCGTTTTTGCAGTTGACAACTGTGAAAATTTTTTCACGGTTTCTCTTTTCATAACTTACTTGACAGAAATGTTCTATAAAAGTTTTCAACTACAAAAAAAGAAGATCTAGAGTTGTCTCATCATTCACCAAGTATCCGAAAAATTTGGTCATTGGAAAACACTTTTTGAACCCCTCGATGTCTTTTTGGGCAGAACTGTAACTCGACATCTGAAAGTAGACTACAGATTTTGGCATAGGTTTTTGGCACTTGGCACAGATTTTGGCAAGTGTTAGCATAGGTTTCAAAATCATCTCTTTAAAACGGTATATTTTTTATGGCATTTAATGTCTACGAGAAAATTTAATTATGATTTCTAACTTTTTTATACAAGCGATTAACTGGATTATGAACCATTCCGTTTTTCATACTCACATCAACCTGTTCTCTCTCTTTTCTGCCGGATCCTCCACGATGCCCTGTTGGAGCAAGTGATATACTTCTGGGCAGTTGACGTGATGTTGATGGCTGAAAAAGGGAACATATGATGATGTTGTCTGCGTCTATAACCTTTGAGAATCCAAAGTTCAGAAGGTCACCGATTCCCAAAGCAAGAAATAATTTGGAACTGAATGAAAAGGTTGAAACTAAAAAGTTATTAACATACCAGTTTATAAGCTTGAAGAGTTATCGAAAAACCTCATTATGTTGCAACCACTTAGCCTCGCTTCGAGCTCGTTTATCTCAATTTGCTCTGCGAATTTCGAATAACCATTAACTAGTGAAATGTTGTATAGAATTAGAGCTACATTTTATTGGTTGCAAACTATTTGAAATGCTCGATGCGAGCCGAGATAACCACCATCAGAGTGAACGAAACAGCAATGTTACAGATTTTACGGTGCTTGCTACATTCAAGACTTGGCAGGAGACATCCCACAGGAAAATAAAGTATTAGTTTCAATTGGAACCCAATACCAGTTGTTCCAATCTTCACTTTCCACCTGTTACCTCCGAAAGTCGATCGTACAATCTTTGATGCGACACAGATCCATTCATATAAATCGAAACACCTCGACTCCTGGTGAATGTGTGTGATTGCATCACAATCGGTATAGTTCATGTGGTAAAAAACATGAAAACAGAGGAATTCTGAAAATGAATCGAGTTGAAGTTGCGAAACAGAAAAGCCTATAAATCGGGCTGAGACAACATTGAACTTGAACGAAAAATGAGAGCTGAAAAGTTTCAAAAATTAATCGAATTCGATAGGTTTGATCAAAGAAAAAGTTCTCGGGCACTCGTTTGTCCAGTTTCCTCTCTTCTCTCTTTCTGACTCGAGAAGCTCGTCGACTCTTCTGGAGAGCTGGAGAGAGGAGAGCTCATCCTTTGAAGCGAGGAGTCATTTGTCTGCGTCTCTCTAGTTTCAATGCTGTCTCTGGTACTATCTCAGTGGTTACCGTAATTTGAAATGCATGACGATAAGGGAAAACACTCAAAGTCTCTCTTACACATAGCCATGTATCAGGGAGAAGAACCAGAAGGCATAGTGGAATCGAGAGAGGATTCAGGAGTAAAAGAAATTGAAATGCAGAGAAGTAATACCGCTATTTTAAGTGAAGTTTCGAAGTGGAAGGGATGTGAAATGGACTCACTTTCGTACAATATGAAAGAAGCTGAATTCGGAAGAATTCCAAGTGAAGTTTGACCTCATTAGTCGAATAGAAACTACACATTAACTCGTTTTCATTTTGGAGTGTCCGATGTCTGAAATCTAGAAAAAAACAGAATGGAAAAATGTAGTTTTTCTTAAAAATCATACGGTATACTGTATATGCCAACACTCTCTCAAACTTCCTTGCTTGGTTTTCGAGATTTCCTGAATTTCCCCCAATTCGTCAACCTTCTCAATACACTTCTTGTAAAAAATTCAGAAACCCATAATTCAAGTCTTCAAGGAAGTTTTGAAGCTTCGATGCCTTTTGATTCCCCATCAAGATGATACGGTTAGGATCTCAAATATGAACCGATTGGTGAGATATCTAAACATATTGGCTTTTCATATACACCTTCAGATTTGAAATGATAATCTCGAGGTGGAAAAACTAATAGTAAGTTCGCATGTATCAAGAAAGTCTGTGCTCTTCAAACTGATCGATGAATTCTGGTTACCATTATTCCGTTTTTTTAACGGAGAATTCCAGGTCGGGGAAACCGGGCTCAAAGTGTAGTCCTGCAAGAGTTCCATTTGCTGATGGACTTTGTTATATTGCAGAAACAACTATGAAACAAGTAAAAGCATCTGCAACTACAGATGTGTAATCAGCATCGTCCTCGTTTTCTATTCTGATTGCTATGATTTTTATTCTTTCATTCAATGAATGTCGAAGAAACAAAACACTTGCTTAGACTTTATACGTTTTATTAAAGAACAATATAGTTATTTTAATAAAATAATACAAAAGAAGAGAACAAAATTATATACAAGAGATCGAGAACTGGTCAAAAAGTTCAAAATTAGTCGACTTCCTCAACAGTCGGTCCCTGTGGGTAGTTGCCAGAGTTGAATCCAGCAGATTCTGGGTTTCCACATCCTGCTCCAGACTGCTGAGATCCTTGGTGCAATTTGGTGAGAATCGACTGGCAGACAGATTTGAGATCCTTATCCTTCGCCTCGATCTCGTCCTTCTCAGCCAGGGAGTTGGCATCCAGCCAGCGAAGAGTCTCATCAACGGCGTCCTTTGCACGAGATGCATCTTCCGAGGAGAGCTTCGATCCATGCTCATCGAGTGCTTGTTTCACTTGGAATGCGTATGCCTCCAGTTGGTTCCGAGCAGCAACACGATCTCTCTGCTCAGCATCTTCCTTCTCGAACTCCTTCGCCTCATTGACCATTCTGTCGATTTCAGCCTGCGACAATCGTCCCTTCTCGTTCTTGATGGTGATGCGGTTGGTCTTTCCAGTGGACTTGTCCTCGGCTGACACATTCAGAATTCCATTTGCATCGATATCAAAAGTGACCGTAATCTGAGGGACACCACGTGGAGCTGGTGGGATTCCGGAGAGTTCAAAGGTTCCGAGACGGTGGTTGTCACGAGTCATTGCTCGTTCTCCTTCGTAGACTTGAATGGATACTCCAGGCTGGTTGTCGGCGTATGTCGTGAAGGTTTTGGAAGCTTTGGTTGGGATTGTGGTGTTACGATCGATGATGTTGGTCATGACACCTCCGGCTGTCTCGATTCCAAGACTCAAGGGAGCCACGTCAACGAGTAGGACATCTTTGATTGTCTGGTCCGTGATTCCAGAGAGGACGGCAGCTTGGACAGCAGCTCCGAATGCAACGGCTTCATCTGGATTGATCGAACAGTTGAGTTCCTGAAAATTACGAGTATATGTATTGGATAGTTTGGGGAGAGAAATTGAACTTACCTTTCCGTTGAAAAAATCTTTCAAAAGTTTCTGGATCTTTGGAACACGAGTGGATCCTCCAACCAAAACCACGTCATGAATCTTTGATTTGTCGAGCTTCGCATCTCGAAGGGCTTTCTCGACTGGCTCCAGAGTCTTTCGGAAGAGATCAGCACAGAGTTCTTCAAAGCGAGCACGAGTGATTCTTGAGCAGAGGTCGATTCCGTCAAAGAGAGAATCAACCTCGACGGTGGCTTCGGATGAACTCGAGAGGGTTCTCTTGGCACGTTCACAAGCAGTTCGGAGACGTCGGATGGCACGGGGATTTGAAGAGATATCCTTTCCAGTCTTCCTCTTGAACTCAGCAATGAAATGTTGGAGCATTCGTTGATCGAAGTCTTCTCCTCCGAGATGGGTATCTCCAGCAGTGGATTTCACTTCGAAGATGGATCCTTCAGCGATGGTAAGGACAGAGACATCAAATGTACCTCCTCCAAGATCGAAGATCAGGACGTTCTTCTCATCCGAGATTCCCTTATCCAATCCATAGGCCAAGGCAGCAGCAGTTGGCTCGTTGATGATTCTGATGACGTTGAGTCCAGCAATGGTGGCCGCATCCTTTGTGGCTTGTCTCTGACTGTCGTTGAAGTAGGCAGGAACAGTGATCACAGCATCCTTAACGGCATGTCCGAGATACGTCTCCGCAGTTTCCTTCATCTTCTGAAGCACCATCGCAGAGACCTCTTCCGGATTGAACTGTCTCTTCTCTCCTTTCACTTCCACCTCTACAATTGGCTTTCCTTGTTTTCCCTTCACAGTGAACGGCCAATGCTTGCAATCTTCTTGGACAGTGGTTTCGTCGAAACGTCTTCCGATCAATCTCTTCGCATCGAATACGGTATTCTCTGGATTACGGGCGGCCTGATCCTTAGCTGAGTCTCCGACGAGTCTCTCGGTATCTGTGAATGCCACGTAGGAGGGTGTTGTCTTGTTTCCTTCCGAGTTGGCCAGGATCTCAACCTGAAAATGAAAGAAAGTAAGAAATCATTAGAAATGTTCAAAAGAAACTTACCTTTCCATTTTGATAGACTCCAACACAAGAGTAGGTGGTACCGAGGTCGATACCGATAGCTTTGCACGATGACATTGATTGTAGTTTGTAGTAGAGCAGTAGAATTAAATTCTTCTGAGGGTGACATTCTACGAAACGAGCCCATCTTATATACTCTCAGAACGACGAATTCTGGAATATTCTGGAACCTTCCAGAAGCCCTTCTTCCTCTTTTTCTCTGTTGTCTCTTAGTCTTGCCCACTTTCTCCCCTTCTTTCTGTCTGCGTCTCCACAATGCACCTCGGCTTGTTGTTTGCTCCTCCCCTCTTCTAGAATCTTCGAGAACCTTCTCAATCCCGAAGGGGCGGATTGTCACCAAAGCTTCTAGAATGCATCGTTTCGTAACTCAAAGACCAGAGATTGCCATGTTGTTTGTGAGAAGAATCTAGGACAAATTCGGGAGCAATTTAGATCAGCTTTATGGAAAACAAATAAAATCGGAATCGAAAATCACAAAAACAACAAGATGGGAAAACAACAGGCAGAACATTCCAGAAAAATCAATCAGGTCTTCTTCTTTTTTTTTCTCCAGGACGTGACATCTTCGTCAATAATTTCTTCCTCCACGACGGGCTTGGCAGTTTCCACTGGCTTCTCGGAACCTAAGGTTACTGTCTGAGTGGTTTCTTCTTCGAAATCATCGAGGCCATCAAGAAGATCGTCAACCAGTTCTTTCTCGCGCTGAAATATTGAGCTTGAGCTAAGACAGGATTCGTGAAAGTACCTTTCTATTGGAAACTACGCTGATTTCCTTCTCGCTGACTGTAACTTCGCCAACGCTGTTCTGGATCATGCTCAGCTGCTCGTCAATCAATGCATCCTCATCTACTTCCTCTTGCTTCACAGATCCCACACTCAGCGGGTTCTCGTTTACAATAACACTTGGCTGATAAAGCACTGTGTTAGTTAGTTCCCGTTCAGATATGATTGGTGGAGCTTGAATTTGGCGAGACGCTGCTGTACCAGCAGTAAGAATGAGAGTTGGAGTTGTGATAGCGAATCCGTCCGGACGTTTGAAGGCACTTCTGCAATACATAAGGCTTATTAAACTATTCTTAGACTAAAACAACCTGTCCCGCTGGTCTTGTTTGATAACATCACTGACGACAGATGTCAGAGCTTCCGCACGAGACATTGCCAGCTTCACACATCGCTCGATCTGAAAATAACTGTTTCAGATTATAATGAAGACAAGAATAATTCTGTACCTGCTTAGTGGAGAGAACTAGGTTCGTGCTCTGATGGAGAGCGCAAACTTCTCGACGTTTGTTGCAAGCAACAACGATGGAACCATCGAGACATGCAGCTTCTTTTTCTGTGGGGTCGATCACAACCATTTGTCTAAAAAACTACGATGAAACCTAAACGGAGAATAGAAAATATAACCCTTTATCCAGCAATCCAATTGTGGTGCAAATTGGCATGTGATAAATGTTCAGCGGCACTGGAGCTTTTTCATATTCGGAGTACTAAAAATTAAGACGGTTTTCAGTTTTAGATAATGTACGAGAACTCACGATTAGAGTATGATGAGGTTCCAAAGTGACATTCGGTCGTTTGAAGTGTTGGAGTGCGGTGATAGCCGCCAGACAAGCACAATCGAGCAGACTTCCGTCTTCATCCAAAATGCGAACGTCAACTCGAACTTTCCAGATTTCCTTTCCGGCACGAATACATAGGGACTGAAAAAAACATGTATAAAATCTATATCATGAATTAGAATCCGTACTTCAACATCGATACATCTCGAGTCTCTGATGATGAGTTCCAGCAAACGAATCAACTCCATTCCTTTGCTACCGAGACGGTCATGCTCGTTGGCTGAAATTGCAACTTCATTGGAATCCTACAAGGAAAACCACTCACAAAAATTAGCCATAGGGCTCAAATCCACATCGATATTGATGACTCCTTTGTGTGGACGCATCGATGATGGCTCCGCGATTTGTGCACTAACTGCAGCCATTACTCTGAAAGAAACTGTATCGAATTCGAATGATGAACTGGAAAATACTTTGTGTTCCCGATTGTGCATATTGCAGTTCCAACTTCTGACCCAACAACCAACTTCACATCACGGAAATCTTCCAAACCGCGGAAATCGAAACGCTAAAAGGATAACAGATCTTGTAATACTGAACATCATTCTTACCTTTCCAGTTTTTAATGCTTCCAAAATGACATTTTTCTCGCAATTCGTTAACGGTGGCACTCTCATGCTTCTGGAAAATAACTTTAACTATTACAGAAATCGCGTTTCCCCCACCAATGTTGCTGAAGACCTTTTAAAGTAGGAGAATGCATCAAACATGTCATAAAACTACAATTGTACTTTCACACTTGAAAAGCGAAAACTTTGTTGGGAACATGAAGTATATGAAAATGTGTAAATAGGAAACGATCGGAGAAAAACGAAAGCAATATTGAGAAATTATGTAGAGATTTTTCGACTTTATTGGGTGTTCATTGCGGCGAGTTGGGCTTGAACTTTGGTTTGGAAGGCATCTGAAATGTATGCACGAGTTCTCCTCTTTTCCTTCAAGATTCCTTCGACTGTCTCAATCTGAAACAAAATCTTTGAGAGTAAAAACATATTTAATTTCAAACCTGTTTCGCAATATGCTCCTTCTTACGATCGAAAATGGCCTTGGCTTTTTCGCGTTCCAGTTCGACAAAATATCCAGTTCCGATTTCAACCATATGCTTGCTTGGATCAGAGAGTTCTGCGCGGATGTATAGCTAAACATTTAGTGATTAAAATTCCTAATATCAAGTAGACAAACCGATTCGGAGAGTGGAATGAGCGCCGTGTGTCCTGCAGTGGCGACTTTGACATCATCTAACGCGGCGATACTCTTATCGTTTCTCGACAGAAGACCCTGGAAAAATCACGCATTTAAACAGGAAATCTAAAAACAGTAATCTGACCTTCAAAGCAGTGAAGGATTCCTGGAAAAAGTTCAGTTCCTGCTCGCAGTTTTTCTGAAGCTCTCCAAGTTGCTGAATGCTGAGATCAGCCAGCGGCACAGTTCTCTGTTCCTCTATCATTCTGAAACTTTGTTGATATGTTTTACAAAAAAAATGAGTGAAAATGTAGGTATTATATTTTCGAACAGTTTCCCTCAAATATTTGATTGCAAATTGAAACGAAAAAGGTGAAAGCCGAAAAATTCTCGAATTTTGGTGGTGGCCTAGAAACTACCGTGGCCACGGCCGCGCAGATCGTTGGCGGGATTTCGAAAAAAAAAACACAATATTGTTACTGTTGGGTGAGAACTGGACTGACGCCAGAATAAGAACTGACAGGCATACTCTGGTAACCATAGTTAGAGAGAATGGAAGGAAATACCCGAGAATCGTTCTAAAACATAGTCTGTAAAAATGTCTATAAACTGATGGAAGCATAACTCTTGAGAACCCTTGTACTCTGATCAGATCTCTGAAGCTGAACCTGAGTAGGAAGAAAAAACACATGCTGATGTTGAATTCTATAGTTTTTAACACATATTTAGTGTATCACTATTCCATCTGCACCATTTGTCAACATCTGGGCATATAGCGTATGTGAATATTGTTATTAATGATGGAGAGGTAATTATCTTCAACATTCTTTCTCCAGGGTTAACCAAGAACGCGAAAGTACCTTCTGAAGGAGTCGATAAACCTGCATTGAGCAGTTCTGTTATGAATGGCTGGAACTCGGTCCCCCCATGAAGACCATTATTCTCGTTGCTTGTAATCTAGTTTGAGAGGATGCATGCTGAAGTAATGTTTTCAATAGATCACGCATGTTTGTCTCTATACTTAAAGATCACTTCATCACAAAACGCCGACTTCTCTTCTCCCGCTTTCATGTTTTTTAGACGTTTCTCAACCATTTTCAAGGGTATTCCCTCGATTTTTATGTCTTTTTGTTGAATCATAAAATCCGTTTCTCGATCGAATCTCCGCTTAGTGTATTCTGAACGATGAGAAATCACTCGAATCAGTTCAAAAATCAAACAACATGCAGAAAAAAAACAGTGTCGGGATAGACGTTGCTGATTCACTAGGTCGGAATGATAACCAAATAAGATGACGTTTATTTCATTGAAAATTCTTAGATTGCTTTGTGGAATGTTTCACAACAATGTCTCATGTCTTCAGAAGATTCCAATTTTCAAAGCTTCTGTATCACTTTCGCAAAATCTCCTGAATATCGTAAATCGTGCGATTCCAATACACCACTTCTTTGCTCAAACTTATCTCGGTTCTTGTAACAGATACCAAAAAGTGGTCAACTAACAAAATGTTTATGCCAGTTTAACAAACGTTTTTACAATTAATAAATTTTTAAATATCTGTTACAGGAATCGATATTAACAGGGGAAAGTTAAAGGTAAGGAGGTGTTCTTGTATTACATGATTTACGATAGCCTTCCAAACAAAATGAGCCACTTGTCTTTCTTGAAAATTGGTGGGTCTATTGGACAACTTCAGCGTTTCATTTTTGTAGTTGACAACTTGTTTCGAAAATCACTCGCAAGTCCGTTACTTTTTCAGCATTTTTCAAAAAAAAGTTGTCAATTATAAAAATAAAGATCCCAAGGGACTCAAAACACTCAATTTTCGCAAAAATTGGGCCTCTGTCTTTTTGAATTGTTTATTGATCAGAAGAAAGTTATGGCACAAGGTATAACGGAAGTCCTAGGTAAAATCCCTCACGAGATCAACCTAGAGAATGGGGAAGGGAAAAAAAATAGGTTGACAATAAAGGTTGGCAAGAATTTTGAAGAGGGGAGAAGGGAAACACGCAACTAGAACCGGGTAATTGACTCTGTGAACTATTTCTCAATTTCTCGGAGTTCACCGTTTGCACTGAACATCATCAAAGTTGCTATACAGTAGGGGATGATGAATCCTGCATATGTTGTGATTTTCAAAATATGATCCCTGATGACCAAATGTATATTGTTCGCGAAACGTGCTCAGTGATGATATTGTTATTTTAAGGAAGTTGTTTACTGCAGATGACATGTACTACATAGTACATAAGTATACTGTCTAAAGCACGTCATACTGTGAAGATGTTTAGACATTTTTTTCCGTCAGTTCGAATCACTGACTGGAGTTTAGTTTAGTTTAGTATGATTTTCAGTTAGTCTATTTTCAAAAAAGGTACAGTTGTGTCTCTGAACGGTGATTGTGATCCCCAGATCCTTTGATATGTGAAAATCCTCTCATGATTTTTATCCGTCCATTATCACGTTCATTAGAGAGTCCATTGATCCTTTCCTCTTTTCTCTCTATCAATGAAAAGGTTCTTCTCGAATCAAAAACTTTTTTTCAACTAGATATCTTCTTTTCCTTTTTCTTATGTTCTCTCATCTAACGATCACAAAGAAGATACTTTTAAAAGTCACCTTTCTTCTATCTTTAAAGATTATCTCTTCTGATCACTTGTTCCTATTTTTGGATACTTATCAATCATCTATCAGTCTCTCACAACCCTAAAGATAGTCGGGCCAAATGACGTTGATCACACACACTTTCGAAGAAGAAGAAGAAGAGACGAATCTCTAAAGATCATTTAGGCTCCGCCCATTGTTGTTCAAATACGAGCCAAAGATACCAGATTTCCACATGATATATAAATCTGAGAATCCACGTGAAATTCTTTAAAACATCCTATGTTCTCTTCTGACGTCATCGAGTCCGTTCTGATCCTTGAATGATCTTTCATATCGATAATTTGACTGATCCGATTTCCGGTGTACTTTTGGCTGACATTCAATCTAGACTTAAACGAGACTTTATAATTTCTGATCTCTGGTGGTTAAGACCTTCTCAATCATCACACCTGTATCTATTATGATTAACAAAAAACATTGTTTGTTTTCCACTTGGAACAGGTCTTCTGAGGATATGTGTAATGATTACAGTACTCGTGAAAGTATTGAGGACACCCACGTTCCGAATGGAAACAGTGTGAAGTTGTGAAAAAATTGACCTAAATGATAATGGTTTCCTTGCAAAAGGAGTGTGACTTTTCAGAAGGGTTACTGTAGTTGTCTTGATATGGCAAAAGAACAAAGAAGATTATGCCTACGATGAGAAGAAGGGAACTTTGGTTGATGATAACCTTTTTTCAAATTTACATGATATATTTGATTTTGTTCTCAGCTGACTGATAATGTTGGTGAGAAATCAAATAAAAGTAAGTATTTTGGAAGGGATTTCTACTAAATGTTTTTCTTCTGGGAATTATGTAGAGTCCCGTAAGCAACTTTTTCACATTTTTACATGATATCAGCATTTAAAAATATAGAATAATCTTGTTTTCTAGCTCCAGTTTTCCTTTGTTAGTGAACAAAGTCTGAGTGTTGGTTTTGAAATAGATTCAAGTATTCAGAATAGTCGATACTGTTGCCATCATCGGTGAGATCAGTCGCTAAGCTTTGCAGAGGCTTGTTATAGGTGTGCAGAGTAGCTTACAGAGAATGATGCTTGAAGAATGAAACCTTGAAAGCTAAGAACCACAGTACCATGTAGTGAGGGGTGCAGTTTGACCGTTTCCCGTCTGAGTTTCTAAGATTTAAGCTGTTGAATAATGGTTTACAACAACTTAGTTTTCCTGAAATTCTGTGGGTACGTAAAGCAACTCAAGATTGAAAGTTTTTAGATCAAACATTTTTATTGAAATTCGCTCTCATCTCTATTAGATCGTGTCTAGTAAATCATACGTGTTTTAGTTCATTTTATTGTTATTTTATTCGAAACATTTTCGGACCTCTGCTCTTTAGGCAGACCTAACGGACTTGATATCAAAGCTCGAAAAAAGCTGTCTACTCTACTACACACATTGAGATCTAGAGTTGCTCAAACACTGTGATTCAAATTGATCGAAATCTGAAAGTTATAAATGAATGAAAATTAATGTGATTTTCCTGCTAGCTAAGAGTGGCTTAACTTTTTGAGCTTACAACAAATTATCTTGTCACATCCCGAAAATTGGCTCCTCTATTTTTCTAGACAACCGATAACTTACAACTTTCATCAACTGACTATATTCATAAATCAGATAAATCTAAACTCATAAATCAGATAAATCTAAACTCATAAATCAGATAAATCTAAACTCATAAATCAGATAAATCTAAAATCATAAATCAGATAAATCTAAACTCATAAATCAGATAAATCAGATAGATCTGAACTCATAAAACTCACAAATCAGATCATTAGACGGATTGATCTGATTCATAGTTCCTATTCGTCAAATCTATCCGTTTTCCAATCTTCCATTTGCATCATCTACCGTACCGTTCCCCCGATCTTATCAAAACGTTTCTGAAGTGTCTCTTCCTTGATACATGTAATACCAGTTAGACATGCCCTTCGACGGCTTCTTCTTCTTCCTCACACCTTTCCCTTTCTTCTTCTCATTCAGGTCAAGTTTTCCTCCTCCTTCCTCTCCCCCTCAATTGTCATCTTCATAGTCTTTACTTTTTCCTTTTTATTCACATCTTCTGTATCTATCCTCTACAAAAGTGGGTGGAAGAAATGGAGGAGAGTGGAGGAGGAGAAAGATGAAGAAGTCTCCACCTTCTTTCTCTTTACATAGCCATTGCATATACCATTCGGACGTCAAGTATCTCTCTGTCTCATCATTCATCCTCTTCTCTCTCTCTCTCTCCCTCTCTTCTTCTGCTTCTAGTGTTCAGGTTGTAGTACTTAGTTAGGTAACACTCTAAACAAATAAATAACACTCTCCTAATCTTTTCATAGTATATTCTTGTCCTTCGATTTGATGATTCCCATAAACCAAAGACAAGACCTTTGAGTCTAATTTTCTTTCAACGCTAACTTATAATTATCCTCATGCGCGGGATACTCGACTTTTTCCAAGCTGTTCAATGCCTTAATTATCCTTCACTACAGCCTTGGCTTTTCCGAACAGTTTTTTGCTTTACAGCTTTCCCACTACTTCAAATATCATAAATCAAGCAACTGTCACTTTAACCACATTTTTTTTCGGTTCCTGTAAGAAGTATCGAAAAATGGTCAACTAACGAAACGGCTATTAGGCTTTCATAAACATTTTGCTAGTCGACCACTTTTTGAGATATGTTACAGGAATCGAGATAAGTTTGATTAAGTGGCGGTGTACTGGAGTTACAAGATTCCCGGTGTTTCACAGAACCACTTCGGCTAAACTTATTTTGGCTATTGTAGCGTATATTAAAAATGGTCAACTGACAAGGATTTATTGTGCAGGCATAAACGTTTTGCTACTTTAACAATTTTTGGTATCCTTTACAAAAACCAAGATAAACCTTGTCAAAGCCACGGCCAGGGTGTGTTTCTCATATCAAAACTCAGTGAGAATCTCTTCTGCCTTACTATTATCTCGCTGTTAAATCTTAGCTACCTTTTCAAGATCCTTCCAAAACCATTTTCGTTTTCAGATGCGCACACCCATTCTACTATTTGGGTTACTGTCATCATGTATCGCCCATTCCCTTCGAGACCCATCAGATCTACACGATGAAGATCCAGCTTCGGCAGGTCTCGCAGTCAGAAAACGAAGAATGATGTCTGAAGAAGACCAAAGAGTTGTCGATTATTATATGGACAAACTGAATAAATTGGCTGATGAAAAGCATCCCGAGGTTCGTATTGATTTTATTTTTCATGTCCAATTTCAAGTAAAAAGGAGACAAAGGTGGTGGTGGTCATGATCCTCTTGTTTCTATCTCGATACGGTTTTGATCCATTTCTTTTTCTCGATTTCTCTTTGCATTTCGCCAATTTCTCCACTGATTGAGCGATTCTCTAACCGCATCGAAACAGGTTTCCACTTCTCTTCCTTTTCCTTATTCATTTTGATTCTCGAGACACATTTGGGGCCAATGATAAATGCATGTGTTGAAACGATGGGGAGAATAAGACGTTGATTTCTCTCCCTAGGGTTATGAAGAAGGAGAATGATCCACTGGTCAACAGAATAGAGAGAGAAGAGAGGGGATTGATTTCAAGCAATCAACTGGATTACTGTAACGGTAATCAATGATTGGAAAAGTTTCCGAGAAACGGTCTGAGCAGTCCCTGAGATTAGACATGTGTCGTTTGTACATTTGCTTCCTAAAAATCCAGATTTTGACTTCAGAATGATTCTGAGTACTGGCCAAAATAATATTTATTTGTATAATTTTCAGTGCGAAAGAATTGGAAAGTTGGTGTAGCAACCAAGGATATTCATTTTTGTACATAACTGGCTTGATTGTGATTTTAGAAAAAGTAACTGTCAACTACAAAAATGAAAATCTAGAGTTGCTTGATACATCAACTTATTTTCAATGAAACCGAGTCTAAAGATGATATTTTTCCCACTGCTCAAAGTTGAACATTTTGCACTGAAACTCACCAATCTAGATTATTTAATAGACGGGTTTTCGTGACAGGGAAAACTTTCTCATGATGTCTTCTTTTTTTCCAGAAGCGACAAGTTGAGGAATCTCAAGATCTGAGATCATGGAAGCGAAAGCGTGACAGTGTCTTAAATCCTGAAGAGCAAGGCAAATTCTTCCAAGGAGACATTGTTTTGTTTCCGGATCAAGCAAAGGCTCTTTATGAACAAGCTCTGGTGGAAGGTGAGAATTGAAGGAATTTTCTAGAAAAAAGAAGCATGTTTCAGGAAAATCGAGGGTCAAAAGAAAGTTCATTGGATCGAATTTGAGACGCTGGGATGCCACCCGACCAATCGTTTATGCGTTCGATGGAAGTCACAGTCAGTTACTGAATCTCTTTTGAAAATCTTTGAGTGCAGAAAACCTCGAAAAGTTTGGAAATTTTGTAACTTGAGTGTTTTTCTGATTGGAATATAGAATTGCGAGTGTATTCGAGTTCAAGGTTGAGCTTTAGTTTTATATTATTCTAATTATTACATCTCTGCTCCTGTAACAAAAAGAGCAAGTCGAATTACGCCCCCAATTCTGAAAAAAATATAAAAAAATTAATGAGGAAATCTGTAAGAATAGTTTGTTTCAACGTTTTTTCGTTTACATTACAGTATTCAAGAAATCTACTTTCTTACCTCCCCATTTTCAGCCCAACGCGAACAACGAATCATCGAGTTGGCACTGGAGCATTGGCACAACATAACTTGTCTGAATTTTGAGAGAAACGATCAAGCCAATTCTGGAAACCGGATCGTGTTCACAGACGTCGATGGATGTGCTTCGAACGTCGGGAGGCATCCACTCGGAGAGGAACAACTTGTTTCTCTTGCTCCAGAATGCATCCGCTTGGGAGTCATTGCTCATGAAGTGGCGCATGCTCTTGGATTCTGGCATGAACAGTCACGACCAGATAGAGATCAATATGTGACCGTCAGATGGGAGAATATCGATAAGGACTCGAAAGGACAATTCTTAAAAGAGGATCCAGATGATGTGGATAATGCTGGAGTACCGTATGACTATGGTAGTATCATGCATTACCGATCGAAGGCGTTCTCGAAGTTTGATGACTTGTACACAATCAGCACTTTTGTCACGGATTATCAAAAGACGATTGGTGAGTCGAAAATTTCAAGAATTTCGGGAGAAGATTTCAGCTGACAATTTTCAGGACAACGTGACCAGCTCTCATTCAACGACATCCGATTGATGAACAAGATCTACTGTTCGGCAGTTTGTCCATCGAAACTCCCATGCCAACGTGGAGGATACACTGATCCACGTCGTTGTGATCGCTGCAGATGTCCTGATGGATTCACTGGACAATATTGTGAACAAGTGATGCCTGGATATGGAGCAACTTGTGGAGGAAGAGTCAGTCTGACGAGATCAACAACAAAAATATCGTCTCCTGGATACCCGAGAGAATTCAAAGAGGGACAAGAGTGCTCTTGGCTTCTTGTCGCTCCTCCTGGACATATTGTGGAGTTCCAGTTTATTGGGGAATTCGAGATGTATTGTAAAGTTAGACATTCATTGTGTATGGATTATGTTGAAGTCCGGAATACTACTGACTTTGCGAATACTGGAATGAGGTAGGAGAGAGTCATTCGAACGTATTCTACCAAGACACTTTCAGATATTGCTGCTATGGAACTCCACCAACTAGAATTCGCTCTGCCACTACTGACATGGTTGTATTGTTCCGAAGCTTCTATCGTGGCGGAAAAGGATTCGAGGCGAGAGCTCGAGCAGTTCCAGAGGCGGGTACCTGGAATGCCTGGAGCCCATGGACAGCTTGCTCGGCTTCATGTGGAGCCTGTGGAAGTCGCATGAGAACTCGAACCTGCCCATCTGGAAATGCATGCTCGTACGTTTCCCTTTCTAATCCATATTCTGATACCCTTCTAACGACGATTCATCTCACCCTCCATTCAAACTATTTTTTTTTCAGTGGGGAACCAGTGGAAACCCAAGTGTGCAACACTCAAGCTTGTACGGGTATGTGCACCCAGAAACGAGAGGAAGAGGGACAATGTGGCGGTTTCCTTTCTTTGCTACGAGGCGTCCGTTGTAGACAGTGAGTTCTTCACTAAATATTCAATTTCCACCTTCCAAAAACTTGATTTTCAGAGAAAAGACTGTGATGGCTCCATGTGAGAACGCCTGTTGTCCAGGGTTCACTCTTCAACGTGGCAGATGTGTCCGGTGATTGTTGATTCTTGTTCTCATATTCCTTCAATTTCCTCCTGTAACCAACCGAACTCTTACGATGCTACGGGCCGTTTTCTAATCAAACCAAATTGTAATATTCTTAATTTTTCTCTGTGAACCACCTATTTTTGAATGTTTTTGTTTCGAATTTGTTTGTGTGTATTGAACGAGTTTTACCATGTTTTTGAGATAATAAATAATTGCGATGCTTTGTTTCTTCTGACGATATTGACAATGGCGAACATATCATGAGACAATGATGAAACTAGTTTCGGAACCCTTTTCAAATAATATCGACTGAAATCTAATGGGGATTCTGGAGAACTATCTTAAAATTTTTTAGAATGATTCCTTATTAAACCTGTTCGTTTTGTACAACGAATATTGAAATAGTTCTCTGAAAACATTCAGATATTTTTTTTCTAATAAAAAATTTTTTTTTGGACTTCCAGGAAGCATTTCCAGTTATTGTCTGAGGAAAAATAGGAAATACAATTAGTAATCGAGGAACTTATAATTTGGTGCATGTTTCTTCGACGTTTTCATGCTCCAGACCTTTCCCTCAACATCAGAAACTGTTCGAAAAGCTTTCTCATTTCGTTCCTTAAAATCGAGGCGCAACACACACGAAACGAGTGTTACCGTAGCCGGTGCGGGTCTCGGCGCGAGAGACGTTGAATACTCAACCAGAAAGCCTATTTCGCTGATTTTTCGTAGTTTTTAATTCTTTTTTTGAGAAATTTTTGCGTTTCCATCGTGTTTTTCAAAATATCTGTAAGAATAAGTAGAGAAACGAGTTTGGCTTTTTATAAAGTGCAACAACGAGAAAACTCATCACGAGAGGAACGCATTTTTTAGAATTGACGAAATTTTAGGATCAGACTCATCGTTGTAATTTTCCTGATTTCCATCGATAATTTTATCCCGTTTACGTCTTCATTTTAACCGTCAAAAAAAATTTCAGGGTACAAAATGGTTGGAAAGAGAAACCTTCCGGTCATCAGCAGAAACTTCGACCTCTCTCCAGGAGTTCTCCGCTTCTCCGCTTCCCGCCTTCGCCTGAAGAAGGGAGAGAAGAAGCCAAAGTTCACCGCTACCAAGGTATGTGTTTTTAATCATTAAAATGATGCTCCACGAGGTCCAGAGTCACCGTTTTAGATTTAAATTTTAATTTGGTGCTAGGATTGCTCGAAAATAGAAACTGGTCGTATTATGCAAGTAGGGCTTGCTTCTGCGCTCCCCTCCTTCACCTCATTCCCATACATTCTGAAATAAGAGTAGCAGCTTCCAAATTTGTAATCAGTTACAAAATCTCATGAATTCAGTTTTAGAACGCCAAGCTTCCACGCCTCCAAAGAGACGGAACCAAGTTTGCTCTTGGACATGCCAAGACCGTGTCGCTCCGCAAGACCCTCACTCCAGGAACCGTCCTGATCGTCCTGGCTGGACGTCATAAGGGAAAGCGTGTCGTTTTCTTGAAGCAGCTCCCACAATCCGGACTTCTTCTCGTCACTGGTGAGTTGCTGATGAAAGAAATTATGCGCGAATTAGTGAAATTGGTGGTTAAAAGTTAGCATTGAAAAGGGACAGGGTTTCTGATTGGATTTCTCTGTATAATTTTGGTGCAAGAGAATAGAGAGCCACAGTGTTACTCTTCTTTACAGTTCCTGTATCTGGAGAGTGTCAAGCGGTTCCCACATTCAAATGAATCAGTATACAATCTCACTTTGGGATGTTTTGCTTATGACATCGAATTTCAGGACCACACAAGATCAACGGATTCCCACTCCGCAGAATCGGACAATCTTTCGTGATCGCCACCTCCCTCAAGGTCAACGTTTCTGGAGTCAAGATCCCAGACCACATCAATGACGAGTACTTCAAGAGAAAGACCACCACACAAAAGACCGGAAAGAACATTTTCGCTTCTGGAAAGACCGAGTACACCGTAAGTTTTTTTCCCGGTTTCTAGAGATGCATTGAAAAGGGACGGGTTTTCTATTTGGATTGTTCCGTATAATTTTGATGCGACAGAATAGAGAGGTGCAGTGTTACTCTTCATCATACATTTTATGAACGGAGAGTGTCAAGCGCTTCCCACATTTCACAAGAATTGCTGAGATCGTGACAAAACCTTCAAATTATCTTATGTAATAATTTTCTTCAGGTTTCCGAGCAGAGAAAGAAGGACATCAAAACCGTCGATGCTCCAATCCTTGCTGCCATCAAGAAGCACCCAGAGCACAAGTTCCTCTTCGGATACCTCGGAACGAGATTCTCACTCGGAAAGAACCAGTATCCACACAAGATGCAGTTCTAAATGTATTTTGTTATTGAATAAATTGTTGACATTTATTCGTTAATAACTGTCATTTTGTTGTTCTGCGGTCATCATCAGTCAGATTCCTAATAAACATGGGGCGTGTTAGAGAAATTACATGGAGAAGCTGCCTAAGAAATGCGTGCGCCGCTTCATGGGGCACTACGTTGTTTTCTAACACGTCCCATAGTTTATCAGGTCTGCATAACAAAACGAATATCTGTCCCAACTAATCCACCGTAGCTGTCCCTCCTAACGATTTCCCAGTAAACAGTTGATGTTTGGAGGCATTCGGGATCGTCTCTTCCGCTTCCAGAAGCACAGTCGGAACGCCCGCAACGAGTTCTTCGGCACACATCCGTCTTTGCCAGGTTAATTTTCCATCTGATTTTCTCGAAAGTACTCGTTGGGGATTGTACTCGATTGTCCTTTTTTGTTGGAAGTGGTACCTGTCCTTGTGAATGTTCCATTTTGTTTCGTGTCATTAGAATCCTTAGAACCAAAAACCAATGATTGTTTACTTTTCCCACGAGGCAAAACAAATCGAAAGGGGAGCTCTTCACATTGTGCTCTTTTTCTTTCATTGAGTTGGTCTTAAATAATTTCAATTGCTCTTTTTTTACTCTACTCCTCCTGTTGCCCTTTATGTCCAACATGAATTTTGGTCGGATTATCCGTTTCTTCAGCTTCTTTTTCTTGCCCGAATAAGTCATGCGTCTAGAAGTTTGTGTGTGTGTGCGCACGCAAAAATATATGTCTAAGAGACGACAGAGAAAATATTCACTTTCAAGAGCTTTGGAGACGCTACATCTCTCGAAAAGTTGCCACTAGATTTCAATACAGTTTTTTTACGGACAGACTCTCTTCTCTCGAGAAGAAAGTCTGCAATTTTCCTGCAGACATTGTAAATTTCTTCTTGTCTCGCCCCCTCACCTTTTAAATCAATTGTTTTGTCTCCTCTATCCATCACTATCGCTCAACATAATGGTCTTTCACCATCAACCACAACGTCTCAAATCGTATTTTGTCTTCGACAAAAATAATCAAAAATGTGATAAAAGATAGAAGTTCTTCATTCGTATGCTACTTCAACCTGTACAATTCCCTGTTTCTTTTTCAACTTGTAATACTGTTATCTTTTTTTAGCAAAGCGTGTTACCAAAGTTTCAGATTGGGTTGTCAACTCGTTGCGAGCAAAAGTTAAACGTCAAACGCGCAGAAATGTGTATAACTTTCAGACTTTGCACCCAGTTTGTGTCCGTGCTTGAAGTGATAGTATATGGTGGTTCTCTAACATCTAATCCCACTTGTTTTCCTTTCTCCCGATATTAGACAAGCACGAGAAAGCAGCAAGAAGCAAAGCGCGTTACCGTAGCAACTGAAAGCACAAAGTGTCTGGAAACATTGATTTGTCGCATGATTTGCCTGACACTTCGCAATATCTCACGGAAAACATTTGTGTTTGTTTGCAGTCTGTTATGCACTGTGAAGACAACATCGGCGACATTCAAAGTTTTCAATTCGCGCCTCTTTTTTTTAACAGGAGAAATATTTCAAATCGCGCCGAGATATCCTCCCAATATGCTCATCTAAGTGGGCCAGCAGACAGCAAAAAACAAATCATCATGTTATACAAAACTACAGATACTCTTATTTCACATTCTTATAAATATCTTTGTTTTTCCCCCACTTTCTTTCTTGTACTTGATTGAATCACCCCTGAACCACTCACCCTAGGTGATCTAGATCAGAAATCACGCGCCGGAATTTCCAACTTTATTCAGTTGTGTATTTGTTCTATTGGAACAGATGAGAATCTTGGTCATATTCTCTTCAATCCTCCATTGGACCAAGTGCAATAGAACGATATCTCTCTGATTTCTAGACTTACAATATTTTTAAAATTAGTCCCGTTCTTAAACTTTTTTGATCTATGCGCGGGAAAACTAAAAATTTTTCCGAGTTTAGAAGACAATCTCGACCCGCCTGCTGGTCGATCGTCGCGCCTAACGGAGTCGCTAACCGATCCCCCAGCCACGACGCCATCTTCTCGATCTGTGGTGTTAAAGCCGTCCGATACGGTGAATCAGGACACGTCGGCACTTGGTGAGTTTGAGGTCATCACAATAGGTAAACCGAAATCGTATAGTTGATCGTTCTATACAGTTTCAACGAAATTGTCAGTCTTATCAAATTCAAAAGTTGCCTCTTTTTCGCTTTCCCTATATTTTCTCTGTATCCCTCGTCGCCTCGAATGAAGAAACATCGAGGTGAAATTGATAAGAAAAAAGACGATTTGTCGACCACGGCACGAAAGTAAGTGAAAAAAAATCAAAGACCGTCGTCTAGTTTTCTAAGACTATGTCTTTCCTAATCATCCTTAATCTTATCTCAGAGGCTCCCTTTGTCATAGGCTATTACATTATTCATTTCGTTTTGGCTAGAGTTGAACTTTTGCCATTTTTGCACTATACCATTTTGCTGATAATGCTTTATTAGTTATCAATTCATTACAAGCTCCGCCTCCTGCTGATACTGCTTGATGGCTCCTCCAAATAAATCATTCAGTATTTTTCTGATATAGAAGTCAGAAACTTTTAACTTGTCTGTATATAGTCATCTAAAATGGCCGGAGGATTTTATAAGTTGAGAAAAGGTACTACTTTCTTTAGTGGTAGCATTCAGACTGACTCAACGTGACGGCCCAGCTTTAGGTATCTTTCTTATATATAATCCGCTAAAGGTTTGTCCTTCCGTCACTTGGTCAGGATGTCCGCATTCACGTTCCCGATAGAGAGTGACAAGTTCACGAAACTATTTTTTCAAATTTTCAAACTTTTCCATTTTTCTTTTCACGTAGATTTTAAACGCGCCGGAGGCGCCCAGCTATGCTGGTTTCATATAAGCTAACTAGATGAATATAAGAAAAATTCTAGAAGTCTGCTTGATTAATCAATGTTGACCTTCTAAATAACATATCATTTATTGCAGATAAAAGTGTGGATCACTCTCATCTGCACAAGGACCATCCAATTCATCACCCGACTCCACCTCGTTCATTCTTCTCATCGTCTTCACTAGCTGTCCATCCCAACGTCGAAACAGCTCATAGCTCATCTGAAGAAGATCTCAGAATGCCAAACATCAAAGTAAGATATCATAATTTTCTATTTCGCGAATAGCGATGCTATCTTTAACGGAAAAACCGATATATCGCGAAATAGAAAACGCGAGGTTTTAAGTGGACAGCAGTGTAAATTGCTCATTACAGAGAGATGTCTCTCAGTAGTTCATTGAATTGTCAGAAGCGTATACTAGACCTCGAAAAAGTCATCTAATAAACATCAACGGTGTCCGAATGGAGCTCGGCCGATGGCCTCTACTGTGATAGCACTGTCGTGCAAAAGAAGGGCGCAGCGAACGTTTATGGGCTCTGCGACTCTATTTATCAATACTGTCTCTAACGGTTTCTGTTTTCGTCTCCTCAGCGCGGGGTTCTCTTTTTTTTGTAAGTCAGTGAATCGCATTTGCATTCACCACGTTGTCTCCTCACTGGCACGATTCGTATTCGCTAGCCATGATCGCTTTAGATTCCGATTGCGTTAACGCTGCCCTGGCTACGGTAGATGGTGTCTCCGAAAACAAGATGATGAATCCTTTGGTAATGTAATTCACGATTTCAGCCAGATTTCATCTGTAGATAACATGGGACTTCTCTACATATAGATTTATTTCCAGGTGTTCTCCGGATCTTCGCATCCAGATCTCTCAACCCGGATTTGCGAACGTCTCCAGCTGGAAGTTTCTAAAGCTTCGTTGAAGAAGTTCTCCAACAAGGAAACAAATGTCGAGATTGGAGAATCCGTTCGTGGAGAAGACGTCTACATCATCCAGTCGGCCGCCGGTGAAATCAACGACAACCTGATGGAGCTGTTGATCATGATCAACGCTTGCAAGATTGCATCATCGTGCCGTGTAGCTGCTGTCATCCCGGCGTTCCCGTACGCCAGACAGGACAAGAAGGATAAATCAAGAGCTCCGATCTCTGCCAAATTAGTGGCCAATATGCTCTCCGTTGCCGGTGCCGACCACATCATCACGATGGATTTGCATGCTTCGCAAATTCAAGGATTCTTCGACATCCCAGTGGACAACTTGTATGCGGAGCCAGCAATTCTCAAGTACATCAAGGAGTCGATTCCGAACTGGCAAACTTCGGTCATCGTCTCTCCGGATGCTGGAGGTGCGAAGAGGTAAGTAGTAATGGCAATATGTTATTCCTTTAACTCGTTTTTATTCCAGAGTTACCTCAATCGCTGATCGTCTAAATGTGGACTTTGCTCTGATCCACAAGGAGCGCAAACGTGCCAACGAAGTCGAGAAGATGACTCTGGTTGG
Organism: Caenorhabditis sp. 40 LS-2015; assembly: GCA_900536305.3. Lineage (NCBI taxonomy): Eukaryota > Metazoa > Nematoda > Chromadorea > Rhabditida > Rhabditidae > Caenorhabditis > Caenorhabditis tribulationis. The sequence continues at coordinate 205,176 of LR544845.1, read as the reverse complement.
ATCTGTCGAAGGAAAGGTCGCAATTTTGGTGGACGATATGGCCGATACTTGTGGAACCATCTGCATGGCTGCTGACAAGTATTGTTGTTCAATCGATTCTAGAATCTAATAAAAACGTTTTCAGGTTGGTGGAAGCAGGAGCGGAGAAGGTATACGCTTTCTGTGTCCATGGAATCTTCTCGGGACCAGCTCTAACTCGTCTGAATGCATCGAAGTTCGAAGCTGTTGTGGTTACGAACACCATTCCACAAGACGAGAACATGAAGAAGTGTTCCAAGATCCAAGTAAGGAAACTCAATTAGAATGCTCGAAATTAGAATCTTTTCAGTGCATCGACATCTCCATGATCCTCGCGGAGGCTATTCGCCGTACTCACAACGGAGAATCTGTCTCGTACCTCTTCTCACACGTCCCGATATGCTAATCGGTTAAAATAATTGCCTAACCCGGGTTATTGCAACACCAATATCCTACGCCTTATTTGGTCAAAATCTTTTTCAACTACCCAACTTTCTTTTCGTCCGTATTCGGGATTCCTCCGACAATTTTTCGTCCCCCATCGATTTCTCTCATACTTGCAAGTATGGTCCACCATTCATTCGAATTGAGCCCGTTTCATTTCGCTGTCACCATTCTCCTCCTTCATCATCTAATCCATGTTTGTTGTCTACATATAAAGAATTTCGTAATGTTTTTTCTGTGATAAAACTAGAACTGTTATGATTGTGAAGGATTCTTTTCTTGTTCTCAGCTCTTCATGGAATAACCAGAGGTTGGATGCAGTCAGCGTGTGTTCTCGACACTGCTTCGAGAAGTTTTCTTTTTTTCTAGAGCAGAGGTTGTATGAAGCTATCGTTCGCTGTAAAGTTCCTTGACTGCAATGTAGGAAGTAAAGTTTCAAAATTGGATTCCAAATTCAATTCGAAGATAGATGTTCGATTGTTCAAATTTCAGCTTATTTTCTTCAAATTTTCAACCGAAATGCACAATGAATTATTCTGTTCGGGAAACGGAAAATTCAGAAAATGGAAGCCGGGATTCCGCGAAACTATGTGTGCCAACCTCAGATCTATCCATTTTTTGAAGTTACAATGTTTAAGGCTTCATTTTTCATATCTTATTGAGAGATTAAAAGATATGCAGGAACCAATGACTCAAGAAACTTTGTTTCAGAGAAATGCGTCGTGAGATTGGCACTCCCTACCGTCACTCTTGGTTCGAAAATTTCCTCGTAAATCGAATCTTCTCAGTTTAAGTTAACTCTGTTATTTAAGAATCTATCGACATAATCTACAACTGGCCTCTTGAAAATCATTTTTCTTTTCTACAAAGTAGTCCTACAACGCTGCAACATTCACCTCCTAATGGAAACCGTCTCTAATCAACTCCTCCTCAGAATCGATGTGGTGTCGATAAATTTGACGGGGAATGCCAGTCAATTAGAAGAAGTACGGTATATCGTAACACTGTACTTTTTTCTTTGAAAAACTCCAAATCTCAGAACAACCGTGGTCACTATGTATTCTAACCGTGTCCACTCAGATTCCCATGCTCGTTGTCGGTCTTCTTTTCTGGATGCCAACAATCTCCGGTGTAGGAACCTTCGAACAACTGACTCTTTTCTTTCGCTTTCTCTGATGCCTCTCCAATCGACACACTTTCTCTCCGATCGGTTACATCTCACACGGGAGCAAAGGGATGAGATCCATTGTGTCTCGCAATTTAGAGACACATTATCTAACAACGCGCTCTCATCTTTGTGCTTCTTCTTACTTTTCTTATTTAGAACATTAGTCAAGCTTTTAATCTTCGTTTTGTACTTGAATGGTAGTGCGAGCCTGATGAAGTCACGTTTGATCTTTGATGAGCCGGTTCTGGAGCCCAATGTTTTCTCATTTCAGACGTGCTCAGACTATGAGGATACATGTCTACCTACTTCTATTTCTACTATTATCGTTCACAACTGGTTATGAACAACGATCAGATTGTGTTGAAACATGCTCCCATCTGGATACGAGTCAAGAGTTTGGAGACTGTCTCAGCAAATGCTCCAAACGACCGAGGAAGGATAATTTGGGAGACTCAAACTGTGCGTTTGTAGCATAACGTGTCCAGAGTTGCAACATTAGACATGACCTGGATGTTCACAAAGGGAAATGAAGATCTTGTTTATAACTTAAATTAACCGAGAACCGTCTTCTCGAACTATCTATTTGGAATGCCTGAGGTTTCAGATTGGAAACCTTCCGCTGATTTTCTTTGAATTAGTAAGCTTCGTAATTGGGAATTTACTTCGTTTCCTGTTAGATTCCCAGTGTTTGTTTACTCGTTAATCCTGTCAAATTACTTCGTAAGTACTCTTCCGAAATTAGTTTCTCATTCCACGAAAGGTTTTATGAGATTTCGGATAATTCGAAAGCTATTAAATGTTCAGCGTTCAAAATTACTAAACTTGAAAAATGCTTGCCCAAGCATTTTTATTAGGCAACTATTAGGCAACTATCTTAATTTTCGTAGTTTTAAAATTTTTATGAAAATCTCATAAAATTTCAATACCATGACACCTGTAACAATTGTATGCTAACTAGTGAAATGGTGGTCGTGATGAGAGCTAAATTTCATTAGGGAACGACTTTTTGAAATTCTTAATTCGAAACGAGATAGACATCCTTAAGGTTATCCGAATGGGGGTCACCAGGTTTTACGGTAGGTTGCGTTGAAAAAAAATCGGATCTCAAATTTGACAAGGATTTTCAAAAATGTTGTACACCACAAAAACGAAGATTATGCTTATTACGTCCACCAATTTTTAGAGAAATCTGGTAATTGGAAACCACTTCTGAAATCCTAATAGTTCAGAGTTTTTATCTGAAAACGGTGGTATTGAATGTCTTACGGCATGCTGATACCCACAATTTCCTTAAAATCTGATGGATTCAACTCGACCAAAACCCAAGAATATTGAGTTTCGCTCCACTTTTAGTGCATCCATTAATCTTCCTCTTGCTCCTCTCCCGTTTTCCGCCTCAAAATAGTATCCTCTCTCAAGTTCTGTCGATCAACAATTATCTGATTTCTCTCCCATCGCCTCATTCTTTTTGTGTGCACCTGACCCTTCTGGAGATCACAAATTTTCCTTCATCATCCCTCCCCCCGGTGCCTGTCAATTTTCAGGAGATTTCTTCCTTTTCCCCAACAAAAGTGTACACTTTTTCTCTTTCTCTCTCTGATGATTGGACGTCCATCCGAAAAGACAACTGTTTCTCTTGTTGAACCTCCGTCTCCCAATTCATTTCAATGTTTTGAGAAGATCTCTCGGAGAAGTTTTTACGAGTGAAAAGAAAAATCCCTCTGAGAGTTTATGTTGCCGCCGTACTTTGATTGGCGGGATGAGTAAATGATCCGAGTAAACGGATTCGGGCGAGAAAGTTAATCAAGCTTGAAAGAACATGTATAGAAAAATGGGAATTTGGAAATTCAAAAGTTTCTGACTCTTGGGCGCGTTCCGATTTGGTGTTTTCCAGAGGACAACTGACTATTTTGAGAAGTTGAAAATTGGTTTTAGGCATTCCGATTTTCCTGAAAATTGTGAAAGTATTAAGCAACTCAAGATCTTCATTTACGTTGTTGATAACTTTTAATGAAAACTTATGTTAAGGCCGATACAGCTTGTCAAAGAAAAACGGTCCAATACTTCTAGCAATCTAACTTCTGGACCACGTGCGCGCTTCATAACTTCTCAGTCGTATAAAAAAGTTTCCAACTACAAAAATGGAGATCCAGGGTGTTTTAATAAAGTCGCAAAATACAGGGTCTTTAAAAATTGCCTTTACAACTTCTCAATGTACGAAGTGTTGCACACTGGCATTCTTCAAACTCAATACGCTTTTGATCGGTACTGTAGATAAACTAGGCCCAAATGGGGTTTGATATAATTTGAAAGGTTGAAATATTGGAAATTCTGTGAAGACCAGATAATAAACGAGTTTTATTCCAGTGTTCGCCTTACCACCAACGGATGTCGACATTCAAACGAAAGTTATTATGGATGGGGGAAAGATACTGGAAACCACAATAAGTTGGAAGGCAGAGGAGAAAGGTCTAATTTGATAACTAGAATCATGCGCGAAACCAACAAAAACTTTTTCAGATCCTCGTCGAGAGGGATTCTATGTTCGATACACTGCTGTCAACTCTTCCTGTCAGAAACATTTTCCAGGATATTTCACTTCTTCTATTCTGCCTGTAAGTCTATATCCCATGTTTCTATCTCGTGTTACGGGATGAGTCCGACTGAAATCAGAATTTCCGGTTGTCCAGTCCTATTTTGAAAACCTATTCTCAGGAGTTGATTTTTGAAGCAAATTCTTCGTTTTCTTTGTTTTGTTCTCTAGGTAATCTCTTTTCATCTTGCTCTTCCTCTCTCCTCCGGGTGACACAAGATTTGGAAAATATTGAATCATTTTTCAGGACGAACGATCCCTGACGATTCCGGCGGCATTCAATGGTTACGCCCTCGTCATCGACCACTCGTGCTCCTATCATCTCCAAATTAGAGCCAAACCATATCCGCCGGGAGATGAAAAATACATAATTGAGAAGAGACATACTGTACCTGATTGCATCGACAAGTACTGTAGTTGTCGCTCTGGAGACGTGCCGGATATTCAAGACTTTTTTCTTGATTCTGAATACCGAATGAATTGGAAGTTTGAAGAAGTTTCTAGAAAGGAGTATCAGTTTTATGTTGATATTTATGAAAGGTGAGTTTTTTGAAACGCTTTTCAAATTTCGATCTTTGGTTTTTTTTCAGAATAGCAATGCCGTTGATCAAAAAGAAAGGATCAGAAGGTGACATTGAAGAGTACACATTCCGAATTGCCAACTCGGAACCTTTTGAAATTTCTGCAAAATCTTCTGAGGTGAGTCGTTCATTCTGTCGTTTTTTCAGCCGTCTCGATATTTCAGATCTCTCCTCACACGTATCAATACCAACTCCCATTTCAATTCACTCCCCTTCAACAATATAAAGTATCCATATTTGCTGTAGACGACAGCTTCTGTCACAATGAAGACGTCTTCTACATATTCAATGCAACAAATCAAACGACGTCTTCTTCCACTTCCACGATCGAGCTCAGAACTTCTTCAGCTCCAGAACCTTCTGGATCAGCCATCACGAAAACTAATCTGATTATGGAATCATCGGCGGTGCTGATATTTTTGATTATTCTGGCTTGTATGTCACCAATTTGCACACTTTTGGTATTACTCTTGCTGAGAAGGTATGCTCACCCGAAATGTAATAGTTATCCCAACTTGCCTCACTATATGCTCATTTACCGTAAAAACGGTATTAGTGGTGCCTCTTTTTTAGAAGTGCCCCTCTAGTAGTAGTGATTCCAGAGAGTGAGGAAAACTCAACAATTCTCTATTTAGTTGTCAATTTTGTCTTATTTTTATTATTCGATACTTTTTAGATGACAGGAGAAAAACAAACTAGACTGACAAAGCCTTACTTTTCAAAAAGCGGTTTCCCTCAAAAAGACAGGCTGAAAAATAGTGCAACACCATCAAGGGATTTACTTCTTCGAAATTTTTGATTGTCTTATTCAGAAGAAGAAAGGAGAAAAAGAAGCGTCACCCATTCCTTCATCGTCGTTCTCTATCCTGCTCTCGACACAGTATCATTGAGACGAATATTCTGTACAGACCACCGAACGAAGTGAATGGAGAACCAACTGGAGAATGGCTGATTCGAGGACAAGATATTGTAGTTGGAACTGTTATCGGTAAGCATTTCATACAAGCACATGATTAAAATATCTTTTCTCTAGGAGAAGGGGCTTTTGGTCAAGTATTCAAGGGAATCCTCCGTGGTCCAAGTGGACAAGTGATTCCAGTTGCAGTGAAACAGTTGAAAGCGAATGCGATTGACGAGGAACGAGAGGAATTCATAAGGGAAATTCAGATGATGCAGACGGTAATTTCTGAAGGCTCAGTCTTTCAAATTGATGTCCGTTTCAGGTTGGCCAGCACGATAACATTGTTGCCATGTATGGCTATTGTATGGATGAGCACTTGCAGTGCATGATAATGGAGTATGTTCCGTATGGAGACTTAAAGCATTATTTGCAGAATATGAGAAAGGAGAAGGTGAGTTGATCTTTTTCAAGTTTTGATTTTACCTTTTCAATTTTCAGAACACCGAAAGTTGCATCGATGCCAACGAGTTTCTCTCTTTCGCGGGACAAATTGCTTGTGGAATGGCTCATTTGGAATCAGTTGGAATAATTCACAGAGATTTGGCTGCTAGAAATATCCTTGTTGGAACTGGAAAAGTTCTGAAAATTTCTGACTTCGGAATGTCCCGACCTGGAGTCTATATCAAAATGAGCAAAGGTTAGTAGTAGGTTTTCAATTAGGAGAAAATAAAGCTTTGAATTCCTTCAGGAGTAATTCCACTTCGTTGGTTGTCTCCAGAAGCGATAAAGGAGAACACGTACTCGAGTAAAAGTGATGTTTGGGTGAGTACTTCGGAAGGATTTGAGGGTTCCATCAGTTTTTTCTTCAGGCTTTTGGTGTCTTACTGTGGGAAATTGCGACATTGGGAGGATTCCCCTACAATAACGTGGCAGACAAAGACATTCTGAATCAGCTAACAGAAGGAATGCGACTGGAGCAACCGGTAAAGTGTTCAGACGAAATGTAAGCTTTAACATGTTTCTCATTCCCAATTGTCCCGTTTTCAGGTATGTTCTGATGAAATCTTGCTGGAACTTAGAACCTGAAGACCGTCCTACATTCCTCTCCGTTTTGGGCAAACTTGAGCATATCACTTCAGCAGAAACAGATCCACCTCCTTCTGATCCTACTGCTAAAAACGATTGATATCCTGTGTTTCAAACTTTTCAACGGGTTTTCTTCCGCTGTTTTCTGTAAATCTTTGAGCTCGATTCGATTATTTATTTGGTTTGATATTTCTTGAATTCATGAAAATAACAGCATTTCAAAAATTAAAAGAAAAAAAAACAGAGGTCAAACAGAGATGAATAATACAGTAACCTCAGTGGAAGCCGAATCCAGTTCCACGGCCCATGTGGGTAGTCTCTCTGGCCACTGCATACTGTTTCTCAAGATCGTTGAGCATTTTGTCTTGGCGACTCTTCTCAGCAGAGAGTCGCGAAGAATTATCCTGAATTAATAGAGGTGAAACCTTTCAAGCCGAGTGAGCTTACAGTCGGTTTTGGTGCGTTCTTGACTCCCATCAGTCTCATGAACTTGTTTGCCTGAGAAGAATCAACGCCGGTAGCTGCGATAGCCGACGACCAAAGTTTCTCATTTGTGGCTGGAGGAACAGCTTCTGAAGACGTTGATGTGGATTCTGCGTTCTGTAAGAATACAATCAGGTCGCAATGCAAAAAAAGAAGTATCTTACCGATGAGGGCTCCGGGGCTTTCTTGCTCCCCCATAGTGCCTTACGTTGGGCTGCGATCTCTTCAGCAGACAAGCGTTTTCTGAAACGAGGAATGAAATCCGGAGTTTTTTTTTGTCAACTGTTTACTTGTCGTCTCTTTTCTGGAAGTCATTTCTGCGATCGCTTCTTTCCCTCTTCCAATTGTTCCGGTCATCTCTTCTCTCATCTCTTCTATCCTCTCTACGATCGTCTCTTCGGTCTTCTCTACCTTGGTCACGCCGTCTTCCCTGATCATTATCCTCATCTCGACGACGCGAATCATTCTGAAAAAGATAGCGTGAAAATACAATGAGCCAAATTTATGGCTCAAGTACTGGGAACATCTATAGAAGAGTAATTGTGCAAAACCTGAAAAACTTAAGGATTTTTGAGAAGTCTGATTACTTTCTCACCTTATTCCTCATGTCAGCGAATGTGCGTTATGTTTCAGAATCCAGCCCAAATCGGCAAACAAAACTAAATTCGTAAAACTATTATTTTCTTTTTGCAAACTTTTATATTTTAGAACTTTCAGAGACATAAATAAATTTCGTGTGTACCTTTTCTCCGTGGCGATCTCTCTTCGGAGATCTCTCTCGCTCTTTGTGAGGCGAACGACTTCTGTCCCGTTTTTCTTTTTTGGCGGCTTTCTTCTCTTCCTTGTGCCTCTTTCGTTCACTAAAAAAACGAATATAAACAGAAAAAAGCACGGAGGATACTCACACTTCTTCCGAGCCACTGTCACTGTCGTCAAACTTAGTGTGCTTTCCCATTCTGAAATTGAACCTATTTATTGTTATACTGAATAATTCGTTGCGTTATTTAATTATATATATATATATAATATTTAGCATTTGAGAGAGTAAAATTAATAATTGTTGAAATTTTAATTGTCGTAAAATTGTGTGCAAAGTACGTTGTTCGCCAGGGAGTGTTTGCGTACTCTGTAAACCGTACTTCAGAAAATAAAAAAGTCACATTTCCGTTTCAAGTTCACCAGAAAGCATCCACGGGTGAGGGTAGAAGTTGACATTGTTTTTGCGCAAAAAATCTTGCGAAATTTTTAATGACAAAACACAAATGTATCTTCAAGATACAGCAGGGTTATATTTTCTCAATTTAGCGCTATCATAACTTATCTTGAATTTTAACCCTGCGATCATCTCAAAATGTCTCGGTGAATAGCCATATTTCCAATTATTTCGTATTTAGATGCTCCGTCTCTACGCAAGTAATTGTGCCGGCAAGATCAGAGCCGCTGTCGAAATCACTGCGCGCTTGCAATCCACTGCTTCAGGAAGCACCGGTCACAAATTTCAGAGTAAAAAACTAGAAGCTAAGCCAGCTACCGACAGTGTTTTTTTTTCAGCGAAAGAAGAGAAAAAAGACAATACGACGTATGTGTCCATGGAGAGAGTTTCGGACTCGCGTGGCGCACGGAAAGATGACGAATTGTGCTCTCTCTGCACATGCAATGTACCCGTCAAACTCAGTTATAAGTGAGTTTTTCGATTAGTTTTCCGGAAATGTGCTGCTTTTCGTCACGATATATAGAGCATATAAAATTAAATGGATCTTAAACCAGAGTATTGGAAACCTGGTAATAGATTCAACGATAAGATGATAAGTAATAACCATATATTCTTTCAGAGATGTCCTGATTCTTGAGCAGTTTATGCGAGACGATGGAACCGTTCTTCCGCGACAGCTGACAGGACTTTGCAAAAAACAGCAACTGAGAGTGGAAAGGTAATTTCTTATTTCAATACCAATTAGAACTAAAGACTTTAAAGATGTGTCATGCAAGCGTTCTGGTCTGGCCTTTTTGGTGAGAAGTATGGAAATGAAGCGGATCGTGCCGGTTACAAACGATTCAATCGGTACTGGAAAGACGATATGTCGATGTATCAGTTGGAAACGAAAGAGAGGCATGGAACATGGTTTTATATTAAAAGGCAAGTCTTACAATAGAGTAAATTGCTGATTTTTTCCACTTTCCAGGTATCCAACGAAGAACCAACCACTCTTCAAGAACCCACTGAATTAGAAGTTTTTTGAAAGTTCCTCTAGTTGCATTGTTTCTTTTGTTATCTTGTTTGTTTTCATTAAAGAAAGGTTTTAAAGAATTTCATTCTAACTTGAAGTCAATGTTGCTCTACATTCTCATATCTTTTCCTCTGTGGCTTAATATTTTTCGTAACTCAAATTTCAGATACCCTAATGTCTTGATGCTGTAAAAGAAAAAATGCGAAAACTTGTATTTTTCGTATTCCTTTTATTACAAGTGCTCGGAGCAACACCGCAAAAGAACATCAGCTCCACGGCTTCGGGAATTCTGCAACTTCAAATCGAGAAGTGTCCACAGGTCCTTGGATGTCGATGTGTTGGTGACTCTAAGCAGGATATTCAATGTTTCTCGATTGGTGAGAATAAAGTATTTCGTTTTTGTGGATTATTAACTCTGTTTTCTGGAAAAAACCATTAAAATGTTGATGTTTCAGATGAGTCAAAGCTGTCTGAAATCGAAAGAGTTTACGGTTCGAACATTCGTCGTCTCGATATTCATGAATGGAAACCTTACCAACTGAACTTCGACATCTTTTCTCCGTTCCCACATCTCGAAGTACTCATTCTACGAGGTAAAAATTAAAACGAAACATTGTCCATAACACGGATTTCTTCCAGACAACGCGGTAGAATCACTCAACGGTACACTGGAGCACCCTTCTCTCAAAACGCTATCCCTGCGAAAATCAGAACTTACATCTGATGCAGAAGTGTGTCATGTGGTCGGCCTCTTTCCAAAACTCGATAGCTTATCGCTTGCGGAAAATTATTTCAAAAAGTTCGAGTGTGAAGGGAGTGATACAAAGCTGAGAATTCTAGATTTGAGTCATAACCAGGTGAGGAAAATTTTAGTAAATTTTTGTTCATGGTGCATCATTTACAGATAAATCGTCTTGCCGTGCCGGAATCTGTTAAAGAGTTGAACGTTTCTACGAACTCCTTGAAGTCGTTTGACAACATTTCTACGGAGTTGACCGTTTTGGGTAATTTATGAAAATCATTGGTTTATTGTAATTTTTTTTTCGTTAAGACATTTCATTCAACTCACTCGAATCTTGGCCTTCAAGGGATGGATGGAAGTTCCCAAAACTGCGAACTTTATCAGCTAAAAAATTAGAGTTGGAAACTGGATTCCAGTTAGACGCTCCCCTTCTGGAAACACTCAACATTGATGGTGCTTCACTCCGATATTTGAATTTCCACCAAGTTAAAACTCCCAAACTGAGAGCGTAAGAATATTCTCTACTAATACCTTGATAATCTCGCTTCTGTAGGTTTTCTGCACGGCACCTTGGAAAACTTCAAAACGTCGCTGGTCGTCTCTCGCCTACTGTAAACTCAATCGCAATCACGGATACAGTACTCAGAACTCTACCAGCAGATTTCATTTCAAAGTATTGTTATAAGCGATTTTCCAAAAATAATCCCTTGTTTCAGTCGACAAAGAGTTACCTTCGAATTCTCATCAAGCCGTATGCTCTGCCATGAGTGTCTTGTGAAATGGTCACTTCCTGTGTATTCACAAACGAATATTCGCAAAGAGTGCAATTTGACGAGGTACTTTGTTTATTCGACATAACCCCTTATATATATTTTTTTTATAGGGACGAAATAGCAAATGCTTCTTGTGATTTGGGAGTCGTTGCCAATGATACAGGCATTCAATATGGAAAATATGAAAAACCAACTCCTATATCATGTTTTTCATACGGGATTCCTTCTCCAAAGATCAGCTGGTGGAGGTTCCGACCTGCGGAGAAGCTGGGATCATATGATCCACTGACGGATGAAATAAGTTACACAAATGTATCCGATGTGATGAGAGAAAGGTATGAAAATGAACAGTTTTTTGAATATAATAATAATTTCGTCATAGCTACTCGATTCAATCTGGCGGCTCTCTTCTCATCCACTCTCCAAATCGATCTCATGTGGAAAGATACGTTTGCGTGGTCGAGAATTCCAATGGAACTGCTTATGGAATCTATCAGTTCAGACTCGATTACCTTGACTGGTACGGCTTCGATGTTTTCCATTCAGTGTTCTGGGGTGGTCTGGCGACTTCGTTAATTGTTTGCCTCATTTCCTTCCTTCTTAACATAACCTGGATTCTCACAAGAAAGAGTGCACTCTGGTGGATTCAACGAGCGGAACGTCTTTCGAGAGTTCGAAAAATGGTTGAAGCGATGGAGAAGTATCGTGTCCGGCAAATGGAGTCACTCCACGAAAAGTACACAAAGAGAGTGCAAATCGTCCGAGACAACTATCATCAACAAGTTGAAGCTCTTCGTGTTTCCTACGCAGCCCAGCAAGAGAAATTCCAAAACTACAAAGCAGCTCAAGTTGACGCCGTTCATTCTCACCTGGACGCCATGAGAGATGGTTACAACAACCAGTTGGGTAGAGTCCGAGAGTACGGATCGAAACGTGCTGAACAGCTCTGGGAGAGTTATGAACGACAGGTGCGTTGAAACCATTGGAGATTTCAAGTCTATATATTTATTTCAGGTCAACCGAATGCGTACGTTCAGTTTGCAACATCGTTTGAAGATGATGAGACAGTACAAAGTGAAGCAACGCTATGTGAACAAGCTTCTCGAATCATTCCAGGCATCGTCTCCAGAAGTTCAACTCGAAAACGTAAGTTCCGTTTGAAAAGAGAGAACGAAAACAGTTAAATTCATTCAGGAAGAGAAAGTTCGGGCCGCACTCGAAATTCCAGATGACCTGGGAACAATTGATGGCTCAATAGACACTCCATCACGACTCTCGAGAAGTTCCTCATTCCACAGTCTTCCTGAATATGTGATTGACGAACAGGGAAACGTACGACCAGGAATCATCCCAACTTCAACCGCTAGTATCAGGCAAGAATAACAGACAGAGAGCTGGAAATGTTGATCTTATTCCAGATTCCCAAAGCCAGCAACATCCTCTATTAGCAATTCCAATGGTGCCGGTACCTCTTCTCCTAGTTCTTCGGGACCCCACCGATCTCCAGATTCTCCACCGGAAAAGTGATTCATCCCTCTATCATTTTGCTTGAAATCATTCCCCCGCCCAAGTGGTGCAACCAACATCCATTCTATCATTTTTTCCCCCTTTGTTCATTCTATGCATATACTTATTTTCATCAGGAACTTTGTTGTCAACTAGAGCTTTGAGACCATGTGAATAGCTTTCTCCAAATCGCCAGCAAAATCACCATACTTTTTCATCGTGCTAAATTCATGTACCATTCGGTGTTACTCCTTAGCTGTTTTCTCCACATTTTTTCATATATATGTATGTGACTTTTATCTAATTCATAAATAATTTCACTTTACGCCAAAGTTTTTATGTACTTGTCTTCCGAGACGACGTCTTCTCCATCAAGCAAACACCGTTACGACAGGAGTGATAGTCCGGGCAGGTCAAGTCATTGACGCATTTGAAGACGTGCTCGCGTTGATGGAAACAGAAACGGCTCACACACTTGTGATTTGCATCGCAGTTCCGATCAGTGAGACATTCTCCTCGAGTGGAAGCACTTGAAGTGCAGGCCACCAAGAGTAGAAACTGGAATTGAATTAACTTATCTTGGAAAACCTATAGAACTCACCAGAAGAGCGGTTTCTAGATGGAGATGAGTCATTTTCAACTAGAAGAGAATGAAGAACCAGGGAGCAAGTAGATATCACCTGACTCTTCAGTTTTATCTCCCACAATGTGGGAAGTTGAGTGACACATTTCTCGAAAGTAGTTGACAGCTCAAAACATTACAACCAAAAAGTTTCTGAGTCACATGAAGAACACAAAAAGTAGATCTTTTGAACTTTTATTATGCAAATAATTTCAAAAACGAATTATCAATTTTACCATCTGAATGGAATACACATTCTGATGAAGCATCTGTGACCGGATGGACAATCCAATCGACTTTGGCACCGTTGAAAGAAAGGAAACGGTTGGGAACGGCTTGCATTCAGACATTTTCCATCGAAGCAGGCAGTTTCAGAAGAACAATCAGCATCGATGGAGCACCTTTGGATCAGTGGCAGATACGGAATATCGGGAGTTGTTGTGGAGATATCATCGAATTCTTTGGCTCTCTCGAGAATCACTTCGAACGGAAGTTCTTCATCGTCTTTTTCTTCTTCCGAGGGTCGGATGTAGATTTCTTCGGACGTTAGGTTTTCAGATTTGTCTCCGGATGTGATGTTGACTTCGGTGTCTCCAGATGTGAGAGCAATCGTTAGCACGAGAATACTCTAAAACTGATACTTTGTGGAATGGTCTCGAAAAGTTTAACTGGCACATCTGGGACATCGTTTCAAACCTATCAAAGTAACTGTTCAGACTCACCATAAATCGTAACATTTGTTCGGAGTGTTGCCTTCTTTTCGAAAAGTTCTAGAAAAAATCAGAAAAACAGAAAAATAAATGATGCGTGTCAGAGGACGAGTGAAGAATGAATGAGGGGAAAAAAGAAGAACCGATAAATTTTGTTATCGCTTGGGGAATTCTCCCTGACTTCCCGCCACCTCTTGTTCCCTTTTGTCAGTTTTTTTTTGGTGTGGGAAGACATGTGATAAACTGAGAATTATCTGGAAGAGATGAGAAAATCGAAGGGATGAGTAACACGGCAATTTATTGACAAATAAATAGATGATTGGGGGTCAAATATGCTCTGGTCCGGCAGCCAGTATGATCTCGTTTCTCTTGGCCTCCTCCATCTTGAGGTTTTCGACATACACTGCTTGTTTCTTCAGCTCGACGATCATTCGAAGACTGAATCTTTGCATGGTCGCTGGAAAAGATAAATTGCTCAGTTTATGTATTTTTCGAGCTTACAGAAGATGAGAATGATGTTGTAGTAGTAGACATACCATATGCTTCTGAGAGTCTCGTCGTCGTTCTTCTGGTATCCCCAGCTGAAATTTAGCGATGTGAGAACACCAGAGACTTGAGACACTTACATATCTTCGTTCTTGTAGATTTCCAAGAAATCAGTTCCATTGACAGCAGAAGTCTGTACTGCTACTGTGTAGACTGGCCAGACGAAGATCCGCGGAACGGCACAGATGACACAAAGAGTCTGAAAACAGGCTCACAATCATGAAAAGTTACTTGATGACCAACCGCAAACTGCTTCCAACATCTCCCATCGGCCTCGTAGAAAAATGCGGCGGATAGAATGAATGCAATGATTACAGTCATGTACTTGTAGGCATCTCCAGCTCCAACTATGAACAACGCTCCGAAGATGAGATGAGATGCTGAACCGACGGAAATTAAGGCAAGGAGAGCTTTGAGAGTCCAGAGAGGTAGCTGAAATGGAAGGTTGGTGAAATTGGAGAGAAATGGGAACACACCTTCGGCACTTTCCTACTTGGACGGTTAATCGAATACTTCGAATATTCATCGATGATGTCGAATATCTCGAAAGATACCATGGTTATCACCTAAAAGTTGAGAATGAAGTAAGAAAAAAACTGAAAGAGAAGGGAGTCAAAACGGATAAAAATGAGACAGAGAAATGCGAGCTGAAAGCGTGAGCTCCCATGGCAACGGCTTGTCACGAGACTGAAAAATCGAAGAACTCGAGGGGAGTGTTGGCAAGGAAACTGCATCAAAATATGAATTAGGAGTTTGAGCAAAACAATTCATTCTGAGCAAATCGAAATGGTTCATGAATTCGGAAGATAACAGAGAGTTGTAGAACATTTTGGAGCTTTAGAAATATAGAAATGCTGTTAAAAAGAAGTTTTAGCCTTGATCAGTACAAATATTCAAATTTGTCATTCCTGGACAACCTTCGCCGCTTTGAGCCATATTGTTATAAAACTGCAAAATTCCAGTTTTCTTCGTGAACTTTAGTTTTAACTGTACAGAAAAAAACCTCCACAACAGAAACAAAGACAATCCAATCAGCAAAAATATTCCCATAACATTTGTCAAAAATTCAATTGATTTCCCGAGGATACAACTAATTGGAAAAATAGATGGAAATGTTGACGCCAATAGGGACGCCGACTGTGACCCCCACGGATTGCATGAGATCTTTCGTGAGGTAACATTGAGGTTTTTGGCTCGAAATTTGAGAGTTGGAAGTTTAGCCACAGCTGGTTGGAGGACGAAATTGAAGGATCGATCCGTCAGTTGGCTGGAACGGAATCGCAGACATCAGGATCTTCGGGAGCTTCGGCAGCACAGGAAGCAGATGATGACAACAAGGCAGATATCACTCCAGTTGAAGCATTCAACGCAGTGAACACTGAAGGAGTATGAACCTCTGATTGTGGAATTGAGACAGAATGAGAAGTATTTCAGGATGGTCTTCTTGCCGACATGCATGCTGCTGCCATGACCTTTCCGTACACTTTCGACAAATGCCTGAATAACATGGAAATGAATCGTATCCCTCATCTCTATTGCTTTGATCACACTCGCGTTGAATTGCTTGCTCAGAAGGGAACCGGAGATTATTATCATGCTTCTTGGGTTGACGGATACAACAAGAAATGTTCGTCTTTTTCCCATGCTTTTGAAATCCTTGCTATTTTTCAGCCGCCTACATCTTCGCCCAAGCTCCATTCGATGATATAACTGAACACACATTCTGGAGAATGGTTGCTCAAACGAAGCCATCAATGATTCTGGTTTTTGGAGACGTGGATGAGAGACAAAAACGAAAAGTACCATATGACATCTCGGAGAAAGGATTTGAAAAAGCTTTTCTTCACGAATTCGATGCCAAATATCTGGATGAGACTGAGATGAAGGCCAAGTTGTGCAGTACGTTCTGGCCAGGGAAAGGATCGAAGAAAGAGTTTGATACGTTGATGATTCAGACGAAAGATGATTTCTCGGAGAATCATATGAAGACGTTCAGTTTATCGGTGACGGAGAATAAGCAAGAGAATCAAACTGTTCTCATGCATTTTCACGAGTGGGCGGATACTAATCAATTGCCAGAATACATGTTGGACATGAGAGCCTCTGTAAGTTAAACTGAGATTGTCATTTCCCCTCGCTTCTCCAATATTTTTGGCACATCGTCTCAGTCTTAGTCCGATTTTCTTTAATTCCTGCTCATCCTTCCAATCCTCTTTCTAGATTAAAGTTCAATACATCCGGAGCGCCAAAAAACCAGGTGCAAACAATGGTCCAATCCTTCTTGTCTGCTCCACTGGAATCACGAAATGCTCCATTTATGCAACCATCGACATCATCGTGAGCAGAATGACTGAAGAGCACACTGTTGGATTCCGGGAGACAATGTCGGCTATCAAAATGCAGAGATATGGATGCTTCCGTTCAAACGCCGCCTACTCGACTGCTCGTGAAATGCTCATGAAGTTCGCTGTCAGTACAGGCGTCGTTCATGACACTGCGATTGGAGACAAACCGAAACCAACCAAATCGAAGATCAGTACTGTTGTCAAGGGTCAGAAGAGCGGGTTTTTGAGAAAGAAGAAACCAGGCACAAAATGATATTGAACTCGTTGTGAAGCAATCAAAGAATGAAATGGTTTTGATTAATGTTTTTCTTTTGTGCTTGAACCCAATGCAGGGCTTAAAGTCTGCGGCTCAACCGACTGAGCTGTGATTTAGCTAACCGACTGAGTTGTAGACGTCACCGCAAGTCATCTCTGTGTCTCTTGAAAATTAGTAGCCCTTTGTCAGAGGAATACACTGAGCCAAAAAAACTTCGTTCGCTTCCGTTGAAAAAATTGGAGGTTCATTTCCGTGAGAGATGGCAGGATTAACAATTCCAGGGATGAGCGAAACTTTTCCACATTCTTCGATTATTTGGAATCCTTGGATCATTCAATACCTCTTTGGTTTCAAAGCGAATTCCAGTTTAAACCTTTTTTCTTACAAAATCTTTTTGAAACTTTCGGAATTCGAAGTTATGTTTTTTTTTGGGAATGCGATACTTTGCCAACCGTCTACTCATTTTTAAAGCTTTTGACTGATCGATGCGAAACTTTTAAATCTCACTTTTTTTTGCTTACCGCCTGCTTGAATTTGATTTTCATTAATCTCAGAGACTGCTTTTTTACCTATTTTAATCCACTTTTCTTTCTCCCAAAAGTTGGCAGCATTGAACCAGATCACTGAGCAAGGAGCCCCAACTCTTAATCCATGTCTCTCCTGATTTTTCAATTACTTAGATTAAAGTGCATGACGAATGGAAAGAGAGACTGGAAGACGGAAGGAGAGTTCTGAGAATTACTCAACTCTCCACTTCTTCTCAATTGCCCTTTTTCGTATACTAGTAAGTTATCACAAGACATGCTGAAAGAGACATGTAAACAATCGGGATAAGATATCAGACGAAAAGGGATAATAATATATCCCTCCACTCTCTCCTCTCTCATTTCATGCTTCCTCTCATTTGTCTTCTCTTTTTTTTTTCTATTCTGATTCTGGTTTTTGACAAAAATAATAAGAATGCTATGAATACATACGACATTCTCTTTTTCCTCTCTTTTTCTTGCTGTCCATGTGAGAGTAATAGGCTCTGAATGGGCTTGAAGGACAAGTCACCACATAGGCTTTGTTTATGATGAAAGAGAGACATCGAAACGAGAGAGTATTCAACTACATATGCCCTCGTTTTCTTCTTCTTCTTTCTTCTTTGCTCTCAATTTTCCCTTTTTTATGATCATAACTTTTCCTCTTTCTCCAAGTTTTTGGAACTCCCCTCGAGTTTTTGTTTTGACTGATGTTGTTCGGTTGAAGGACTTCCTCAAAGAACCTTTATAGCTTTGGTGCACTGGAGTTGCAAACGTTTTCTATGTCACCCTGATACATAGACTTTGCCATGAGTTTTCTTTTCTCTCATATTCTAAACAAAACATTTAGAAACTAACAAGGAGATTCCTCGGCTGGTTTCAGTCTCATAAGTCAAGTAGGAATCAACCCAACAAATTCAGATTCTGAAATAAAAATTGGCAAAGCATTCATGTTATTCGGGTTACGGTCCCAGAAAGTTGCCCATAAAATTGAGGATGCTTCAATAAAAGTTCGTTTTCTAATGTTTTCCAAAAGTATTTGAAATCCAATAGAAAAAAAAATCTCAAAATTTTCAAAACTTTCCTATCCAGTCATGTGTTTCCAGGGACTCACATCGAGTTCTGCCACTATGATCGATGTTATTTTTGTTCCTGCTGAAGGGCTTCTTTATCTTTTTATACGAACTACACAAAACGCGTAAGCTAAAGTAACCAACATTTTAATAAAGTCCATATAAGTTCTCTTCTAGATTTTTGAATGTCCGGGATGCTAGAATCCACAAAGCGAAGAAATTGAGAAGAATACAGATTTGAATGCTATTGTCTGACAGTTAATTGAACCTTAGAAATAATGGCAAAAATCTTCTCTTTTCTTTCCGAATTGAATTTTGAAGTAAGAAGTTGGGTCGTTTCATACTCAACGTTTCTTTTTTGAAGTTTGCCGAACTTTCGCGGCAAGGCTCGTTATGATTTATTTTATGTTGTTTTGAGAAAAATACTAAACTTTTTCTTTGTTCAATAACTGCACTAATTTATGAAAGCTTCTTGAGTTTAGTTCACATCTTGATCCTTCTTCCGAATTCGTATTCTCTCGTTATGACTCCTCTGAAGCTTTCTGACTTTTTCATTCCAAGATCTCGAAGGTACACATTTAAGTCTTTGGAAAATTTTTGAACATGGACTATAGAGAAACTACAAAAGTCAGATAATCTCTACGATTCTTGTCTAGGGTTTGTTCAATTGTTCTCTAATCTTACTTCTTTCTCAATGCAAGTCTATTTCCAGGATGGTAACGGTAATACCTAAAATCATCACTACACCATACCCTCGAACACGACTGCCTATGTACTTGTATCTACTTTCAATTGTAAGTTTTTAAATTTGATTTCTGGCCATCTCTACTCCATGACTTTCAGGTTGTCTCGTGCTCGCTGCTCTACTGGAATCTTCTCTACTGTAAAAACTATGACTGTGTGCCAGAAAAAGAATCTCGATTCGGACCGAACAAACATTTGTTACAGGTTACAAATTGAGAAAATCAGAGTCCTAGGATCCAACATGTTTTCAGTATTTTCCCGTTCTTGCCGCCCCTATCATCATTTTCATATCAATGTCCTGGTTGGTCATTGCACTTCACTACTCCAGTAGTTCATGTGTTCTCACATTCAATTTTATGGTAAGTTTTGAATATCACACAACGCTTCAATGTATCTCGGTTCGCTTCGATATTATTCAAAAATAGGTTAACCGATGAAATTTAGGTTTTATTATTACCGTAAAACCTGTAATAGAAGCACATGTGCTTCTATTTTTCAAAGGTGGTCTAGGGTGTGCTACTATTACAGGGTGTGCTTCTACCACAGGGTGTGCTTCTAATTTTTAAACTTTTTGTTGTGAAATTCAAAAATTCAGAAAACTGTCCGAAACTATATTTAGACGGTTTTCGTAAGTAGCTTTCTTATAGAAATGGTCCATTTTTTCCTCTTCATCACTCATTTTTGACATTTTTTTGGGAAGAACACTTGAAAATCCCTAAAATCGGAACAAATTCACGTTCACCTCGATGAAAACCGGACATCAGACTGTGCTTCTATTGGAGGGTGTGCTTCTACTACAGGGTGTGCTTATATTTCTCAAAGAAGCTCTGGGGGTGTGCTACTATTGCAGGTGTGCTTCTACTAGAGGTGTGCTTCTATTACAGGTTTTACGGTAACATAATTTCATAAGTTGACAGCTTTCTTAAATTCTCCATTCGAACTGAGATATACGCACTTGAAACGAGGAGAAGGAATGCAAAACTGTTTCAGATTTTAAAAGTAGTTCTCAAATTATAGTTTTTAGGAAATGCCATCAGCAGTGTTCTGCTCCATGTTGTGTGGAGTCAGTTCAGTGATCGAAATTCATTTTTCGATTGATGTGGTCAATGTGGAATGGACAGATCAGTGGCTTCTTTCTTCTGTAAGTACACCTACAGTAGTTGATTGAGTTCGAGATTGTTCAGGGATCCTCAATATTTCTATGTCTTCTGCATGCCACAATTGCATTCACTCTTCAATGACAACGGATCTTTCTAGACAACATTATCTATGAACAGCTCTCAAGTACAATCTGTGATCTTATCATTCATTTCATCTCAATTTCCCTTTGATACTCTTTCCGTTCTTTGTGAAAGAATAAAGCGTGAAAATTTGAACATCCGAAAAACTACATTTAGAAAAAGTTGGAGAAGGGCAATGTTTCAAATATTTCTATCATTAAAACCAGTGATTTTTGAAGAAAAATTGATGTGTCCAGCTGTAAAGAAACAACTCGAAAAACGAAATGAAGGAAAATACAAGAAGAATCCAGAGGAAACTGGAGAAGTGTGAGCTTTTTTAAAGAATGAACAGAATTCAAAAACATTGTTTCCAGTGGAATCCCAACGGTGTTCACACCAGTTCCTTCTGAAGAATGCTCCATGCTACAAGAGCAAAGCCTTCGACGTTTCCATGACTTACCAACATCTGAAGTGTCGTCGGATTCCAAGAGTGAAGTGACTTCAACAGAAATCAAGAAATCGGACACTGAAAGTCAATACCAATATCCTCCGTTCAACACTCGTGACTTGGCTAGAATGACTTTAATTCGTGTATACTTCATGCAGAACTTGTTTACTTCGTTTGAGTTATCCACCGACCGGACTCTACTCGTTCTTCTCCGTTATTTCATCAGAGATATTTCCAAGGAAATGTTAGGTTTCTTTTAAGTTCTCTAAGACATTCCATTCTATTTTCAGTCGTAACAAATTTTCATTCTATGTGTTCGCCTCACCGTACGACGTCATCTGGAAGCGCCCGAGGTGTGAACTGATGAAGAGACCGCCTCAGAGCAGCATGTTCCGACAGATTCTGACGCCTTCTCAAATGAATTTGACACTTGGAGAATTGTTCACGGAGATGAAGAGTGAAGGCCTGGATACGATGAATGTTTATATTTTCGTCAAGGATATGGATGATGTGAGTGCGAGTTTCTGTTGCATGATATTGAAATGGACTATGTTTCAGTCGATCGCTGCTGATGAGGTCTCATTGAAGCACAAAAGCTGGAAGTATCAGCAAGTCATCAATTAGATATCTCATCTCAATCTGATAAATTTTTCACTGACTTCACATGTTATAAAATCATGTATTGAATTTGAAAACGACTGATAATTAACCGGATCGAGGCGAGATATCTCCTCTGAGCACTTCATGCGCTTTTAAACGGCGACTGTACAATTCGAAAAAAACAAAAAAGGAGACTTATTTTTATTCAAGTGTTTGAGAAGGGGAAGTTTCTCACATTTCTTATATGTACATTCATCTCAAATTACATTGAGATTTGAACCAGATCAATCAACAGTTGTCAGATTTCTCACTCTCCCAACCCGTAAAGTACATTGCTCTTTCATTTCTGATTCATGTGTCCTTTTGTTCAACAACGTAAAGAAGAGAGACGCAAACGGGTCACCGGTCAATGAGCCGTCACCTCTGCGTATGATCGGTCAATGGCTCGAAACGAAAGAGCCGACGAGAACGAGACGAATAAAAAGGATGAATCATTGTGTTCTTGTTCTTGTGTTCGATTCTAAAAGTTTTTGTATTATTTTATTAGTGAATTGGCAAACTTCGTTGGGAATTCAAATTCAAGCACCGCTTTGCGTTGCGTAACAAATAAAACAGATAAAATCTAGAACAATTGAAAGAAAGTAATCCCAAAATTAAAGAAAGGAAGTGAATGCGGAAGGAACGAGGGGAGCGAGAAAAAATTATACAGGCTTGTGGCTTTCCAAGTTAGAGTTATTAGATCTTGTCGCTCTTGAACTTTCGAAGAGCGATTTGTTCGTCGATCACGGCGCGCTTGTGAACTCCAAGACGAACTCCGAGACGTTTGCGGCGGCCCCACTGAAAGAATATGCATACTGACAGTGAATATTTTTTTTTAACTAGCAGCTTTTTCACGAAAACTAATAAAAAATGCACTCACTTTTTCGAGAACCGTAACATCGTCGTGCTGGTGGATGCAGTAGAAATTGACGCAGGTGACGGTGATGACTCCTATGATGACGAAGAAGCAGCACCACACGGCGAGGACGCCCATCATGTCCTGGTACGAGAAGTCTTGCTTCGGCATTTCTGAATAGAACAACGTTCGTTCGGTGTGAAAACGATACAAATTACGAAAAGAAAAATTGAGACATGAGTCAATTTTTAGTAAGAAAAAAGAGCTCGAGGTTTTCATTAGCGAGAAAAAATAGCATATTCGAGCGATAAACATGGGAGTGTCTTGTTCTGAAGCTGTCTGAACCGCCCTGCTTCCGAAAGCAAACGCAAAGACTCCGCCCACTTGATCGATCAGAATAAAATCAATGCTCCAAGTAGACAGAGACGCAGAAAATAATGGAAAAATATGTATTCAAAAAGGAAATAGGATGTGAATTTGATTAATCACATGACATCACAGGAAATCGAGCAAATATTTTCAGCAAAGACAATTAAAAATAATAAGCTACAGTATGGTTAGGTTAAAGGCGCAGTGGGCAGTGCGTTCTGAGCCGTATAAATATGTAGAGAGGAGTTTTCGAGCTGTTTTCATTAGTTTTGAGAGAATATGTTCAGGAAGAAAAAATACATTATTAATTTCCAATAATTAGCCGAAAAACTGAAAAGAAAACAAAACTTTGAACAGAAATACGGGTATCTGACCTGAAATCCAAGTGTTACTTTAACGTACGGTAGCCATTTTTTGCTTTAGCAAAGTCGGGACACCTAGTAGTCGGGACAATAGAGGGGAGACTTCTGCTCAGATAAGCATAACAAAAGTTCGCACAACAAAAACTACACGAGCTCTGAAAATGACCCATTGTAATGGTTACCTTCTATTCAGGCGGTCAGACCTGTGATTGTTATTTTTATTGTAAATACTTCGAACAAACTCTTCATAGTTTTCGACAGGAAACAACCACAAGGTACTCACTGAGGCTTCCAGCAGTTTCTGAAGATTTTCAGATGGAAACTTCAACAGCAGAGGAAGAAAGAAATTCAAAAAAGATCACATCGTCTACGACAACAGAACTCATTTCATCCGGCACCGTCGCCGCAATCTTCATCACAATAGGGCTCGCTTTTCTCTGTTGTGTGGCTGTCAGTGTGTACTGTTTCTACAAAAGAAAGCGAGAGAAACAAATGGAACAAATTGCTGAAGGAGCGAATCAGATCGTTCCAGCCGCTTCTCCTGCAGCGCCAGGGCAAGTAGTCGTCCAACCGACTATCATCAGAATCTAGTTATACTCGAATTCGTGTGTTCATCAATAAACTTGTTGCAACTTTTTTTATTGTAGTTGATCCAGAATCAGAAATCGAAAGGTCACATCCTAAAATCACAATGGTGACAACAACTCAAGATCTACATTTTTGTTGTTGACAAGTTTCTTGAAAAATAGCTGTCTAGTAAATTAAGACGTGATGAAGCGAGCTCGAATTTCGAATATTTATGCACTGATTATCCTTAACCATAAAATAGTTGTCAACGACGCAGAAGATCTAAAGTTGTTTGATACACTCAACAAATTTCAGAAACATCGAGTCATTGAAAACAACTATTTCAGCGCCTAAAATATGACCATTCATTTTACACTGAAAACCACCATCGCGGAATATCATCATGACCAGAATTGAAACAGTTTTGAAAACGTTGCTCTTTTCAATGTATCCGTTTTCGAAACATTCCCAAACAGAACTCCTTCCACGTTGGTAACATTTGTCGGCACCAGCCCCCTGATCTACTAGCCGAACTGTCCCCAATGACATGTGCCAGGCTATCCCAGTTGGTTGTCCTTCACCAACTTTTCCCTTCCAGGAGATCTTGTTGTCTTTCCTCTGACTACCTCTGCAGTGACTCCGAAGTATCTCCGAAATGGCTGTTAGTTACTGAATCGTAGTCTTTTTTATCCAAGTAATTTGTTCAGAAGAGTAAGACTGAAACCACTACACTCGACGTATCTCTTGGATATTTTATGATAGTGATTGCAATCGTCGTTGCCTGCTGCTGTTCCATTGCCTCCGCCATCGGAATCTTCTTCATTTTGAAAAGGAAGAAGGAGGATCAGGCCAACGCCGTTGCCGCAACTCCTGCAGCAGGAGCATCTCCAGGACCCCAGATTATCGTCGTTCAGGACAAATAGAAGTCGAGGATGTTCTCCTCTTTACTTGTTTTACTGCATTGAGAACATGAACTTTTGTTTGGAACTCTTTATTCGCCTTCCAAGGTGTACCAGATGTCTTATCAAGTACTATTCAATAGTTTATCAAGTTTTGCGAATATCAGTGCAAAATGGTCAACTCTGAGCAGTTGAAAAAGTTGGAAAAAGGTCCTAATAACATAATTTTTCAGAAAAGTTGTGGGTATATGTATTAACATTGTATTAACAAAACTCGTATTTTTTTGTAGACGACAAATTTCCTGGAAAATTGATTTCAAGCATGACTTGATCAAGTAAGTTAGGTCTCAAAGATGAAAATTTCTCACTGAAACGAGTCAAACTTAACACACTTCAGAACGGTGCTGATACTTTGAAGTCTTGAGAGAGAACGTGACCCATGACAGAAAAACCAACAAAGATCTTTAGTAGAGATTATCTATTCACTGTTCAATATTAGTCTCCTGAATCGTCAACTAAATGCCTCCGTTTGGTATCTCACCCGTAAGTATATTCATGTTATATAAAGAAAACAAAAAATCCACGCTTGCAGCTGACGACAACAACCATCGGATATTCTGAAGGTCCAGATCCCCCAGAAGGCGTCATCGCAGTGATTGTCTTCTTTTTGTTCAGTACCGCTTTTCTGATCATATGCTGTCCGCTTCTCTACTTGGCTGCCATCGTTCTCATCGTTTGGCTCATCGTCAGAAAGAGATCGACTAGATGATGTGTTGTGCTTGTTGAACTGAATCGAAAGCTATTCATGAACTTTTTTTAGAGACAATGAAGTATTAGTGTAGTACATTTTTTATTGAGGAAAAGTTAAGACTCACAGCCCCAATGGTCTGTATGTTTACTCTACTATCCTGGAAACCCTGAAACAACTTTCCCGGCACCACGAAGAAGTTTCAATTCGAAAAGCAGTCTCAATAAAACGCTGAAATGCCAGTACATTTTCCAGCAAACTTGACCAGTGTAAGATCATAACAGGTTGTCCATAATGCAAACATTTTAATTCAGACTACTCACGCTCCGGTTGATCCTTCGTATGTACCCTGGACATTCATAGCCATCGGAATAGTTTTTGTACTTTTTTGCTGTCCCTGCGTCACTTCTATCATCATGGCCATTATCGCTTATATTGCCGCGAAGAAGAAGGAATCGAAAGAGGGCTCTACTGGTGGTTCGAAGGGATCGGCTACTTCTTGAGACAGCAGGAAATCTACTTGTTCTATTTTTTTTTCAAATAAAATTGTTTGAGTTAAGAGTGTTGGCTTTTGGAAAGGTAGTAAGACGAAAAGCCAAATGGGTCTTCTTGCCAAAAAGCTTAACAAAACTGGATGTTGATTAGGGTGAGGTCAGGTTCCACTTGCCTACATCGTTGTTCTATAATCCTGGTAACCTTGCAAAATCTTCCAGCATCGACACCCTATAAACTGTACTTTAGTTCCAGAACCAGCAGAACTAACATCAGAATGCAAGCAACTTTTTCAGCACGTTTGAACAGTGTAAGCCTAGAACTGATCTTCCAGAGTACAACAATACCTGTTCAGACAACGTACGATCATGACGATGGATTTTTTTCGTATCACACCACGGGATTCTTGCCTATTACTTTATTCCTGGCGATCGTCTGCTGTCCATACGTTACTTGCATTATCATTGCCGTCATCGCTTTCTTTGCTGCCAGAAAAAGAGATCAATCGAAGGGAGGCTCTACCGGTGGTTCGAATGCATCCGCTACTGCTTGAAAGGACAACAAATCTACTTGTTCTGTTTCTTTCTGTCATGATAATTATTAAATAAAATTATTTGAGGTTGAAGTTTATATTATTGGATTTTTTCCTAACTTTAATTATTACTTTAAAAAAGTTCTTCCACTGGTCTACATCCCTGGTCTACTATCCTGAAAACCTTATAAACTACTCACCGATGCAAAAACCAGGATCAGTTCAATCTCTCGAAATGCCAGCACTTTCTCCAGCGAATTGGACCAGTGTAAGAGTGTAACTACCATATTTCCTTTGATAGACCGACACTCACGGCCTATCAAAAAGTCACTTTGACCAAATTCATCTCTTTGCAACAAATGTCAAGAAGTAGTCAACTAACAAAATCTTTATGAAACCCTAAGCAACATTTTTTGGTTGATGACTTTTTTGTAACTGTTACTAGAACCGAGATAAACTTCCTCAAAGTGACGGGAAGGAGTGCGGGTCTGTTCGGGAAAATACGGGTTTGTCTTCAGATTGCAAAACCTTCGTTTCAGACTACCCACTTCTCAACCAAAGAAATCACTTTCTGGGATAAAGCCTCGTCATTCATATTTAGTGGAGTCTTCCTGACAGTTTTATGTTGTCCGTGCCTCACTTCCATTATCATTGCCATTATCGCTCTGATGATTGCCAAGAAGAGAGAAAAAGCGAAAGGAGGATCAACTGGTGGTTCGAATGGATCGGCTACTAATTGAGAGGACGTCTTAAAACATCTACTTGTTCTGTTTCTGGGTTTCCGTGTAATTTCTGAATAAACTTCTATGAGTTTAAAGGTTACTTTGTCTTAAAGCAAAGATAATACATATACAATTTCCCAAAAACTTCATTAATCTTTCAAAAAAGTTCATGAAGATTTAGGTTCCTCTGCACGGCTTTGACTGAAACTTGGAATGTCTTCACGAGTCCCTTTCTGAACTCTAATAAAGATTTGATAAGGAAACAGATTATATGCATACCTTGTTATCCTTGTTCTTTGAGTCTTTCTTGTCCTCTGCACTCCCTTTCTTCTTCTCTTCCACTTCCAGCACAGCCATCTTTTGGCGTGGAATTCGAAGATCACGAAGGCGAGATTTCGAATCGACCACATCCACTGGAGTCTGAAAAAGGTTTTGAATTGGACATGTTCCACTTCAAGAAAATAGGGCTTACCGGTTCTCCAGATTCCCCTGGAGCATTCTGATCAGCCTCTCCTTGTTCTTCACTTGACGATTTATGGGTTCGAATGTGGATGTCATGAGTCTTCTTGTCAACACCTAGGAGTTGATGGAGACTGTTGAGTAGATCTCCATAAGTGGCATCAGTGGGAAGATTGACAACAATTGGTTTGGAGAGGTACAAGAAAGACCAGAGTTGTTGATCTGGCTTCTTCTTCTTCGACTTTCTCTTTCTTCCACTTTTCGATTGCTGAATCGGCGGTTTTTTCGACTGACGACCACTTCCACGGATATGAGCACGTTCTGCAGCTGTACCGTCTTGCGATAATTCCCCATCGTGTTCAGCAATTTGTTTCGGAGAAATCTCACGAGTGAATGCACTGGATGGAGATGTTGCGGTGTAGCAGTTGGTGTGCGTTTCTGGAACAATATGGATTGGAGTATTGCCTTTATGATGGTTGTTTTTACCTTTCAGCTCTAGCGGGGCACAGTTGATGCAGTAAAAGTGACCACACTCTAGAAGATCCAACTTTTTCAAACCTCCGATCAACTGAATGAAAAATTTGTTTGAATGAAGTGTAACTATTTCTTACCTTCTTGCATAAGTCACACGCCAGAGAAATGTCCATTTCATCTCCAACCTGAAATTTCAGACTCAAATTTTGATCCTTGAGAAACCCACGTCATCTTCTGTTCGTTCCATTGTCGTAGAAGCGGATGAGAGCGCAAGTTTGGATGTCGAATTCAGGCCCGTTCTGAAAAGATTCAAGAGACTTTAAACCACGAAACAAGAGCTTACTGTATTTTAGAAACATTCGCTTTATCCTTTTTCGACATCTTTGCTATCAATTTTTGTGCTGGAATAGAAGTATTAATCAAAAATGATCTTATTTGAAATCGTTCTGTTTTTTTGGTTCTGTTATCAAATGTTAAATAAAGCAAGTTCACGTTTCTAAATGGTTATGCTGAGTACAGGCCTAGCTTAAGAGGTATTCGTTGTGAATTCCAGTGAAAACTGGTCAACTTTAAAGTCTTTGAAAAGTATGTTCCAATAAACCGATTTATCTGAAAATCTGTGGTCTAGCAACTTTGGATCTTTTTTTCTGTAATTGAAAACATCTTTCGAAAATCACACTCAAGTCAGTTATGTCGCGGTATGTACCCGAAAAAACATGTACCCGAAAAAAAGGTCAAAATTTGCACTGAAATGTACATGATTGGGAAGTTGCGGGACTATACGCGACATGCCTGACTTAACTTTGATTTTGAGAAAAACGTTTCCAACTACGAAAATAAGTATCTAGAGAATACGCACCCATCGATTTTCAGAAAAAATCAGGAACTTGGAAAATACCTTTACAACTGCTCAGAGTTGAATATTTTGCACTGTAAATCACCAAAGTTCATATCTTTTTGGCCAGAATTCTGAAAACACCTTGCTGGATAGCCACTTCCACTTTTATAAATCTCCGGGATCTCATTTTCACAATAAAACTTTATTATTAGTACCGTAAAGTACAAAGAAAAGAAACAAGTAGGAGAATCTCTCTCATTGTGCTGGTGGTTGTTCTGGAGCAGCCGGTGGTACAAATCCAGGATCCTGTTGTTGAGGTGCCCCTCCGAAAAATCCGCTGACTGGATTCGCAGGAGAAGATTGTTGAACATCGGGAGTTGGAATCTGAGGAGCAGGGGATTCCGGGACTGGAGACATGGGTGCGATTTGAGCGGGAGCTGCAGATGGGAGTTGAGCAGCTGCCAACACTTGGCCTTCGGTTGGAGTCGCTGGAGCTCCTGGTGGAGGAGCCCCTGGTAGAGGAGCACCTGGAGGGGGTGGAGCATCAGTTGAAGTAGGTGTCCCTGCAGCAGGAGATGGCACAGGAGCAAGAGGGATTGGAGACAAGGGAGTCGGAATTTTCGGTTCGCTCTTGAGGCTGATACTCCTGGTCTTGTCCTTCTTCTTCTTATTCTTCTTCTTCTTTTTCTTCTTATCCTTCTTCATCTTGGTTCCACCAGTGGTTCCTCCGGTCGTTGAACTAGTCCTACTTTTTCTAGTTGTACCTGAAATTAATGTTAGAAATATCACCGACAAATCTTCTTTACCTGTAGCAGTAGTGCCGAAAGTAGAAGTTCCAGATGTTCCAGATGTTCCAGACGTTCCAGAACCGCTCATTGTTCCACTCTCCATATCATATCCATCAAGTCCAGGAGTGTTCTTTGCCATTTCTCTCTCGCTCTTCTTTTTCATATACCACCAAAACCCAATTCCAGAACAAGAAACAAATAGCAAGATTATAATAACAAGCAGGATGATTCCAGGAGTGTAGTCCATTTCCGTAGTGGGTGCAGGGGTTATAGGTGCCCATGTTGGTGGGGGTGCAAAAGTCTCGCCCGGTTTCTCAGTCGGAGGGTTTGTGATAGGAGGAGGATTCGTCGGCGGCGGAAGCGGCGGAGGAGGTGGATTTATAAGATTTGGGAGCACCATGGCAGCAACAGTTAGGCCCACGAGAGCAAGCATGAAGAACTGAAAGCGGTCCAATTAGTTTTGCATCGGAGCAGAAACTTACAGCCATCCCGACTTCAGAGGCGGACCAGGGAGATCGGTACGAGTGTCCAAGAGGTTGATTTGAACTGATGAGTTCAGAAGGTTGACCCTCGGCCTAAGGTTAGAGTTACCATGGTACGGTAACACAAAGTTCCAGTTCAAAGTTCAATCCTTACATCCTGGTTCTTGAAAAGTTCAAGTGTGGAAAACTAAATTATCAGGACATTAACAATTTTAATTCCAGCAAGATCTTGGGGCCGAGACTCCATAATACCATATTTCCTCAAATATACCGGCACTTGCTTCCCGCCACTTTGATCAAGTCTATCTCAATTCCTATAACAGATAGCAACAAGTGATCAATTTACAAAATATGTCGGACATTATGAGAAACATTTAGTTAGTTCACGACATTTCCATAACTATTACATTAACCAAGATAAATTTGGACAAAGTGGCGAAAATGGGATTTCGGTCTATTAAAGGAGGCAGAACCGTCTGAACTTGAAAGTGAACGGAGGAATTTAGAAGCTCCTCTTTGAGATGTTGTACTCGATTGTACCATCTCGTACTTTCTCCTGATGATTCACTATCCCATCAGCAGAAAGATATTGTTTATTTTCCGCCTCCTCAATCCATTTCATTATTAAATTCCTTTCCTCTTGCTGGACAGTATAAAAGCTCTCCTGCCAGGGAGGAAGGGGTGTGTGTCCAACCAGTCAATAAAGATGTATCCAAAATATGGTGCATCGACGACTTTCGAGCAAGGACAATCCGCGTGGCGCTGATGGGAGCAACAATGCTTCCTCAGTTTGGCGAGCAACGAATGGACACCACCACCTCAAGTCAACCTCAAGTCAGCAGTCAAGTCAACAAAGGACAATCCGCTGGGTTTCAAGCAAATCTCCCGTCAAACAAGGACAGCAATCAATTCCAAATCAAAGCGATGGTTTGGATACATATGGATGGTCAATCAGGGTCACAGAACCAGACCAATCCGATTTTGCGGGGAAAACGTCGGACAGAAACACGGACAACCNGGGGGGGGGGGGGGGGGGGTGGGGGGTCTAATAGGCTTAGAAGAAATACGGTTTTATCTCAGTTCCCATAATAGATTTTGATAAATAGTCAACTAACAAAATGTTTCTCCCGTTATGTTCAATATTTTGTTAGTTGACAACTTTCTCACAACTGTTACAGGAACTGAGAGAAATTTGATAAAAGTGGCCGTTTCATGAGAGGGAATACGGTATTTACTGAAGACGGTTTATATTTGAAACAAAGACAATATAAACTAACATTGTAAAAATGATATTTCTTCTATCTGTATCATGATTCATTTCGAAGAGAAACAGTCTTCGCTGAGTTTCGGTTTTTTCACTGATCGAACTATTTCAGATTTGCAAGAAACTCTTTCACATCTTCATCCCTCTTTCCCTATTTTCTCCAATCATCGCTGATTTCTACATGATTCCTGCTCCTGGAGGATGTCGAAGACTCAAGCCACCGTATCCTTATGGAGCAATATCCATCACATTTGGAGAAACTCTTTTTAATGTAAATAATCATTCCAACACGAAAGTATACGGTATCTTGTTTTCAGATTAGAACCGATAACTTCATGCTTGGATTAACATTTCTCGCTCCAATTGCTATTCTCGTCATCAACACCGTGCTGATTTTTAAAGTTCGAAGAATTCTATTTCAGCGGAGGTGTCGCATCTACCGTGACGATTTCGAATGTTGTAGATTTTCAGATTGAGTACGAGTAGACATAATCGGAAAGCACAAATATCTCTGACAATTACAACACTGGCAATCATGGTTCAGCATCTAGCAAGTGGAGGGAAAACGGTAAACATTTTTAGTCACACTTTCCCGGCAGTCCCCAAAGCGGACCAAGACTTCATAGGGAAGAAAATTGATATTTGAGAATGATTGATCTTTGAGGTAATTGGAATAGTTTGGCCGGATCTCGTCCCTTATGCCTTATTCATTCGACATCGTCTTATTGACCTCGGAATGGTTTCTGTTCCTTGGATCTTCTATATTTCTCATCCGATGTTTCATGATAGATTGGCTAGAGTATCTTCAATGACATGAGAGTTGTTTTGTGAGCGTTTCGTGAATGAATCACTGTGTCCTGAGCTAGTTTTTTTTTGTTGAAAGATGATCCATTAGAATAAATGTAAACAACATTTCATTGGGATATCCAAAATCAATACAGTTGAATGTGTACAGCAAAAGTATGTCGACAAACTTTCATGATTTCAGTGAAAAAATGCGGTGGAAAAATGGTCCCAACTAAGAGATGATTCTGAAAATTGGTGGGTGTATTAAGCAAGCATAACTGCTAGCATGGATCTTCATTATTGCAATTGGCAACGTTTCTTGAAAAGTCAAGTTCTCTAGGTTAAGTTGAAGAACAGAGAAAATGTTCAAAGTGTTAAAAGTTTGCAACCACTTTCCGACTTCTCAAAGTTCATAGCTTTGCACTAAGAACTTTAAAGTTAATATACTTTTTACTGTACATCCGATTTCATTGATCGCCTTCATGATCTTCCTCTATTCCCTCGTCCTCCTCCACCTCTTCATCCATCTCATAATCTTCGTCATCTCTTCCCAGCTGCTCATCTTCTTGATCTTGATTTTCATTCGCTTCTTCTAACGCCAATTCCAGGAATTCTACCTCTATTGTCTCGAGAGCTCTGATCACCACGATTCCCACTGTAAACAGCTTGTTTTGCAGGAAGATTCTGCGGCTAATGAAGTTGAAAGTTTTCTTATAGTCTCGTTCAAAGTATATACAAAAAATGTGACCGCTGCTTTTCTCTAAAAACATGTATCGAAAAAACCGGAAGATGATATTTCAATGTTCGCTACTGTAACACGAATACCATTAGATGAGCATTCGGCCACTTTTTTTTCAGGTTCTGAATCTGTTGATTTCGGCTTAAAATACAAATTCTCACTACAAGTATTCCCTAACGTCGAAACTTACGGAGTATCTCTATGCATGCTTCAGTCTGTGCAAGACAATCCACGGACCATTTGTGAGGGTTCCCCAGAAAGTACTTTGAGCGAAAAGTACCGTAATAGGCGATATCTGAAAATGACAAACATTAACGTTTGAAGTTTTAGATAAGTCGTTTCACTGCTGACCAAAAAGATATGAACGTTGGCGGTTTTCAAGGCAAAATGGTTAACCGAGTTTAAAAGACAATTTCCAATCGACCGAGTTTTCTGAAATTTTGTCGACGTATCAAGCAGCTCACTTTTGAAGTTGACAACTATTTCGAAATTCACAATCAAGTAAGTTATGCAGCGATAAAAGATCATGAAACCAAAAAGTTTTAAAATTTGCACTGGAATGAACCGAGTTTCGAAGTCACATGACTATACACAACATAATTGACTAGTTAGTGACTTTTAATACGCCCACAAAGTTCCAAAAAATATGGTAATTGCAACATACTTTTCAACTGCTCAAAGTTGACCATATTGCACTAGAAATCACCAAAGTTCAAATCAGCTATTACTGTACCCTCCACACTCTTCAACGAGAGATAAATGGTCGTCGCATTGACCAATACAGACAGAAGAGTTGTGAATATAGCCACTGAGACAAGGTTTAAATGCATCTAGGAGACACCCAGAAATGCATTGAACAGAAACTCCCAACGTTGGAAAAATCCTCCGTCTGCTACGTAGTTGGTTTCCACCATTTGACGAAACCGAAACGATGCACATCCGACAACGAAAGCCTGACAATAGAAACAATAACTTATTCACTAGGATTTCGACACTAACCATTCCGATTTGAAATCGTACTGAAGTTGGAATCATCTTCTTGTTTCCTGACAGGAGTCTAGTAGAAACAAGAAAAAGGAGAATAGAAAAACCGAAATCGACTCAATGCAGGACACAGAATGAGCCTTATTCGAAGTGACTTCTCTCACGAAACATCGGGGAATATTCGTCGCTGTCTTCCTGTTGCCAGGTGTGTTCCACTTTCCGAACAATTTTATAGTGTATTCAGAATTTATGAAAAGTGCTCTCCTTTGTCTGGGAGAGTCGAAAAAGAGAAGCAAGGACGGGATGAAAAATGGTGTTCATCAATTTAGGCGGCGAGGAGTCTACCCTCTGGCAGTACATCTGCCTTCACGGTTTAATTTATGATTCATGCTTCCGTTTAAAGAGTTGATCTCAATCACCGGTTTGAATTCTTTTTACATTTTTCTATTCCTTATAGATAATGCTCGGGGTTCATGAACCCCTCTCACACCTCATATCAATCCTCTTCTGATCAGGAGTTCACACTACGTTAAACGAGAATTCGAATGACTCTTTATTCAAAGAAAAAAAAACATTGCAACCCCTGATAAATTGATATTGTAATTTCCAAAATTACCCGAATGTCACTTGTCGAAAAACATTGAAAACTATGAAAACTACACAATTTCAATCGCATTCTCTTGTTTCTCCTTCTCTTGTCTCTCCTTCATCTTCACCACAGCGAATTCATAGGTTGGAGGGGGTTCTTCTGTTTCACTACTTGTCGATGCTCCATTCTCTGCGTCATTTTCTGATCTTTCACACTTTGTAACAGGTAATGTCGAACTCTGT
Source organism: Caenorhabditis sp. 40 LS-2015 (assembly GCA_900536305.3). Classification (NCBI taxonomy): domain Eukaryota; kingdom Metazoa; phylum Nematoda; class Chromadorea; order Rhabditida; family Rhabditidae; genus Caenorhabditis; species Caenorhabditis tribulationis. The sequence continues at coordinate 170,334 of LR544845.1, read as the reverse complement.
ACTGGTGGTTTTGGAGCTGAAATTCGTCAGATAATTTGGGTTTGAATACATCTTTGGACTTACCAGATTTAGCGAAAAGGTTATAGCTTGGTGGAGGTCTTCTGTTCTCAACTCCTTCTTGCTCCCGATAGAATGCGGCAATTGCGTTGAAAAGGAAATAGTTCTGAATCATGAAATGTTTTCAATCAGATAGTTGAAAAAGAGCGAACCTCGTAGATGTGAGACAGTAGCGCAATGAAAACCATCAGAAGACGAGGAGCAGCTCCGGAAGTACCATTGTCGGCATCAAGAATGGCGTTGAAAAGAGCACAGGCAGATACTATCACCTAGACACCAATTAACTATTTGCCAACAAACAAATTACTCACCTTGTACAGAACATCAGGAAGCATCACAGACGGTCTCTTCAAATATAAACCTGAAAATGAAAACTTGAAACTTGTCAAATTGGTAAAATGTAGAAACCTGTTATGGAAATTCCGATGAGAGCCGAAGAAACACAAAAAAGGACATCGAGAAAAATGGGTTGACTGCTGAACATCCATGAGATGAGTATCAAATCAGCCGAGTAATTGAGTAAGGAAATTGCACAGTATGCTCGTCGAGTCTGTAAGGCTTTAGGATGGTTGAGATATTCTGACATTTTCAAGATTCACTTCTCCCTTTCTCTCATTTGTTGTCTTATCACTGTTGTATTTGTATTGTCTACATTGAGGAAGACCAAGATCCCCAATAATAGTCTTCTATTTCTGATTCTACTGGTGGGGGAAGTCTCATGATAATGGTTGTTGTTCTCGTGAAATTGTGATTCTGATTTTGGTCATTGTTCCACAACAATGAATAATAGATACTACAGGAAAGATGAAGCCTCGAAACACATTTTCACAATTTCAAGAACTGCATAAAAAGGTGTTTATGAACTCCTGATCAGCATTGGATCGTAAGGAGATGTGTGGAGTTTATACATCCGAATATTCGGAAAAGTTAATTTAGAAAATTGATCTGCTTGGAACGTTGTTGTTCTCTATAAAAAGTGAATAATAGTCCAAAAGTGACGAAAGTTCACCACTTAGCATGTCGTTTTGATTTCGATTTTTCTTTGGAATCCGTTTCCGAAAGTTCTCAAAATTGTCGTATTTCGGAATTCAATTCCGCACAACCTTGCCATATCAGACTTTATATAGTTCAAAACATTTTCCATAAATCAATTCTTCAGAAATTGTGATTTCATCAATAAATTCACCTCAAACTCACGAATGTCTCGCCTCTTGAAAAATTTCTTCAGAAAGTCTGTCATAATTTCAAAATTTAGAAAGAGAAGAGTAGTGTAATCTCACTATCAAATAGATGAGTATAAATCAGAAGACGTACTAGTTCCACAAGACCGCCCCAATCTCCTTCTTCGTCGAAAATGACGACTTTTCAAGTTTTCGAAAAAAAAAACATCCAGAATTAAAACAAACACCTACTTTCAAATGTCGACTCCAACAGTGCAACTTCTGCCAAATTCTGTGGAAAATCAATCCGGGTTCCATTTTTTGCTGATCGTTGAAAGTCAAGAGAATGAAAAATGTTATCTTTCAATAAAAATAGTAGTCGTCTTCTTTCTTATGTCAAACCTCCCCCACAAGAATCTTTCATCTTCAAACTAATGACGTCGAAAGATGGTCGATCAAGTGTCAGAAGTGGATAGTGCGTGCGGAAGATCATCTATCAAAGTGTTTTTATTTCACATCTCTGTGGCTATTAAAAGAGAAACACGACAAAAAAAGGGAGAACTAGAGAATAGAGGGGAACATGCGTATCTGTACGGATGAGAAGAATCAACCTATGTGGTGAAAACAAACTAATACTTCGTTTGATCGTTTAGAACAGAAACGAAATACATCTCGTCGTGTTCAGAACAATTTCAAACGAAATTTTGAGGGCCGACAGAGGTACGAAACGTTTGGCTTGTTTGGAGAACTAATGAGGGAACTCTAGACAATGATAAATTAAAGGGAGCGTGAAAAACGAGTTGAAAAAGCTCTTTTGAGAAGGAAGGTGGGGCATGAAACACGAATCATTACAGTAGAGAATAGGAGGAGATGATGCTTTCAGTATGAAAGAATCGGGATTATGCAGGAGAAAATGAGGAGTTATAGGAACATTGGGGATCTAATATCGAGTATCTCGAATAAAGGAACGAGGGGATGTGGAGTTAACAACAAATTTACCAGTTTCAAGGAGCGGAAAAATATTGAAAACAATTCTTGGAGATAATATCGGATCAAATCAGTTTTTCTTGAGCTGTTTGTACAAATCATCGAGAGTCTTCTGATAAGCCACTTGGATTGGTTTTCTCTTCAGCTTGAGAGCTTCGGTGAGCAGTCCACTGTCAGGGGTCCAAATATCGGAGCAGAGGTGGATTGCAGCTGGAATTTCAGTGCGGGAGAGTTTGCCTGAAAATTAGAAATGATTGATTCTTGTTCAGTACACTAAAAACAACTTACTCTTTTTGGCATGTTCCTCGAGTTGTTTTTTGTAGGCGGAGACGACTTTTTTATCTTCGCACATCGTCTTCAGTTCGACGGTCGACACTCCCTCTGCTTCAGCGATCTTCTCAAGGTGCTTCTGGTTTGGAACAACAAGAGCCACGACACTGTCTTCCATGCTGCTTCCATAGACACAAATATTGTCCACAATTGGGCAATTGAGAAGAGCACATTCAACTTTAGCAAGCGAGACATATTCTCCGTGTTGGAGTTTGACCAAATCCTTCTTTCTGTCGATGATCAGAAGTGATCCATCGTCTCTCTTCTGACCAATGTCTCCAGTGGCGAAATAAATCTTTCCTTTGTATGTGATAAAATCTTCGGCAGTCTTCTCAGGTTGTTTCCAGTATCCGGGTGAAATGTTCTCTCCAGAAATCAAGATTTCTCCTTGTGGTGGATCGTTAAATGGTGAGTATCCACCTTCCGGCCATTCACGCAGAGCGATATCAGAGCATCTGACTGGTGGTCCAACGGTTCCTGTGCTCAAATCGTTGATGTCAGCAACACAAGCGGCTCCACAAGTTTCAGTGAGTCCGTAACCTTGAACAACTGGGCAACACATACAAATATTCATGAATCGTTGAGTTTCAGCATTCAATGGGGCACCACCGGAAAGAACTCCACGAAGTTTTCCTCCCAAAAGTCTACGGATTTTTTTGAAGACGATACGATCAAGGAACGGACTGCAGTAACCCTCCAAATAACGAGACCGTTTGCGTTCATAGTTTAACTTGAAAAGCTCTTGCATGAATCTTGGTGAGGCGGCAACTTCTTCCGAAACTGCTTTGAAGATACGGTCCATGATAGCAGGAACAGCAGCCATCAAGGTTGGGCGGAGGGCGTGGCAGTCACCATGAGTTCCCTTTTGAATCTTGGAAGCACGATCGTGAAGGGTCAATGGAGAAGAATATCCAACCTGAAATGTGAACGATCAAACGAGTTCTCGAAAATGGGAACAAACCTTAGCACCCTTCGTCAAACATGTTAGTTCGGCATCCAATTCGAGAATATGAGCAAGTGGCAAATATCCAATGTAGGTATCCGCATTACATATGATTCCAACACCATCACCTTGTCCCAGCATTGCTGCAACGACATTCTGATGGAGCAGAATTACTCCTTTGGGTTGTCCAGTGGTTCCTGATGTGTACATGATAAGAGCGATATCCGATTTGATGGCAGTGGATTCTTTGACAAGCTCATCGTTTCGGGTAAGAAGTCCATTGAGAGAAAGCACATGTTTGAATTGATCACGGAATGGAGTGAGGTCTGGAGCAGGCCCCTTGGCGTTGACAGGAGCGAAGTAGATCAGGGTTTTCAGTGTTGGGCATTTCTTTCCAAGAGTAACAATTTTCGGTAGAAGTTCTGATGAAGTAACCAGGAAAGTGGCTTCCGTCTCTCCGATAGCATGCGCGATGGCGTCTTCTCCAAGAGTGGCATAAACAGTAACGATGGTGATGTTAGCGCGGAAACAAGCGAGTGCGGTAATGAGCCAATCAGCACGTGTTTCGGCGAAAATGACCACTTTGGGATTTTGCTCTTCGTTAGCGAGATCCTTGATACCGGCGGCAAGACGAGCAACTTGTGTTTCGACTTCCTTGTAGCTTTGCCAGACATACTCTCCGAGGTGCCATTTCTCAAACACACGACCTCCTGGTTGTTGATCCTCGTGTACTTCGATCAGTTGACGTGTTCCCAAGCAAGGTGATTCATCATAGAGCTCAACACACTTTCTCCAGACCTGAAAACATCAAATTAATACAACTCAAAACGGGTTACAATCTCCTTATGTACTAGTTACTGGTCAGTGTTTCAACTCACTTTATCAATCGTATCCCTTCCTGGAAATGTTTCAGATGCATGGCCTTGAACGTTACTAATTGGTCCGTCACGACCATCAACCCAGTTAGCCTGAAAATTAATTTGTTGAGTTTATCCTCCGTTAATGAAACATGCCTTGACACGCTCCGATTTACGCAATTTCTCGGTTGGAGAATTGAACAACTGATAAGGAAGATAATTGAGACAGTCGTATATGAAGAACCACACACGAAGAATAGCCATCGCCACACGGATCCATATTGGCGATTCGCCTTTCACCACCTAAAAATGGCATAATTTTCTGTTTATGATTATCGAAAGGTGACAAGGTTCAGATACTTATAGAACAAGTCGTGGTATGTAAATTCATACAAACCTGGCCGAGTGTCTTATCCTTCGAAGAGTCGTACACCGAAGCTTTCCGTTTCATCTGGAAAACAAAAACTCTAGATTAGCAGCGAAGTTCCCAAAACATGAAAAAAAAACAAAAAGAGAAGTCACAGGAATAGATCTATAAAACTTTGGGAGAACGAAAAATGAACACACAAATATATACGACGCCAGAGAAAGTCACTAAAAGTAGAAAAATGCAAAAGGAAACGTAGTATGTGAGCAAATATTTAACACTTTTCAATCATCTTCTCTAGTTCAAAAAAGTGCTGCTTCTTGTAACTCTTAGCAAAGCACGCTAATACAGTTTCTCCAAAGCCTACATTACCCAGCCATGAATATAAAGCAACAATTTGGAAAAAGGTTGTCTGTGATTTTTCACTACATGATTTTAATACCTTTCCTCGCCTCACTCAAAATTTTAAGAGGAGCTCAACTAATCGCTAGACGAGTCGCTTTTGAATGAATAGGAAAATTCACAGTCAGACTGCAAAGAGGAAACGAAGTAAGCACATGCTGATAAGCTCGAAGACATCATTTTATTTCCGGGATGTTTCAAAAGCAGAAGATTGTTTGCAGTCCTAGAAAAAATAAAGAGAAAACTAAAATTTCTATTCAAAATGAGGAGCAAATTCTTTGGCTACTCTTCACGAATAGTAAACATCCAAACTTTCTCAATAGCCAAAAAACTAATATATTTTCGTTATCAATAGTGAAAGCAAACATATCATCAGCTGACGCGTTATCAAATTAATTATTGTACGCACGCGTCCAGAAATAAGAGTCATGGAACTCCCTGTTTAAAGCCTAACAGTGTTAGAAAACGGAAGCTCGCCTAAAAATGATGTCTTTCTATGTATGCAGCGTGGCAACACAGCAGTCTTCCACAGAAACGCCGAGAAGGAATCGTAGAGAACGAGAGAAATATACAAGGGAAACTGCACACAGGCGTAGTCCTCCTTCTGTCTCTCTCTCTCTCTCTCTCTACTCTCAGTATTTTGAACAGAGGAGCGGCTCCCCTCTTTTGCCTCTTACTCCGCGCACACGGAGACCTGGCGCTATAGAAATGCATTCGCGCTCCAGCGGGCAAATTTTTAGGCCGGCGAACCTTTTGAATTTTTTCTATTGTTTTGGACAATTTTTTTCAGTTTTTTCCACACACTGCGATGATAATAGGAGGCGAGCAATCCTTCGTCCGGAGACGCAGACGAGAATGCAAAAGAGATGGATGGACGCTTAGTTGGAATAGACTTCACGCGCTCAATTCAAAAATACAGTACGGAAGAGAAGAGAACTATTCAAATCAGAAGAAATATTGCACTTAGCAAGCCTATCGAGCTTAAAAAACAAAATTAGGCGATTGCCAAAGACCAGTTCATTTGTCCCTAGTGTGATGACCAACATATGAGAAACCATGTGACAAAGAGAATGAAGACGTTAGGGGACTGCTGAGCAGGTGCACAGATATATAATTATATTCTCAAGCATGACATGGAAAAAAAGGTCACTACGTATCCGACCAGGACGATTTCTTAAACAAAAAAATCAACACCGTATCCAAAAATATTTCAATCGGCATTAAAAAAAGTATCATTTCTTAATGGGAGAAAGTGTAATCGCTGATTTAAAAACAGTTAATACTATTTTCCGTCGTCACCAAATTCACTTGAGCAGAATATCATTCGGTCACATTTTTTCTTTAAAGGAAACGGAGCATAGAATGACGAGCATTTTCTTATCGGTGAATTGTACCATGAACTTTTAGATACATGTTTCCAAAAATAAGGAGGCTAAATAAGGATTTTACCTTTTTAGGCCACTCCAATAATGAACACTCTGGGCGTCTGAGAAAAACAATACTGGATTGGAATAGAAATAGCAAAAGGCACGAATGGGCATTTCGCAATCGTGTTCGCTTTTACACGTTTACTAGACAACAGTTGTGAAAGAGTGACTCAGTGCATGGCGTGATTTTGAGGTGGAAAGTAAACACAAACAGCAAAAACATCTTGTATACAACGAAACAATACTTTTTTTTTTCAAACAAAATAAATTCGGAGTATTTCTGAATACTTGAAATTTTGAATGTCAAACGTATGAAATCGCATTCTGTTCGGTTCGTACATTTCGAACTCCCATGGAGCCATTCGAAAGATATCTAACTGCGCAATTATCGAGTCCTTAAGACACTTTTCATCATGGTTTTTTTTAGTTAGAATCTTGCTGTGTCTCATACGTTTATCGAGGAAGTTATTCGGCAACGCAGATGTTTCAATCAATCAAAATGAGTCAAAAAAGAGGAAAAGTGAGAAATAAATCAATTGTTTGCCACATAGAATTTCGCGCCAACTTGATGGTCCGCAAACACGGTGACGACGTATTGCGGACAAAACATCAACAAATGAATCTTGACAGTAACCGTTGCACAATTCCAGGTTTCAGACGATTCAGTGAAACAGTGTTGTATACGTGATTACCGGGCCTGTGTCTTTAAGCCTAATACTTCATCCCTATTTCTTCATCCAACCAAAAATTATATATTTTGGTGCGTTTACTAAATAGAAGCTTCATGAGAATAGCGTGGGTAAAAAATCAAGAGTGATGAAAAAGTAAAAAAATGTGGGACGTTATTAAGCTTGTAAATTTACAATATTATCTAGATTTTTCAATACAAAGTATATATCAAGCTTCGGAATGGGTTAATCATGTTATCATTGATGTCGGATGTGGCGACGTTGATTCGGCGGCAGTTCTTCTTCGTATACTTGATGGTGGTCGTCGATTACATTGAGCTCATGATCTACATCAAGCTGTTCTTCTTGAACTTCTTCTTCTTCTTCTTCTTCTTGGATGTATCTGGTGATTGGGATTCGCAGAGAAGCTTCATACTGCTCATTGAGCATTTTTGTTTGTAGTTTTTGAAGTTGAATGTGACGATGAAGAGCCTGGAAATAATCACTGTCGATTTCGATGAATAGGAAACACTGAAAGCTAACCTCAATCTGAAGTTTGCACACCTCGTCGTTCGTGGAAGGTGCCATAATAACAGGTGGGAGACCAAGATTATCTCCTCGAAGGATAGTATTTGGATCCGGATACTCAATTAGATGCGGATTAGATCTACTCACTTCATTGTTATCTGAAAAAAATGAGTTACCGAATCACATCGATATCTACTAATTTACCAATTCTGTCAGTTTCCCCGATAGCCATACTGAAACGATTGGCCATTCCTCGAATACTTGGATACTCTCGCCTTCTCTTTTTCAGAAGAGCTGCTGTTGTAGTGGGAGCTGGAGATGATTGTCTCTCAGATGGTTGATACGCCCCCATGCTTCTTCCTCTATCCGAATCGAGGTCCGCATGCCGTTTGTGCGCATATCGTTGTGAATGCTGTTGTTGTTTTTGATGAGATGATGGTAATGAAGACGAGGAAGATGATGGTCCGGCTCGAGATGAAGAAACTGAATCGTCCAGCCCAGTCTAAAGAAGGCAAATATGATTTTTCAGTATACTCGAATGAGCTAGGATTAACTTACCTCATCCTCGTTTTTGAAGTTTTTGGAGGTCAGCTCTGTCCCACACAGGGTTATTGGATGAGCTTCTTGGAGTTGATATTCCTTCCGTTTTTCCTCTTCTTTTGCTCTCAGCAAGCCGTCATCCACTTCCGGAACAGCTTCATATATCATTTCTTGTGTGTAAACATCCCGTCCATGCCCATACATTTCAATGAATTCCGGTTCTACGGCTCGAGACCGCTGATGGAAAGGAAGGAGGTATCCAACAGTTTGATTGTTCATCTTCTTCACATATGGTTGACGACGGAAGGTTTGCGACTGAAAACAGTGTACGAGTCTACATAATGATTATAACGAAGACCTACCGCCGAAGACTGATTCGAATAACGACTTCTGTACTCGGTAGCAGTTTCTTTGAATGTGTAAGAGGACATTCTTGTGTAAGCCGCCTCTCGAACCTCTGCTTCGTTGTATCCAAGCAAATGGAACTCTAACCGATCAGCATTTTCAGCGATATTGTCTCTTACGAGAACAGATATATCAAAGTTATCTGAAGTGATATCCACTGGAGCTTTTGTGATTTTCCTCCCATGTAGTTTCTTATCGGCGCAGAAAACACAAGAAGCAATGAATGTCTTGACGTCTTGTCGTACAGATCTCCAGTATAGTTTTCGAAGGACAACCATCTGACTAAAAACTTTAGACTGGTGCATTATTGCTGCTTTAATTCGTTTCTTACGTTCTCTTTTGACCAAGATGTCCAATAAGTTCGTGGATTCTCTCGAGAACTTTGCGAACTTCTCCTTTTTTCACAACCACTTTCGGTACAGCATTGACCGCGTTCTCGGGGTTGTAATACAACAAAGTTTCATTATCATCGGCCATCGAAAAACATTTGCAGCGAGATCTCCAATGACTTGGGGCACTTCTGTCATTGCGACTTGTGATACTTGGAGGAACCACATTTGTTCTAAACCAGTTTCTGATCAATGCGTTTCAAAAATGAAAAGGTCAATTATACCTCTTGAAAGATACGATGTCGTTATACTGATCGATAGGCATTCCTCCGTATTCACCATGATCATCTTCGTACTGAAGGCTGTCATCATCATCATTAACCATTTCCTTGAAAAAAAAGTATGAGTCAGAAGGATCAGTGACTCAGGATATGAAGAAGCTACTAAAGAATGCTGATAACTTACACTCATATCATTCATATCATCAACTGCGATTTCTTCATAGCCCTCGACAACCATATTACTTCCCATCATTTCGGCACTGTTCAGCATCATCTTTACCTAAACACATTATCGATTGAAAACCCGGAAGGACAATGATCAATAAGAGATTCAACGGAATTTATTAAATTAGAATGACTGGATCAGTTCTCTGACATGAATTCGAATTAATTCGTGGGAGAGCTGAATACAGGATTTATTTGAACAACCGCCAAAATGAGCTGAATATGCCCGAAACATGGCGTAATTGACGCGTTCGGTGTGTTGTGAGCGCAACCAGTGACACACGCGCTGCGACCGCCGCGCGCCTGAAGGAACTAGTCTCGATGCAAACGTGCTGTACTGCACTGTCACACTGATCTTTTTTTCGTCATGATCAACATAAATCGAACAGAATCGTATAGATGTGTTAAACTATAATATCCTTAATCTTCCTTCACTGAAATTTCGATTATTTGGTACCCATATTTAAAATATTGATATTTATTTTTCCAGATGTCGGAGGCAAGCAGCAGTGGTTCATCGTCAAGTGATATGAAAATGAAAGACTTCAATCAGAGGTTTCGTGATCTTCACAAGATGAGACAGAAAACAAGAAAAGAGAACCATGAACAAGTAAGCGAACCACATTCTATTCAAGTTTTATGCGAAGTTGAACCAGGTGGTTGAAGAAGATCGTCGTAACAAGCTGCCGAAGAATCACGAAGCCAAAAAAGAGCGAGATCAGTGGCAAGTGAAGGAACTTCAGGATCGTAAAGAAGCAGAAGATAAAGGGTTGGACTACGAAAGAGTGCGAGGTCTAGAAATGTCTGCGGACGTTACTGAGAAACTCGAGCAGAAAAGAAAAAGGAAGAAGAACCCAGATCAAGGCTTTGCTTCTTACGAAGACATGACTCTCCGCCAACACACTCGCTTAACTTCCGCATTGGACCCTGACATGGAGTCGTACAAAAAGATGAAGGAGTGTGTGGGTGGAGAACAATTTTATCCTACCGCAGACACTCTTATTCATGGTAAGACGAAGATTAGCCAATAATATATTTCCTATTGCTGAGCTTTTCAGGTAATCACTATCCAACGACGTCTGCCATGGATCGTCTCGTGAAAGATGTCCATGGACAAGTCAAGAGAAGAGAGCAATATCACCGTCGACGTCTTTATGATCCCGATGCTCCTATCGACTACATCAACGAGAAGAACAAAAAATTCAACAAGAAGTTGGACAAGTATTATGGAAAGTATACGGAAGATATAAAAGACGATTTGGAGCGTGGAACGGCTATTTAAATCACCTAATAAAGTTTTCCTCCTCGACTTCTTCTGAAAAGTCACGATCTTCTCAACTGTATTACATACGTTCTCCTGCTTATTTTTTTGTAATAAAGATAGTTATACACTCAGAATTGAGTTCACAATCTATAATATTTACCGAGAAGATTTGACATTGAACGAATTCCTGCTTTCAAATGCATTTAAATGCAAATTAGGGACACCTCTGAAAGATCTCATTTAAAAGCGCGCCAGTTTATACGAAGGCCGTGGAAGAACAACTGCGCACGCGACGCGACTGCATCGCATGCGACGGCATAGAGTCTCAATGTGCATCACAGCGCCCAGGTCATTTTATACGATTTCCAAGCCTTTGATTGGCTAAAATATAGTTTTTTTGCCATGAACTTCCGTTTTCGTGTTATTGAATAGCTTTTTCAAGTTCTCTTTCTTCAGAAACGATGACTGCGTTTCTTCCTCCGAATTTATTGGCGCTTTTCGAAGCTCGTCCTCCTGTTCAATATCTGCCTCCAGTGGAAGATCTACTCGTTGACAAAAATGCAAAGCGAGCACCAATGACAGGAGTTGCTCAATATGTTGGATTGTTTGAGGTGAGAAATGTTTTTCTCTGTTTATCATTCAACAGTTGTTCGTTGCAGGATCCCAAGGATACCCCACCAAAACTTCCAGTTGTGACGAAAGCTCAGGCAAAAGAAGAGAAACGCCGCCAAAAGGAGGAACTACTTGCATACAAGGTTGAGCAAGGTATCGCAACTTGGAATCCTGCCGAAAATCCGAAGGCTTCCGAGGATCCATACCGAACTCTTTTCGTTGGAAGAATTGTAAGTAGTAGGAAACAAAAACTTGCCGAAAAAATTTAATTTCAGAATTACGAAACTTCCGAAAGTAAGCTGAGGCGAGAGTTCGAAGCTTATGGAAAAATAAAAAAGGTATGAGGAAAAAATTGTTTAAAATTTCATTGAAATTCAGCTGACAATGGTACACGATGAAGCAGGGAAACCACGAGGATACGCTTTTATCGAGTACAGCGACAAGGCGGAAATGCATAGTATGTTGAAAACAATTTAATTAGCTTAGTTATGCTAGGGGATTTCTGAAACGGCTGAGTTTGTGTGAGAAAAAACGACGAACGTTGTGTTATTTTTACAGCCACCTGGCGGTTGTGAATCCCTGGGAAATGAGTGGGAACGGCAGAGCGCGCAACTCTCCTATCAAATTATATCTGATAGGTTTGTTTGTTGGTGAGCTCATTGAAACTACGTCGATTAGGGAAAGAAAAAACGATAATTTATGATCGCACCACTAGGGTAATAATGAACTAACGGTGTTTTAACCCCCGTACTTTTGGAACCCGAATTGCAAAAATGTTCAGATTTTTACGGGTAAGCGCATCGTAAGTTTACTCGAGAACAACCAAACATCTTTGGTGAAATTTTTTGGCTGGATTGTAAGTTTTGATAAAGCAATCAGCGAGTAAGTTTTACTTGTAAGTTTAAAAATTGGATAAGAATATAATGCTGGGTAAGTGTGTGTGGGTAAGTAGTGAATGCCGCGAAAGAATTGGAAAGCGCTGTTTGGTAGGTTAGGTAAAATCTAAGGATTGTTAGAAAGCAGGTAGTTGACGAGTTTGCTACGATTCTCCCTGTTCGATAATGTTCAGTTTAACGTTTCAGCTGCCTACAAAAAAGCGGACGGTATAAAAGTTGATGGTAAACGTCTTGTGGTAGATTATGAGAGAGGACGTACCCAGAAGACGTGGCTACCCAGAAGACTCGGTAAGTCTTTCTGATGATTGTGCAACTTCAATCTGTTGTTTTTTTTTCAGGAGGAGGTAAAGGGGATACGCGCAAGACAAGAGAATCGAAGGCTGTCATCGAGGAAAGAGAAGCTCAGTCTGGATTCGGTGGAGGAGGGTACGATGACAGAGATAGGGATAGAAGTGGAAGTCGTGACAGACGTCAAGACTCGTATCGAAACGGAGGGGGTAATGATAGAGATCGTCGTGAGTCTTCCGGAGGATATAGAGACAGCCGTGGTGGAAGTGGGGGCTTCGGAGGAGGTCGAGACAGACAAGGGGGAGGATATGGAGGGGATCGTGGGCACGGTGGGGATCGTGATCGTGGAGGAAGCCGGTACAATTCCGGAAGTGGTGGCTCAGGAAGTGGTTACCGAAGTGGGGGCGGCGGCGGAGGAGGCAGCGGAGGACGCTACGGAGATCGCCGCTAACACGTCCAGTATTACCACCGGCAAATTTTCCGACTCCAACTTAAATTCAATGCGTTCTCATCTGGCTTCTACCGATTTCCTTCATTCTTTCTCTCTTTTCTTAATTTATTATTTTCTTCCCGTTGGCTTCTGATGGAAAGTTCTTGCAAATTTTCAGTATATATTTTAATGAAGATTCAAATTTCGAAAAGTTTTGATGTACGAAACATTTTTCAGTTCTTGAACTGATTGTTATCTTTCCGATTAATTGTTTTCTGAAGTAGTCCTGGGATTTTTCCAGCATGCCGGGTTCCATGAGCAAACTGAGTAGGCTGGCTACCGGTCTACTGGCACGCTCCACATCCGGAGTGTTGTCTAACCAAATCAGAGGAGTTGTTCATAAGAGTGTCCTGAGACTTCCATTGGATCACCCAGAACCATGGGATTACAAAAAGAAGGGATTCAACTACATTGATGGCATGAAGGATAACACTCAAGCTCATTTGCATCAGAACTCGAAACTGATTGTCATCGAGGGAAACATTGGATCAGGAAAGACCACACTCGCGAAGCAACTCGCTGATCAACTTGGATTTGTCCATTTCCCCGAGTTCCAAATGGACGATATTCTCGTTGACAGATACGGGAACGATCTACGTAATTATTACAGCAAGGTAAGATATGTCTTACTCTACCATTCCAAATATTCTTCCTTTAAGTTCCCAGCTCGGTACCGTCTCCCAGATATTTCCATGTTCTACAAGAATCCAAGCGGAGAGCTCTCGGCTGCCATGCAAGATCGTATTTTCAACTGTCGATTCGATCAGTATCTCAACGCCCTAGCCCATATTCTTAATACGGGACAAGGAGTTGTTCTCGAACGTACTCCACACTCTGACTTCGTGTTCGCTAATGCAATGAGAGACAAGAACTACATTGGACACGAATGTTTGTTCATGGTTCAAAAAATTCCGTAAAATTTGAATTTCAGACTTCAAACACTACTACTTCGTTCGTAAAAGTGCTCTTCCACAGTTGCACTTCTGGCCACACTTGGTTGTTTATTTGAACACACCGACAAACAAATGCCTCGAGAATATCAAGAGACGAGGAAACGTTAGTTTATCGAAATCCTACTGATTGATAATCCGAAACTTTTTAGACCGATGAAATAGCTGTCGTCGATGAGCGTTATTTGAAGACCATCGAAGAATCTTACAAAGATTCTCTCCGTGAGTACCGCAATCACTCGAAGATTCTCGCCTATGACTGGACGAAGCCCGGAGACACGGATGCCGTTGTAGAGGATATCGAGCGTCTTGATCTCGATTTCTTCGAGTGGCACAGTGGAGATGTGATGGAAGAGTGGAACACGATTGTTGACTCGATTGGATGGAATGGATGGAGACAATAGTATGTTAAAATTACCAAAGATAATTAAATGCTCTGTGTTTCAGTGTGACGAACAAGTATGATGCCCGTATGCTCGCTTTCGATGGAATTCCAAAGCACGAAGTGGGAGAACTTTACACCAACCCACGCGATACTGGCCATTTCCTGCATGTCATGCGAAAAGAAGTTCTCAAGTCGCCTTACGGTTATGGATACATTGCTAAAAATGGTGACCACCAATCAGGAACCACTAACTGGCATACCGGTCATCATCTTCCAGAGCCATGGTAAGAATTACCTGAGTTTCTTCGGTAAAAACTGCGTTTACAGGTACGAATACTACTTCCGAGAGGCCTACTATGATGACTTGACATCTCATGAGACGTCGCTGGATTTGGATTCCGATTCGTATGATCCAGATTATGTGCATCACCATCACTAAATCTTCATCATTTTTATGAACCGCCTCCACTTTCTTTAGTTTCCGTAGAGTATCGTTTTCTTCAACATTTTGTTTTCTGCGCAATTCTTCGGAATTGTGGTTGTAATTCTAATTTTTTTTTTCTTAATGCGAAAAGAATATTTGATGTGTATTAGCCTGTAGACGAAGCAAAACGAGAGAAAAAGAATGAAGGGTTTGAGACTATTATCCTTAAGACGCTTTCTACGGTGCGATATGAAATGTGCTCTGTTGAAATTCAAAATTTTATTTGTATCTCAAAGACCTTGGCACCAAGCCAGCAGCGCTTTACTGAAAGATAATACGAACTGAAGAGTGTTTAGAGTCGCTTCTCTGTCCCCCTGGGGGTGTTTTCCGTTTCTCCAGAGGCATCTCGTTTCCACATGCTTCTTTACTTTCACGAGACCAAAGGGGATACCCCGTGGTTGAAAAAAGAGAGAGAGAGAAGTGGAAGAGAGAGTGAAGAGGGAACAGAAAAGCTAGACAAACTGGAAGTGGACGAAGAAAAAAGAAGAAGGACTTGCTCTTTTTTGAAAGAGGAAAAACGACATTTCTCTTTCTTCTACACATACCCCGCACTTTTTTCATGACACCTTTCCTCCAGAATTGTTTTCTCTCGGATTTCTGATGAAACACTTTCGAAAAATATAGAAGAATAAAACCTTCCGGGGGTGAATCTGATCTTTATTTCATCAAAAAATCTCTATTGTAGTCGCAGGGGGTTCCCCTTTGTGATCTGAACGTAAGCCGATGCTACCGTATCATCGAATTCCGAGTCATTTTTTCGACTTTCGCCAATGTTCAAGAATTTCGCAGCTGTTTTTTTTTCGGAAAAATATAAATATAAATTTCTGTAAATTTTTATTGCGAAAGTTGACGCCTAAAAATCAAGACCCAAAAGGGTGGCACGTCTGGCCGAGTCCACAAAGCGTTAGACTTCGATCGAATTCTCAATACTACTCGATACTACGTAACTCAATTTTCAGAATTTCAGTCTTGTCATGTCTATTATCCTTTGAAGCTAGTTCTCCCAGAAATTGTTGCAACAACGCCCATATACATTTTGTTTTTACTCTCCTTCTGAACACTGATGTCTTCCCCTCCTCTCCAACCAGTATGTGAAGGAAAACCCCGAAAGTGATCGACGGTCTATGAATTTCGAATTCTGGGCCTCCGAACTTGGTTTCTTGGAAAAAACATGCTTAAACTCTGCTCGTTTATTTATTATCTGCTTCATGTGGGAACCTTTCTCATTCTTTGAAACATATATAGATTGCTAATCTAGGAATCGGGTGCACCTGGATGTTTAAAAAAAGTTTACAAAACTTCAAAAATCCATAAAGTTTCAAAAGTTCACATAGTCCATCACCACGTGCCTCTTTGAATACTTGAATTCTCTATAATCAGTTGTTACCCGATTCAATTCGAAGACTCAAAGTTCACAAGTGACATCAATCCTTCTCTTTCTCTTTCTCGCGTCCTCCAGCATTCCTCACTCCCTCACATGTTTTCGTTTTTACTTTTTTATTTTGTCAAACCGCAACGTTCATTTGTAATATCAAATGTCTGTTCTCTGTTCATCTCAAACACTATCTAGAAACGGTACCATACCTGTTAACTGTTCAAATTTTTGAATTTCAAAAACACAAGTCAGGTTTTTCTTCAGGATTTCATACTTCCTTCTTCCAATAGTTATTAGGGATCTGATTAGCTTTGCCCTCAAGACATCACTCTTTCTGTGCTCTTTTCAAAAAGGATTATATTAGTTTTGCAATGCTCTTATAGTCTATATAAGTTATAGACACTAAGATTAGTCTCGAGATTCTATTCAGAAGAAGATTAGAGATTCTCTTCATTATCAAAATGCGCTATGGATCTTCTTTTCAATCTAATTAGCTTCATGTAAATGTGGTTACGTATCCAAACTTACGAATATATTCTCAGTGATCAACGAAACTCAAACATCACACCTGTGGGACAGAACGCCAAGCTAGCGGAAGCCACCCAGCGACCAGCCCGGCCCAATCCAATCAAAAACTCATTCTCTTTTACGGGCCCGTTTTCCGGCTTGTCCAAGGCCAAACATGGCCCGACCACCCCTGTTGTCTCCTCTGCCTCTTATTCTTTGGTGTTCTCTAGAAATGTCTGCGCCTCCTCTTCCTCTCTGATGTCTTAACATACACTTGAAAGTGCGAGAGAGAAGGAAACCTAGGGAAGTGAGACGCTATGATTAGAGGAAAGATACACAGACAGTGGTCTTTGGCATCTCTCTTCCGTCTCCTTTCTCTCGTTTACTTTTCGGCGCTTTTCTACATTCCCCCTGGCTGTTAAATTCTTCCTGTCGTTCCCTAGGTGATGATCAGTTCTGGGGCAATGTCATCGTAATGATGTTTCTTTGATTTCCCATATTATTGTCTTGGCTCTTTGTTCTAGTTAAATTTTCAGATATCTAGCGAATGGATTAGACGATGGAGAAACCCAGCTTCTTCCAGTCGTACAATAAGGTATGGCCAACATTCTGATAATAGATCAGAACTTCTCGATATCATGAAAACTTTAAATATAAAAGACCCAGATAATCTTTTTTTATAACATAGGTTCACTGCTAACATTTGATGTTCCAGGTAATCGGAGCGACCGGAGAACAGTTGGCTCCCGGAGCAGTGCCGCCTCATCCGGTACTGGCTCCGGTAATTGCTCCGGGAGGAGTTGCTCAAGTTGGAATCTCTCCTGCGGCTCTCACAAATGGTGCATTGGCTGGTGTCTCAGCTGCCTCAATGGCTAATATCATGCAAAATCCCGGTTTCGCGAATCTCATCCAACAAGCACTTCGAAGCGTGAGTTTTTTTATTGAAAGTTTCAAGCTTTACGGTCAAAATACTCATGAGGCAGACGTTATGATTGCATATAAGGAAAATTGATTGAAAATTAAAAGTACACAATGCCATATTTGTATGTTTCTTCTTCTGAATCTGTTCAAGAATGACGTGCACGAAGTCGCGTTGACTTTGGTTCACTTGTCCATCTATATACACTTATGACGACGATGATGTTGGGGATCTAGAGACTAGAATATAAATAGAAACAGAAGATGGACATTCAAGAAAAAACGTAGTTGAAGTAGAATCGCAGAGAAAAAAACCGGTTGAGAGAGAATATGGGACTTTTTTCTCAAAATTGGATAGCGTCAAGAGAGACTCTTGATTAGTATCTTCTTGAAAACTAATCAGTTCTCGTTCTCTTTTTCAAATCATTTCATATTACTTTCTAACGAAAATGTTCCAACGAAAAATGGTCAGATTCAGAAAGGCGAGTGATTTGATTATTTCGGGCAGCATTCGTCATTTCTAGGAAGGCAAACTTTCAGTACTTCTGAAAACTTTCACTGAATTTGGTCACACATAAAATTAAATTTTTTTTTGATTGTGTCTTGCGAAGACTTCTAGAAGTCGAGATGTTCACTTCGAGAGATAGTTATTCTTTACCGTATCGACCCTTCGAACGTCGTCCAGCATCTTTTGGAGCATATATCTCGACTTCTAGAAGTTTTCGCAGGTGGTCACCTAGCAGATTCGGATTCTTTAATTTCATTTATTTATTTACTAATTAAGAAGGATTTCGAAAAGTATATATTTTATTGGTGAGATTCAGAAGCAGTAAAAACGTATCAAAAAAAAGTTTCATTTTCAGCAGTTGGAATCACAGGCAGTTGCTCAACAGCTGGCCACTCAACAATTCCAGTTGAACGGAGCTTCTGCTGCTGCTCCACTACTTCTTGCTCCTCAAACAGTATTGACACAGGCGCTCACACTTCCGCCTCAGCCCACTGTACTAGTCAATGGTGTGGCTGAAACTATGAGTGAGCTTCTTTTTTTTTGCTTTTGAAAAGTCTGATTTTTGACCATCTGTTTCTCGCAGAAAAAGTGACGGAAATTGCGCATCGTCAATTCCAAACCGGAAATTATGGGGAAGCCGAGAAGTTGTGCACTTCAGTCTTCCAAGCGGACCCGAATAACTTACCCATCCTGCTGTTACTTTCCGCCATTAACTTCCAAACGAAAAACCTTGAAAAGTAGGACTTACAATAATGTCTATATTCTAACCAAGAATCTTTCCAGATCTATGCAATACTCCACATTAGCTATAAAAGTGAATAGTCAGTGTGCTGAAGCGTACAGTAATCTTGGAAACTACTACAAAGAAAAAGGGCATCTCGCAGAAGCATTGGAGAACTACAAGACGGCGGTGAAACTGAAACCAGAATTCATTGATGGTTATATCAATTTGGCCTCTGCGTTGGTGTCTGGGGGAGATTTGGAACAAGCTGTGACGGCATACTTCAATGCGTTGCAAATAAATCCAGATTTGTATTGTGTGAGGAGTGACCTTGGAAATTTGTTAAAGGCGATGGGGAGGTTAGAGGAAGCGAAGGTAAGTGAAGGTAACCTTCAGAGCAGACTGTAGCCTTGAATCTATTCTAGGTTTGCTATCTGAAAGCAATCGAAACCCAACCACAATTCGCCGTTGCCTGGTCCAATCTTGGATGCGTATTTAACAGTCAAGGGGAGATATGGTTGGCAATACATCACTTCGAAAAGGCTGTCACTCTTGATCCAAACTTCCTCGACGCCTACATCAATCTTGGGAATGTTCTCAAAGAAGCCAGAATTTTTGACAGAGCTGTTTCCGCATACTTACGAGCATTGAATCTATCTGGAAATCACGCGGTTGTTCATGGGAACTTGGCATGTGTGTACTATGAACAAGGGTAAGATTCTGAACTGTTGTTCTCAAACTCCTCAGTTTCGCATTTCAGACTCATTGATTTGGCAATTGACACATACAAGAAAGCGATCGAACTACAGCCGAATTTCCCAGACGCTTACTGTAATCTTGCCAATGCATTCAAGGAAAGAGGAAATGTTACCGAGGCTGAAGCTGCATATTTGAAAGCGTTGGAGGTAGGTCATATGATTTCGATTAAGGATTTTTTATAATCTATGATACGTTCGATGATGTGTTTACCAAAATGTGTCAACAATTTGTTTCTTTCAGCTCTGCCCAACCCACGCAGACTCTCAAAACAATCTCGCCAACATCAAGCGAGAACAAGGAAAGATTGAAGACGCCACACGATTGTATCTCAAGGCGCTCGAAATCTACCCAGAATTCGCCGCCGCTCACTCGAATCTTGCCTCCATATTGCAGCAACAAGGAAAGCTCCAAGATGCTATTCTCCATTACAAGGAAGCCATCAGAATCTCACCAACTTTCGCTGATGCTTATTCGAACATGGGAAACACACTGAAAGAATTGGGAGATAGCTCCGCTGCGATCGCTTGCTACAACCGAGCGATCCAAATCAATCCCGCCTTTGCTGATGCTCACTCCAACCTTGCCAGCATCCATAAGGACGCTGGAAACATGGCTGAAGCGATTCAGAGCTATGGAACTGCTCTCAAGTTAAAGCCAGACTTCCCGGATGCATTCTGCAATCTTGCACACTGTCTTCAAATCATCTGTGATTGGCATGACTATGATAAGAGGGTCCGGAGACTGGTACAGATTGTGGAAGATCAATTGGGAAAGAAGAGACTTCCATCAGTTCATCCACATCATTCAATGCTCTATCCTCTATCACATGCTACTCGAATCGCCATCGCTGCTAAACATGCCTCATTATGTTTTGACAAAGTGAGTGTCTAAAAAAGAATGCGAAAGTGATTTTTGTTAGATTCAGGTGCATCTTCAAATGCTCGGAAAGACTCCTCTCATTCATGCTGACCGATTCAGTGTTCAAAGTGGACAACGACTCAGGATTGGATATGTGTCATCAGATTTCGGAAATCATCCAACTTCTCACTTGATGCAATCAATTCCTGGAATGCACGATCGGGAACGTGTGGAAGTGTTCTGCTATGCCCTTTCTGTCAATGATGGAACCAACTTCCGATCGAAGCTTATGTCTGAATCAGAGCATTTTGTGGATCTGTCACAGATCCCTTGCAACGGAAAAGCAGCTGAGAAAATTGCCCAAGACGGAATTCACATTTTGATCAACATGAACGGATATACAAAAGGAGCCAGAAATGAAATCTTTGCTCTCCGACCTGCACCAATCCAAGTGATGTGGCTTGGATATCCATCGACTTCTGGAGCAACATTCATGGACTACATCATCACCGACGCCGTCACGTCTCCTCTCCGATTATCTTGTGCTTTCACCGAGAAACTCGCCTACATGCCACACACATTCTTCATTGGAGACCACGCTCAGATGCTGCGACATCTCACTGAAAAGGTCGTGGTGAAGGACAAGGATGCGACTGAAAGAGATTCTAGTCTGATTATGAACACAGCCAACATGGTTCCGATTCTCTCGAAGTC
This sequence comes from Caenorhabditis sp. 40 LS-2015, assembly GCA_900536305.3. Lineage (NCBI taxonomy): Eukaryota > Metazoa > Nematoda > Chromadorea > Rhabditida > Rhabditidae > Caenorhabditis > Caenorhabditis tribulationis. The sequence goes on along the minus strand of LR544845.1, from coordinate 149,099 downwards.
AGAAATTAACAACCAAATTCTGGACACAGAAGTAGTCAGTGGACCGAACAAAGAACTCGTGAAGGCCGAAATGATTCTTCCTGTCCTCGAAGTTCCAACTGAACCGATTAAACAGATGATTATGACTGGACAGATGACGATGAACGTCATGGAAGATATGAATGTGCAAAACGGTCTTGGACAGGTAAATCGAAGAATTCGTTACGTAAAAATTAGAGTGTATATTTTTCAGTCCCAAATGCATCACAAAGCAGCCACTGGAGAAGAGATTCCAAACTCAGTACTTCTAACTTCCCGTGCCCAATATCAACTGCCAGATGACGCTATCGTGTTTTGTAACTTCAACCAACTCTACAAAATCGATCCTTCCACTCTCGATATGTGGATTAAGATTCTCGAGAATGTGCCAAAATCCATTCTATGGCTTCTGAGGTTCCCATATCAAGGAGAAGAGCATATCCGAAAATACTGCGTGGAGCGGGGTCTCGAGCCATCCCGCATTGTTTTCAGTAATGTTGCAGCCAAAGAAGAGCATGTTCGTCGTGGACAACTTGCGGATGTATGTCTAGACACTCCTCTCTGCAATGGACATACGACTGGTATGGACATTTTATGGACCGGAACTCCAATGGTGACAATGCCACGTATGTTTAAGCATCAAATAGTATATACCCAAGTAAATTGTCCTTCAGTTGAATCATTAGCTTCTCGCGTTGCGACATCACAACTTTACGCTCTCGGAGTGCCTGAATTGGTGGCAAAGACGAGGAACGAGTACGTGCAGATCGCGACAAGGCTGGGAAATGACGCTGATCAGTATATTTTAACGTTCAGCTACAATCTCTATCTTTGATAATTTTCAGTCTGGCGAGTATGCGAGCGAAAGTGTGGATGGCACGAACAACGTCGACACTCTTCGATGTCAAGCAATATTGCCACGACATGGAAGACCTTCTGGAGTTGATGTGGAAACGATACGAGAACGGATTACCTGTAGATCATATCACGAACAATACGGAGACACCCTTCGGTTTATGAGCTGCCGCCTTTTTCTATGCCTGAATTCTTGTACATTTTGTATAATACTCGAATGCACTGCACACTGAACTATCAATGCATTTCTACTCTACCGATTCGATTTTTCACATTGAAAAGTAATGACCAAAACACGTTTTGCTCACAACCTATTTCACTCAAAACACTCTTTCTCAGCGCTCTTTCCTACAGTATCCAACTATCTCGCTTCGATCGTCTCTCTATTCCTCATAATCATTTGGGTCCCTTCTTTGTGATTTCGTTCGTTTTCCAATCAATTCTCTATTCGCCTCTGCATCCCCCTTGTTGTCAAAGTCAGAAAGGTTTTGAATGTGGATCTCTCTTCAACATTTCTAATCAAAAAATCCTCACCCCCGTTTAGTAGTTTGTTTTGTTTCTAGTTTTCCTGTCTTCTCATAGAAGAGAGGAGAACGTGTTGTTGTTTTAGTATGTTTTAGGTTTCTGGATCTTGGGCCATATTGGCTTCTTCCCCCTGTATGCACATCATCACTTACTCTCTCTCCACTTGATTATCACTTTCTAATATTTTTGAATAAAACTCAAAATCAAACGTTTTCGTCTTGAAGCAATTCTAAACTGGGGAAGTTAATTGATAGTTTGGAAGAAGGTTCGGAAACGGGAAAGTCAATCTTCTCAATTTTCCATCTCTCTTCTTCCAACCAATTTAACCGTGGGGACCGCCGAAAACGGACAGAAAATTGAAAAAGTGGTCCTTTTCCTGCTTCTCTCTTTGTGCCAAAGAGAGAATCCCCGCAGTCGAAAAAGAAGAAGAAGAAGAAGAAGCAATTTGAGAAGAAGTGAAGAGGACGACTCCTGTGCAGAAGCTGTCATTTTCAATTTCGGAGAAACGGAAAGAAGACGGAAAAGGACTCTTTTAACTCATTTCCTACCTACTCCCGAAGAGAGATATGAATTCTTGAACTGTTTCGTTTTCTTGTTTTACCGGCTTTTAGAAGTTTCCAAAATGAGAAAAGGTGTTCTTCTATTCATCCTTCTGCTATTCACCAGGATCGGAGAAACATCCAAAAAATTTCCGTTGAGTGAGTTTTCTGATATTCGAAGAGAAACAAAACCTTTTTTGTTACAAAGATCTTCAATGTGTCATACTCATTGATCCTCTCGTACTAAACCTTCAGTTAAAGCCGTCTAGTTGTTACGCCTCAAGTGTTTTCACTCGGTGAAGTTTATTCTGGTCAATAGAATTTTGTGAAATCTGAAACCAGACTTGATAGGAAAACAGAAAACTACGCATATTAATCTCGCCTCACTTCGCTTGAAAAGTGGACATCAACTATCCATATTGTCTAAATATTGGTGTGCGTGGGAGTTGATTTCCAATAAACCGAGTTTTCTTGAAACTTGTGAGTTTATAAAATGACTCTAGATCTTCATTTTTGAAGTTGACAACTTTTTTCGAAAATAAATGTTTAGTCCTTTACAAGGAGAATGCATACGTTCCTAGGTTGAACTTCTTCTCGTAATCTGGGTCAAAGTGAAATCGACTCCGCAGGTTCAGAATCAGAAATAAAAATCGGCAAAACGGGATGCAACTTTGCAAGGTGATAACTCAAATCTTAGGAACATTTTGCATTTTTTTCACAATCTGAATGTGCGGAGATCAATTTTACTTGTGACCCAGATTATGAGGAAAAATGACCTAGAAACGCATGAATTCCTTGTTATTAGATAACATGTAGTAGACTTGACAGCGATTTTCAGAAATGTTGTGAACTACAAGAAAGAAGATTAAGAGTTTTTTTGATGCAGTCACAAATTTCCATAAAAGTCGGTTGATTGGGAATCACCTTTTCGTTTCTCAAAGTTGTTTATTTTCAACGGAGAAGGACCAAAAATCAAAAGTACCGTTTTCTACATTTTGAAACTCAGATGGTTGTTGGAAAACGAACTTCAATTATGACATAAAAATAGTGAACCATCTTGAATAGAAATACTTGGTTGTTAATTTTCAAGAGAAAAGTTCTTTACTGTAATGAATCCTTTTCCAGGAGCCTTCGTTGCATCCACCGACACAGACAATGACACTGCTCATGCCATCATTGAGGTGACTCGTTTCTCTTTCTCTCCACTATAACAAATAAATCTTCAAAAAGCACAAGTTTTTCTGAATATTATGCAAATCTCTATTTTTCGCAGATGCTCCGACTGGCGGAAATGACATTCAACGCATTGTCCGATGTTGACTTCGACGTCCTTTTGGGTACAAGAGACCTTCCTCCGATGGAAGTGGCAACGATGATGTGGAATTTGAATAGAATTAGTGAGAGGAGACATTGAATCCGTGGATCTGGAAAAACAAATTTCAAATTTCAGTCTGTGATGAGATGAAATTGGGTTACATGCTGATGTTGGCTGGTACGAACTTCAAGAACTATGGTATCTATGAAGATATAGCAAATCATATGAAGGTTTCGAGAGAGAGACAATGTATCTTAAGCTTGCATCTTTTCCAGATGCCTCTTATTGACTGGGAGCCTTCGAAAACGTACTACGTCAAAAACAAGTCCCACACTCCGATGGTATTTTCCGTTGCTCCATCTGCCGAGCAACTTTTGATCGACTATATACAGTATAAAGGATGGAGAGATGTTGTTTACATTCATGATGGCAAGAATGGTTCGTTGGAGGGGTTCATAATTTCATATCAAAAAGTTGTCAACTAAAAAAATGGTTTGTCATTTTACCATATATAATTTGATAACTGCAACTGGAACCGAGATATTTTGGTCAAAGTAAAGGAGCACAAACTTTTCAGCCGATCGCACCCTACGAACAATGTTCTCATATCTGCACAAGAAGTCTCCGAAATATCAACTGTTAGTGGATAACTATTTGGTAAGACTTTAAAGCTTCCAATGCTCATGAACGATCAATCAAAATTCCAGGCTCCATCTGATGAAGAGATGTTCAAGGAGTTTTTGAACGAATTCCATCGAAGAATATCCACTCAACACACTTTGAAAAGCAATGATAGCTCGGAGGAAATCGATGAACTAATGTGAGATTTTTCGATTGGACAATACAAAAAGCGATTTTCAGACCTGTAAACGTCATTGTTGATTTGGAAGGGAGCTACCGTACTCGTGCGTTTTTGAGAGCCCTTGAAGAGAGTGTGTTGGTGAAGAAGGAATATCATTATGTGTTCTCTAACTTTGTGAGTTCTGAATTATCTCATTTTCAAAACCTCTTCACTTCAGGACGTCGATGAATCTGATCTATCTGGATTCCATTTCTCTCTTATCAACATTACAATTTTCCGAATCTTCGACAAAAACAACAAGAAGTTTTTGTAAGTGAACAAAGTCTACTTGGTAAAAAAATTTTCCGAGAATGTAGGAGAAATCGAGCTGATTTCCATGACGTTTATCGGGGTGGATTCTCGAATACTGATAATATTCCAACAGCCGCTGCATTTGCTCATGATGCGATTCTAGTTGCTGGAAGAGCATTGCAGATTGCGATGGAAGAACATGGAAAAGGAATTTTCGACAAGTGAGCTAGTCTTATTGAGCATATTTGATAATTATTATCCTTCAGCTCATTTGTACGTCATCAAATTTACAACCGTGGGAAGAAAGGATTATACTGTAGACCACATGAAGACCAAACCGAAACCAGACTGTTCGAGTCTTTCGAGCATGGTCACAAAATAGCGGAAGCTATCAAAAAAGTTGTGCTCACGGAGCAAGATGGAACGTTGACTGGGAGAATACAATTTGATAAAACATCAGGTCGAAGGACTAATTTTTCTGCCGAAATTGTGGAGATCAAGCCAGGAGTGAACTCGTTGAATAGCATTTGGGAGGTAAAAAACTGAAAATGTTGAGAAAATGCTAGGATTCTACTGATTCTAGAGATTCCAATGGGCTCAAGACGAGGGATTCCTTCTTGGTGGGGAGCGATATGTTCAAGAGAGAAAAAAGGATTCGAGTCAGACAAGAAAAGGGATACTTCCATCGAAGCCATGGAAACTTCGTTTCAGTGTTGTCACGGTTCTAGTGAAACCATTTGTGATGTTGAAGAGAAGAAATCCTGGAGAACCAGAGCTGAAGGGAAATGATAGGTTAGTTGGTAGCAAAACAATTTGAATTGAACAGTTTAATTCCAGGTTCGAAGGATACTGTATCGATTTGTTGAACTTGTTAGCCAAAAACATCACAGGATTCGAATACGATGTGTTTGTTTCCGAGGGGAATAAATATGGATCAAGGCAAGCAGATGGTAGTTGGGATGGAATGATTGGCTATCTTCTGAATGAGGTTGAAGTTCGAAGTCTATCAAAAAATCATTGAGATTTCCAGACTGCTGATGTGGCAGTGGCTCCACTCACAATTACCCAAGAGAGAGAACGAGCAGTGGACTTTTCGAAACCATTCATGACGACAGGCATTTCGATCATGATCAAGAAACCGGAAAAGCAGGAGTTCAACATTTTCTCATTCATGGAACCGCTCGGAATGACTATTTGGATATTCACCTTGAGCTCCTACTTTGGGGTTTGTGAATTTTTCAACTCAAAACTTTTCGATCCTTTGCAAAGGTTTCCTTTGACTCTCGAGAGTACCCGAAATCTGTACAAAAAGACTCGGAATTTCAGGTTTCCTTGACAATATTCCTAGTTTCCTGGTTCTCCCCATACGAGAAACGAATCGAATTCAAGCGAGGAGAGTTTACAGTAACCAACGAGTTCACTTTGTACAACTCTCTCTGGTTCACATTGGCAGCATTCATGCAGCAAGGAACTGATATTCTACCGAGGTGAATTGAAATCAATATTTTCAATTTGAAGCTTATCGAACTTTCAGAGCAGTCTCCGGGAGAATAGCTTCGTCTTGTTGGTGGTTCTTCACTTTGATTATTGTATCTTCTTACACCGCCAATCTCGCCGCCTTCTTGACTCTTGGTATCTGACAAAATCCAGTTTGAGAGATTGTAAATTTGAAATTACAGAGCGAATGACTCCTCCGATCGAAAGTGTTGAAGATTTGGCAAATCAGAATAAAATATTATACGGAACGGTGGAAGGAGGATCATCTGCCGCATTCTTTGAGGTTTTTGGGATCATGAAATCCGAAGTTCCAGCTAATTTTTCAGGATTCAATAGTTCCGTTGTACAAGAAAATGTGGAATTTTATGGTGAGCACCACCCAAAAACAGATGGAACTGGAGAAGCAATCCATTTCGAACAGGTGATTTTTTCACGGAAGTTCGAAACACGGGGGACGATTTCAGCACTTCGAATCGAATATTCGTGAGCTCATATGCGGATGGAATAGAAAAAGTGAGAACTAGTAAAGGGAAGTATGCATTTTTACTCGAGGAGACAACGAATAACTATGAATCTGGAAGAAGACCTTGTGATACTATGAAGGTCGGACAGAATTTGAATACATTGGGATATGGAATAGCATCGAAAATCGGGAATCCTTTGAGGTACCGTAATCCATTCGAAAAAATCCAAATATTGAACTTTCAGAGTTTCCTTAAACCTTGCTATCCTCTATTTATCTGAAAAGGGAGAGCTGAAAAAGTTGGAGAACAAGTGGTGGTACGATCGTGGACAATGTGATACCGGAACATCGGATGGTGGCACAAGTAGTAGTTTGAACTTATCCAAAGTGGCTGGAATCTTCTATATCCTTCTCGCTGGAATGGTACTCTCCATGTGCACGGCCCTCGTTGAGTTTCTTTTCCGAAAGAATAAGGAGAACCGTGAAAAAGAGAGAAATCGAATGAGAAACTCTAGACAGCAGAAACCGGGAATCATTGCGTCGTGTGAAAGAGCAAAGCAGAAGCAGCATCAGAACAGGAGAACAAAAAGCGAAGAAGTGACAACACCGAGGAGTACATTATTTTGATTTTATTTGACAAAAATAACAATATTATAACATTAAATTATCGATCACAATTACCAGTTTCCCGTAGTATCTTCAAAACATCTCAACTTGCTTGCTTCCGAGGCACTTCTTGGTCATACAGAAAATCGGATCCACTTTCTCCAAACTGTCATCGCCGAACAACGAGAGTGCAGCGATTCCAAAGACAGTGTGGAATGGGTCGGCCTGAAATAAATAATTTGAGTTATTGAATGAAAATTTGCATACGTGAACTACGGAAAATTTTACTGATTTCATTTGTCAGTGGTCTCCGAATGAGTCGGAGTATTTCAGAACTAACTATCGAATAGTTTATTAACCATCCTGCAGGATTTCGGTTCCACCTCGCACGAATTCGGAACGCGAAATGAGCGACTCACCAACTAATCGCCCAAATGGAAGGTAACATCAAATCTTGACAGTATGAAAATCAAGGCAAGCTTTGCTTTGCAGCTATCTTGACGAGCTGATGAAAGAGCTTCAATCAATGACCCATATCTACGAATTGAATCACAATGTGAAATTTCGAAACGCCCAAAACCTTTTGATTCGCGAGATTCAGCGCGTGTTGGATGCTGAACTCCTCATGAACAGTCTCGGAGCCAAAACCCCGCCGAAACGATATGTTGCTGGCAGAGAGGCGGACAATAGCCAAATCGAACTATCGACTATCGGAAGTCTGTTGAAAGAGGATTCGTTGCTGATGACACCTTTAACGACACCAGGAACTTCACTGAGACGTCGTCAGAGCTTCAGCCCTTCAACTTTGTCTTTCATCGGAGGTGGCAGCTTTAATAGACTGGATAAGGACTTCGAGGAAGAGGAGAGCGAGTGTGGAAAAGTCGAAAAATGTGACAAAATCTACTTTCCGCAAGAGACTCCAAAGTAGATTAGATATAGTTTTATGAGAGACTACTTTGAGTTTCAGCAACGTTAATCCAATCGGACGCCTCATTGGACCACGTGGAATCACAATTCGTCAACTTGAGAAGGATCTCGGATGCAAGTTGTTCATTCGTGGAAAAGGTTGAACATCTTATTCTCATATCATTTCATTCACGAATAACCCTTCTTCCAGGTTGTACGAGAGATGAGGCTAAAGAAGAACGTCTCCGTGGACGTCCGGGATGGGAACATCTCGATGAGTCCATTCACGTTCTCGTCACGGTGAAATCGGACTCGGAGGACAGTGCCAACGAGAAAATGCTTAAAGTCAAGACTTATATTCAAGACTTCTTGGAGAACAATGATTCGGAGTTGAAACGTGCTCAGCTGATGCAGCTGGCAGTCATTGAAGGAACTCTCAAATAATTGTGCATTTTTGAATGATTTCTGGAAATGATAAAACTAACAATTCCAATTTTTTTCAATAGACTTCGATTGAAAAAAAAAACATGAAAACTTACACAGTCACCTGGTCGATCTGCGAAACCACCAGTTTCGTCATCTTGACAAGCGTAGATAAACTTCTTCATTGCTGTCTGGTTGATGAAATCAAGGCGACCCAAAATGGCCAAAGACGCGAGTACCCACCAGGAGTAGCAAACATCTGGCAGTTTCTCAGGACGTCCTGCAAATAATTAATGTAATTTAAAACATGATCGATATTCGGTTACCATTCAAGCCGCCGCTCTCGCATTGACGAAAAGCGAGCCACTCTGCAGTTCGGTCTCTATCGATATCATCAAGTCTTCCTGCAACAGCTAATGCTCCGACACAACAGTAGATCTGACCGGAATGGCTTTCAGATCCTGGACGAGTGCCAAATCCACCATCAGTGTTATAACATTTGAGCAGAAAACGTACAGCCGAATCAACGTTCAGGATGGAAAGTCGACCAATGAGGTGGCAGGTAGCAAAAGAACAGAATGTGAACCGAGTATCCACTTCTCCTGAAAATTATCAGACGTTAAAAATTCTTCGCTCAACAACTCTCCCTTTAAAAAGAAAATTCACCTGAAGAATCTCCAGAAAAACTTCCATCATCTTGTTGCAATTTTTTGACGTATTCACAAATGGATTCAGAGTCTGCCTTTTGAAGCGAATCGAAAATAATGAGAGTTTGAACGGCACAGAGAGTATGCAATAGATGACTATCGTGGCCGGGAGCTGGACCATAACCTCCATCCGTATTGCGACAACTTAGAACGTAGTCCACGATTTCCTCCGCCGACATTCGATCAAGCTAAAAATATTTTTTTGGTTTGAGGTTTTCGGAGAATGAGTACTTCTCTTGTCAGATCCATAGCATTAACACACCAATAAATACCGCTGACTCGCAAATGCTCGGCCATTATATAGTGCTGGAAACAGTTCATATGTGAATACGTTTCCAATCGACAATCTTACATAGCCACCCTTGTCCTTTTCATATTTTTGAATGAAGTTTGAGTGCAAATCTTTCAATAGCTCCTTTGGAGAGTTACGAGGTAGTTCCACATCTTTCCTGGCGAAATCGAGAAGACCAGCGAAGCTCTGAAACACAGATACTTAGAAAAATAATTTTGCATATCTTTTTATACCATTTTTTATCAAAAAACGTAGTTAGAACTTGTAGAATGTCGTCACAGAGTTGTTGTGCCAATCTTGAAATTTCACAATTTTTATTGCAAAATCTGCCAACGACGCTCCGCACTTACGCTCGTTCGCGTTAACTCAAAAATAGTTTCGTTTTCCTTCAATTGCGGTTGCAATCGCAGAGATCGAAACATGTTTCATATTTTCTTCATGCTTGCTTTTTCTCGCCTTCTGAATCGAAATACAACGACAAAAATTTATCCGAAAATTCATAAAGTTTAGTTTCAGACAATGACCTATCAATACGATACTTTAAAAGATTTGAAACCAGGTTCCAAAGCAAACTTCTATGGAAAGATCGTGTTCATGACAAGGAAAGAACAAAACATATTACTTTTGCTGAAAGTGAGTTATCCGTTATGCATATAAAGTTAATTAAGAAGTAATTATTCAGGATGAAACAGGATGCATCTATGTGTTGATTGATCAACATACGAAGGAAACGGAGCTGAAGTTCGAACTTCGTCAAGTTGTCAGATTCCATCGATGCGAGATTCGTGCAACTTTAAAATCGAAAGAAGGAATAGCGAAAATAGGAGCTGCTGGTACTCTTAACTTCTCATCTATTTTATACATTGATATATTCAGGATGTCATCTTGTCGTTTGGGCACCGTTCGGAGACGTCAATAATCCAACTGTCAAAAGTTCTAGAACTTGGACGAAGTCTGAAAGTGATGAGAAAAGAGTGAGATTTGTAACCTTTACATTTCTCGAACCAAAATTTTCAGATCAAATCGCTCAGTGAACTTGGCAAAAACGCTAAAAAAACTAGTGTTGAAGAGCTTGCAGAGAAATTGATTTTCCATCGAGAGAAAGAAAGGACTGAAAAAGAAATAGCGGCGTTTTGGAACAAAAGTGAAATAGAATCTAAGCAGTGTCAACCAAGCGCCTCTTCTGAACTATTCAACAGTCCGGTCAGAAGTGTGGTCGAATTAGACAAGTGAGAAATAATTAGCCATTTATTTTTGATTCTGACAATAAATGGTTACATATGATTTTTGATCCTAAGCATCTTTGTACGACACAGAATTTCAGTGAGTTCTTGGTAGACAGCTCCTATTGGAGCAGTGTCACTGGTGAGATGTTTCAATTTTTTGCTGACTGTCGTGACTGTTTCCACTCTTGTGAAACACCATATGCAGACGATGAATTCACAGAAAAATGCAATATGTGTGGAAGTGAGAACTTGGCTTGAGAGGCTTTTCGTAGAATCAAATCAATATTTCAGTGCCAGCAAACAAAGTGATTTTAGCTGTTCGAGTGAAAGTTGTCTCAAGAGATTTTCAATTGCTCCTCACGTTGCCCATCACTTTATTCGTTAGTCTTCGAAGTCATTCCTTGAAAACCGTTTTCTTTTAGCTCAAATATCGATGCATGGAAAGCTTGCACTCCTATTGCGCTGAGTCGTTCAGTTCTTCTGATCGAGATCAAATCACAGAAAAACTGCGGATTCCTCTCAAGGTTACAATTCAGAAGCAACTATAAACAACACTACTTCTTACTTTAGGAGACGCTGTCAGGCAGTTCGATAAAGAAAATAAGAGGGGTTGTGCTGTCTCTTTCCAAGAAAGCAAGAATCAGCGAAATTTATGTGCAAAGCTGCGAATTTCTACACCTCGGAACGCCTTTGTAATGTATTCTTGTAATTATCATCGTATTATAATGCTGAATAAAACCTATGTCGCATTCAAAAAAATAATGTACAGAATAAGATATTTTTCATTCAGAAATAGCACTGTAAACCAAACTGAATCTAATCGCTCCATTCTTCATCATCATCCGAGCCTTCCGAGCCTTCCGAATCGCTTGGATTTATTCCGGCTCTTCGTGCATCTAAGAAACTCTGAATCTGATCGACAATAGTTCCAGATGTTGGGGACGTCACTGATTGTCTGGAATCTGGTGTCTCGCTCACTTTCTTCAGTACCTTCGACCGATCTGTTGAACGGATTTGCTGAAATTAAGAATTCTAGGTCGAGGATAAGCTCATTAAACTTACATCCATCAAACTTCTTCGATCAGTAGATGATTCGGGAACCGACGAGAGTCTAACAGAAGGAGGTCCAGAATCACTATCATCCCCATCACTTCCAGAAGCAGTCGGTGGCAGAGGCGGAGGCGGAGGCGGTGGAGGTACTGTTGAGGTCGTGGTTGTTGATGGAAGGGGTGGAGGAGGCGGTGGAGTTGGAGCCTTGCTTGAGATTGGTGGCAATGGGGGAGCTGATTTGACTGACGGGGATGGTGGGGGTGGAGCTGACTTCGTAGATGGGAGTTTCGCGGCAGCACTTGGATCTCGATTGAAATTCGAAGATGTTGGAGGCTTCAGAGTAGGTGGGTTAGTAGGAGGAGGAGGTGGAGCAGTTCGTATTGGAGAAGGTGTCGAAAGTTTCATTTCTGCGAACTCGTCAACTTGATGGGAGTTGTGAGAATGAACAACTGGCGGAGATTTGGGAATCGTCTCAGGCTGAGTTGCCCAGCGATACGATCCACGGTGGGATGGAAGACGGGGGGTTGGGGGGCCTGGAATAAAATTTAAATATTGAAACATCGCAGTAATCAAACCTTGTCTTGAAATCGGATCCCCAACATTTCTTGATGAACTTCGACTTGGCAGCTCGGGCGGACACTCATCCACTTTTTTTTCAATCTCAATCCTTTGTTCAGTTTGTTCAAATCGATAAATATTACGCGCTTCTCTTTGATTCGTAACCCCGTAGGTATCTTTTCGAGGAGCAACCCACTCGGGGTCTTTTACCGGATCCATCGAATGACTCTGTGCCATAGAAGACGTCATGACTACAGAAGAAGACGACCGATGAGAAGATGAGGTGAATGAGGACACAGAAGCTGTCACAGTAGTTCCTTCAGTATTCCAATCAGGTTTCAGAGGATCTGCTGGAGTAGCCAGAACAGGAACCACTGGTTGAGCGACGTCTTCGATTTTCGGTTTCGAACGGTTCCAGAAACTTCTTCCTTTCTCCTTGCTGCTCTTCTCTTTCACCCCCTTCGGTGTTTGTGCTTCCTTCTTAACCATCATCGACTGTCTGAACTTGTCTTCGTTCCTAACAATCAATTGCTTTACAAAATCTTCTTCTTCTTTGTCTTTGGTCTAAAAAAATACAGTAGATCATAAGCTAACAAAAACCACAACTTACATTTAACTTGCTCATAACTTGCATATACAAATCCTCCTGTCCTTCTGTTAATTTTATCCCATCCACATGTCGAAAATCAGTTGGTGCTCCGATTTCCAAATCTTTTTTCACTTCTTTATGATGGAACAGATTATGAAAAAGACCCTTTTTCTTTTCTTTCTTCTTCTTCTCCTTCTTTCCTGCCAAAGCGGGCGTCTCTAGGTTCTCCGAACTTTTAGCTGAAATCATACCTATCAAATCAGTATGAAGTTTTAAAGACTCACCACTTTGCCTTCTGCAGACGCTGTTATGAAACTTTTCACATTCTTTCGAATCGTAGAAATGGAGACCTATGTCTTTCCCAGAATCTGTTTCAAAGACAATGAGATTTGCACGAACTTGGATCGTTTCAAATTTCTTATCCCTGCAATGAACTAATTCCAATATGATTGGATTTGGAAAACTGACCTTATTATATAGTCGAATTGAACAGTCGGCTCCCATTCAATTTCAGCTGATGGTTCAATGACGACTATTCTATAGTAACGTTCCGAACTGTTCTGGAAAATGCAAGGGAATGAAGCCTAGTTTTTGTCTATTTAAAACCTTCACAAACAAAACCACTGCCGCTCCTGTGTCTGGTCTAACCCATTCTCCCTTCTCCGCGATGAGATATTGACAGACTCCAGATGATAGAATCTTAAAGATACTCATTTCCGTATGAATAGTTGCTCACTAACCTTATCACTTGCTGAAATGGCTCTCAATATACTTTCCTTCTCCTCGTGTTCCAAGAAAGCACTCAGTTCTTCCGTGATCATACTGTCTATAAAGAACTTAGTAGGCAAAAAAACTGGAAAATTCGATCGATAAATGCCCAAAAAGTCTAAATATTCCTTTCTCAATATTTGCTTCTTATCGCCTTCCTCCCCAGCAACCCTCGTGTCTCTATTCTTATCAGTTTTCCGCTCCGCAAACTTCCATGTTTGTTGATTTGATCAAAGTGCTGCGGAAAGAGTTGAGATTCAACTGTGCCATGTCTATTCCATGGTTCCGAGATTAACTATCGAGTTTGGTTGCAGTAAGATGACTGTCAAGAAGAAAGGTTGCATATTCAGAGAAGGACAACCTCTCTGAAGCTCGCGAGAGATTGGAGACATCTTTTTTTTTCTGTTGAGCAAGAGTCTCACGAGTTACGAAGTATGACTCTTGTTTATTTGTCTTTTCATGTGTCAAATACAAATATTTTCGCATTCCAAATCATGAATTACTATAACAGAGTGACAATTCCAAAAACAAAGAAAATCCTCGGGTGCTTCAATGAACGTTTTCCCATAATCGGGCTCAGAGTCAACTCAATCCTGCAGTATCATCATCTAAAAGCAACATCGACCAATTCCTTACATGAATCGAGTCATAGCCTGGAAAAAGTTGTTCATTTGGTTGAGGATTGCTCGTTTCACGTACAGTATCCGAACTGTTGGCCACAAGGCCCCTTTCCGAAGTCATATCTCAAACTACGTGAAAAGTTTCCCTAGTTTTATTGCAGGATTTGAATTTGAAGAATCTGCTTCACCATCATCCTGATTATGAGTTATGAGAAAAGAAGTTAAAAAAGAATAACGATAAAAATTAGCAGGAAATGATAAAAATTCATTCATTCAGATCATCAGTTCATCACTTCTTCTTCTTATTCTTCCCGCTCTTCTCCGTAGTCAGTGCTGCTTCAGCTGGTGTCGGTGGAATGTTGATTCCCAATGGATCTGACTGGAAGAATGCTCCAGTCGGATTCTCCCACGCGGCTGGCGGAACCGATTTCTACAAAAATTTACCATTGAGGTACAAGGTTTCGAAGACCTACATCCGGTGTCTCCGTTTCCCAATCGTACTTCGAACTCGGTGTCACTTTTTCGTCCAACATCACTTGCCATAGGGCTTTGAAAACGAGACTGAAAACAGCCTCCCTCGCTTTAGGACAGGTTTACAAAACATACAAGTAATCCGGTCGCTGATAGTAATCCAAAGATTCCAAATGAGGCATAACCTTGTCCATGCACGCAGGCATATTCGACATCACCACTTTTGCAGGGAGATTCAGTTTCATTTGTTCGACACGTTCGCGCTGAGAATCCGTTTGCCATGGAAGAGCTTTTCCTCCGTTCAGTTCGATGAGGACGTAGAGCAACGACCAGACGTCATCTCCACGGCCCTGTTCTTTTCGGAGATGAACATTCGGAGACGTGTAGCGGAGTGTTCCTCTGAATTCTGCAGTTCCACGAGCCTTGCGGGGAATCCACTTCTTCTCTCGGGCATACTGTAAGAAATCGATTACTTATGAGAGGGGATCTAGGTTTCTGGAACCGATATCAAAAAGTCTCAGCTAGAAAAAACGTTGCTAGATTTTCTCAACGTGGTCAGGTGGTGTGTAAGTCAGTTTCAAATGTTTTCATACGTACATAAGTGGCGAATGGTCTAGCCAATCCGAAATCCAAAATGTGCACGATTCTAGCTCTTTCCAGATCCTTTTCGTGACCCAACAGAAAGTTCTGCGGTTTGATATCACGATGAATGAATCCTTTGTCATGAACAAACTTGAGCGCGTACAAACATTGAATTCCGATTCGACTCCAAGTGCCACGAGAGAATCCATTGTTGACGACCATATTGGTGGATTTCAGTTTTCGAAGATTCTTCCCGAGCAGCGTCATCACCATATAGCAGTAAAGTTTACGCTTCGCACACTGGTAGACAATGGGAATATGTGGAACGGGACCGCCTTCATTCAACTTGTTCAGAATCATGGCCTCCAACTTGATCGCCGATCCGCCTTCGATTTCATTCGATTCTGCTTTCAAAGCTGCTACCTTGTTCGGATCATGAAGATTTGTTGCAATGTACACTTTTCCAAATCCTCCTTCGTCTAACACTTGTCCGATCTTCCAATCGCCAAATCTGAAGATTCATTGTTTCAGAAAAATCATCCTTTCGGATACATACTTTTTCCCTTCTGCGAATGTTACATTCTTCATCGGATCATCCTCTTTCTCTGACGGCATCTTTGCTGCGAATCAATTTGATACGCTCGGAACAACGTAATAATGTGAAATGAGCTAACAAGAGAAAAGGATTTCAAATGGTTTTCCCTTATCAAGATGAACCTTGACACTTTCCTTCAAAAAACACGTTTCTGAAACCCTGCACGTGAGATGGAAGACACCGGAACTCCGGAAGCCCCTAATCAGAAATTCCAAAAACTTGCAGAAACTACAGTAGTAAAACTTTTGAATCAGATCGCAAAAGAGTGAAAAGTCTTTTTTGTTGTAAAATCTAAATCTTTCACTTTATTTTTTCTCGTTTTTCTCTTCTTGTTCTGACAGTTCCATTAAGTCCTGGTGTAGTCCTGATGTTGTTTCAGAAGTGAAACTGTTCTCAGTAAATTTTTATTCAGATCATTCAATTTCAATCACAACTAATGACTACACGTAAACTATGGTAACAAATGGAATGGATAATAATAATTTTCACAACGGGTCGAAAACGCAATTTGAAAAGTGAACAATCGAGAAGAGGCTTGAAACAAAGAAAAGCGGTGATTAATATAGAAAATTTGATTAGAAGCTGTGAATCTGAACGGTCAATGCTTTTTCGCGTTGACGATCTCCTTGACTGATCCGTCTGAATAGGCGAAGAAGACGGCATCAACGCAACCGATGAACAATCCAGTCTCAACGATGCCTGGAGTATTCGCCAATCTTTGTTGAATGGCCATCCAGTCTCTGCCGGTTACATTCTTCTCAAACTGCCAGTCAATGATAAAGTTTCCGTTATCGGTCACAACTGGTCCGCATTTTTTAGTAGCTTGTCGAAGCTGGCAGCTACCTCCTTCGGCGCGTGGAATCGAACGAAGAAGAGGCTGGGCTGCTGGAGGAAGAACCTGATAAACAATGCTTGTCTTGAACTGTCTATGGATAGATCGTACCTCGATTGGGACAGCGGGATAGCGATCACCCAAGTGTTTGGAGTCTTTCAAATAGTCAGCAATCACGTAAAAGTGTTTCGCAGCGGTCTGGACGATCTTTTCTTGAGCCAGACAACCACCTCCTCCTTTGATACAAGTGAACTGTCCATCAACTTCATCAGCTCCATCGATACAAACATCCAGTTCAGGATGAGCGTCGAGATCCGAAACGGGAAGTCCTGATTCAATCAACCATTGCTTGGTCTGGAAAAATCGAATTAACGTTGCTTCCATGAGGTGAAAGTATCATTCCAGCGTTTCGAAAGCAATATCGATTTGATGGATATGAAAAGATCCCCCACATACAATTAAAACATCGATCAGGCCTATCCTGGACGGCATTGGACTTTAATTTTCTTCTTTCTATCTGTTTTATGTGCCAGTGGCCATGTGCCCTTCATTAAATAAAATATCTTATCTTATCCAGTGAACACGTTGACTCACTAAAAAACTCGTTGGAACGCAGACGATATCTTTCAGGTGTCCATTTTGGTAGCCTTGCTTGAGATACTCGACCAGATACTTTACAGTGCTTCCGGATCCAACTCCCAGACGACAGCCACTGTGTACGTACTTCTCTCCGCATGCATAGGCGGCCTGAAACGATTTGTAATATCCTCATTAATAATTTGAAACATAATCTGAAACGTCAAGAAGCAAACAAAGACTTACTCGTTTTTTCGCTTGTTCGATTGGAGCCAGTTCTGCTTCTGGGCCTGTGGTCGTAACCATTCTGACTGCTCGGAAGACTCCTGATAATGGAAATTTTGTTGAAAACATAGCAAACTGCTGAAAAAGTGAAAAACATGTCTGAACTGATAAGAATGTGACTGAAAATAAGCAATTTCAGAAGTTGTGCAAAGTGCCGCGGCGGTGTTTGCACAAGCATCGGATTTGACGACACTCGCGATTCAGAGAGACTTTTTGGCTTTTTAACGTTTTTCTTTCAATCCTTCAACAAAAAACGATTGAATTCATCCCGATTCAAATAATGACGCTAATTTTGCAGAAAATGAGCAAACGACCAGTAATAGAAACTGAAAAACCGGCATGGCACGATGAAGACGATGATAATCTTGTGGTTTCAGTACCTAAGAAAGTGAAGAAAAATTTGCAAGTAGAACTGAAACGAACAACCGATGAGGAGCACGGAGAGTTAGATTCAAAGGTTTTGCATATTTAAAATCGCTTTTGCAATTCTGTTTTTTAATAGGAATACGTGAAAAGACTGCAAGAAGCTTTCAAAAAGCGACATGGTGGCACTCCAAAGTGGGCTGCTGCATCAGCAGGTAAGACGAAAATGTAAAGGATTGAAATTATTAACTTAGTTATTATCAGAAGACGAAGATGAAGAAGGATCATTGCTGAAAACCGCGGCGGGATATTTGGCAAAAGACTCAAAACTTCCCAAGACCACCATCCACACGAGTCTTCTAAAGGATTTCAATATTGGACATAGATTCACTCGCGGAATTACTGCTGTCAGATTTCACAAGACTCGGCCGATTCTGATTGTGGCTGATCAGGGTGGAAACATTCAACTTTTCAAAGTTAGCCGAGAGGTGAAAAAGGATCGATTCTTGCAAAGCGCAACCTTCACGAAGTTCCCGATCGAGTGTATGGAAATCGCTGGTCAAGGCCATACTGTCATTTGCTCATCGACCAGACAAGAGTACCTGATGCAATACAACATGGAGACTAGAGAAGTGACACAATTGAAGCCACCTAATAGTAAGAGAAACATAAGCAATTTCATGGCGTTATCTCTGTTTTCCAGCTATTCCAAAGCAAGGAATCCGACTGTTCGCCGTGTCTCACGATTCTCAATTCTTAGCAATCGCCGGACACAATTCCCATGTCTATGTTCTTCATTCTACGGTGAGTCCATTTTAACCAAAAACGTCGAATCCTTTGAATTTAGTCCATGGAGCACATCACAACCGTCTCTCTCCCGGCCAACGCAACATGTATCAAATTCTTCCCGTCGCACAATCGTGAAATGTGGATCATTTGTGGTTTGTTGCGATAAATACAAAGCATGAATTAGAAGAGGAAGTTTTCAGAAACGGGACAAGTCGTGATTGCCAACATTGGATTGCCGGGGACCAAATCAACTCAACATACATTCACGGATGATGGTGCAGTTCATGGAACCACTATTGCTATCAGCCAACATGGAGATTATTTCGCTACTGGGTAGAATACGTAGTTTATTTTGAATCTTCTAAATTTTTATTTTCAGAAGTGACACTGGAATCGTCAACGTCTACTCCGGAAACACTTGCCGTGGATCATCTACTCCTCGCCCGCTGTTCAACGTCTCCAATCTGGTCACAGCTGTATCCTCAATCGCTTTCAACTCCGATGCACAGATTATGGCAATTTGCTCGAATGTCAAAGAAAACCACATCCGTCTCGTCCACGTTGCCAGCCAGACGACATTCAAGAACTTCCCGGACAGAAACTCAAAGGTGACACACGCCAAATGTGTCGACTTCTCGCCGAGTGGAGGATACTTGGCCGTCGGAAATGACGACGGACGTCTTCTTGTTTTCCACATCCAACATTTCGCAGAGTATTGAAAAGTTTAAATGATATCGTTATTTCTCCGCTTCTCAAGTTACTGTTATCCTTTTTGTTTTTGTTTTTCGTTTCGTTTTTGGCTCTCTTTTGTTGTTGATTATGAATACTTTATTATACTTGCATTCTAATCAGAGGGTTTCGGGAAAGATTTACACTAGGAACTGTTCTCTAGTACGATTGGTTGGTCTCTGTAGTTACAAGGAACTGTCTCTTTGTTTGTAAGTGGAGGAACACAAAGAACGATCAGAAACTGAGAAACTAAGTGGAAACAACTTTTTTTCACGTGAAGTCTGGCTGATTGGGGTATATTAGGGGGAAATCTCGGTAAAATAGGTGACACGTCATTTTTATCTTTGTCTGTTGGCACACTTTGAAGGCGCCCGGAGCTGATTGTGAGGATATCTTGGGTCGATTTGTGAAACGCTCGAAAGCATTGCAAATCGGAGGAATCTCTGTAGTTACAAAAAAAAACACTAATGAAAAGAATCAATCGGCATGTTTTTTGTCGATTAATTCTGATGAATAAGTCCATAACTCTATGAATTCTTCGAGAGTTGACGACGCGCTCCATCTCAATCTTTGGCGCAACATTTTTCACGCATCTTTCAGCACTGGAAGAACAATTTTCATTCAGGATTTTTGGCTGCAAGTGTTATATCAGCGCGCTTCGAAGTTTGTACAAAAGACGAAGCGCAACATGTGTTTTTTGACTAAAAGTTCACAAGTGCACTTTTATTTTCATAACAACGTACTATTTCATGAAAATCACAGAGCTTTTCCACCATCATCAGAAAAATTCTAATGAGGACAGAAAAGAAAACATATATGAGAAACGAGCACAGATGAATGGGCATCCAAGTTTGAACTTTCACAAATCTGACTGATTTCATGCCATGCGAGTTTTTAATGTCAAGTTAAATTTGCACTTTCATGTTCTTTGAGCCTAGCATAATTCCATAGATGTAGATTCCTCGGATAGTTGGTCCAAACTTTATCTCATGACCTGAGAAGAGTCTACCCCAAAAATTATAGGATGTCAACTATGCGGGGCTACAAATCAATTCACATGAACATTTTTATGATTTTCATTTCAGAATCAGAATCTGTAGAATCGGTTTCACTGTCGTTCAGATTATGAGTGAAAGTGGTGGAACTCAAACAGTCGAAGAATCTCCTTGTGACACAAAATGATTATTGATGCATGATTTCTTAGTGGATATGCAAGTTCATTCATTGAATATAAAGTATTATGCTCTGAATAAAAAAACATCTCAATTCTCGCCTGATCTCCTCAACTGATTCTTCCTCTAATCCAAAAAGTCAGAACTAATTTTCAAAAGTGGGTCTCGAGAAAAGGAAGTAGCAGAGAGCCAACCAATTCTCTTTTCAACCCCTCCTTTATCCAGTATTTTTTTCCAGTCTTCAGTGAAGAGTTCCTGATTCTGTTTCTGTTGGTCTCTCTTTTTCCCGTGATGGGGATTATGAAAGAGAGACAAAACCAGTTATTTGGGTTGCGCCTTCAGTTTACAACATTTTATGCAATAATCACTGTTTATCACACCAATTTTTTTTGTCATTCCAGATTTTCAGACATTGGAAGTTTTTCGCCCTTTTTCTTGGTATTAAGTTTAACTGCTTATCTAATTTACTCTGTCCAGTCTTTTCCTGGAATTCGATAATTCCAATGTAATAATGTTTTCAATTTGGACACCCTCGGAAAACACACAAGCTTCACTAAACCATATGGAGCACCAAAATCAAGAGAATCGGACTTTTAAAATTCAAATCACTTCCTCTCAGGTGGTATCAGACGAAGCGTAGTTACACGTGGTCCTGGTGGGAATGTCCTCTTGGAAATCAAAACTTCCTGTTTGATATGTCAAACATCACAACTCTTGGGATTTCGAACTTCCCCAGACATCCATTGGTTCTTGCCTGGTGACTTACTTTGACCTGACTAAATTTATCTTAGCTCCTGTAACGGATATCAAAAAGTGGTCAACTAGATAAATGTTCATGACAACCAGATGTAAATTTTGTTAGGTTACCACTTTTTGATATCTGTTACAGAAACCGAGATAAAATTGACCAATGTGTTTGTCAGTGGTTCTCTAGTTTCACTTAATCATTCTTAATATTCGGGCCTATTTCAAGAATAAATAACAGAGTCAGAATCCTATAAACTTCAAATATAAATCTCTTATTCTCTTCTTGAACTTCCTCTGCCCATTCGAGTGTTCTCTTCGTGAAGTTATTTTTTCGCTTGCGTTCTCCTTCCTCCTCTCCGTCTTCTGATTCATTTTCCGACTTGACGTCAATCTGTTCACACCCAACAAATTACATCTCATTTCCCAGACTCACTGACCACGAAAAAGTTCATCAAGACTACAAGAAAGTCACACATCGTCTCTGCCACCCCCTTCCATTTCTCAGTCCGTGTCTACTTTGATTCAGGCCATGCATATCCGTGTCTTATCTGATCCAGCACACACTTTGTACCGGATTGCAATTTACGGATTTTTGATCTTTTTTAGTCTACACTCTTGATTATTCCTCTTCTTCATAGGATTAATCTTGTAGAACTTCTCTAGACTTCAGAAATCACGTTTAGTCAGAAATATGTTGTTTTGCAGTTGGAGACTAGTCGCTAGAAAAAATCTGCATATAGAAAAGAGATCGCAGATGAAAATATACATTTATGTGTTTATTCTATTAGGTGACAGACATTAGATTTCGTTTTCCTTGTATTGAGGGGACACGAAGAAAATCTGATTTCACATTGAAAAAGCAAACATTGATACTCAGAAAAAGTAGACGCATAAATGACCAATCCTAGAATCTGGTCAAAATAACACTGTAGCTTCCGCTAAACTCAAGTAACCTAAATGTTGAATAGTACATCGCTGACCAAAAAGGTATGTTCCAATTGCCCGATTTTTCTGAAAATTCATCAAAGTTGACCATTTTGCACTGAAAATCACCAATGCTCATACCGTTTCGGCCAGCATCGTATGCGGTAGAGTTGTTCGGAATTCCGACCACCGATCTCCGAGAAAAGTATTTATTCCAACTTCCAGGTTAGGAGTTTCACTTTCGACTGCTGAGTTTGACAATTTTACTTCCTAAAAGATCTGGCATAGAAAAGTTCAATTCCTACTCGCTACATTTCAAACTCTAAAAAAAGGAAAACTTTTCCGCTCTTCTAAGTTCAGTCTCAAGCGTATCCGAACACTAGAGAAGCCTCCATTGTTAAAAGCGGAAGAGGAAGTTGTCCAAATTATGACACATCCAGACATTTCTGAATATCTGCAGAAGCAGCTGATTCACCTTTTCTCTATAATCCAATCCTCACAATAATGTTCCAGACTGCTTCCTCCTCTTCTCTTACTTGCTTTCTGATTCTTACCCTTATTAATTTCCCTCCCACCGTCTAAGTCTCTTTCCAGAGTCATCTGCCTCCGATTGTCTGCCGCCCCACCTTTCACAATAATGTCTCAAATTTCCTCTCTTCTCTATATTTTCTCTAATTTTCTTGCACTTCTCTCAATCTCTCTCCGTCGAGACAAAACTCTCGTTCTGCCATCCCCGTGGTTACTCTCCTTTTAACATTTCGGTCTCTCTGACTCTCTCGTCATCACCTCCACCTTTCCTTGTATTTCTCTCCGTCTCTTCTTTTGCCGTACTATCTCTATCTCTCTCTCTTGAACAACGAGGACTCCCTCTCTGTTTCAATGGTCTCATTGCATAGTTCAACGACAAACACAAATAAATTTTAGGAGTCGTGGGAAAATTCACTGCGTTCAAAATGTTTCTCTTCTGAAAAGTGATTTTTTCCCGCTCGATGTAAAGCTTCCTGATGTATCATTCTAAATCAAATCAAAATTTCAAGCCCATCCAAACCCTTCCACAAATCTTTTCATTCATGAAATCCTTATCCAAATCTTCAAACTAATCTGCGATTGCTAAATTTGACTGAAGTATAGACAGACACAAAACGACGTCATCACGAGATTTGTTATCGTTTTTTTTTTTGGCGAAAAGTGTGCAGAGAATGGGAAACAGAATCGATAGATAGTCAGACAGTTTTTTTTCACCTCGAAAATGTTTTATCGATTAGTAAATAATAGACTTTTTCTGTGTGCGTCATGAAGTTGGAGGATCAGGAGGACTAATCTTTTGGAGAAAACATGGATGAGACTATTTCAGTCCAGATGAGAGAGTTTCCGGACGCGTAGTTGGCTACTTTTTTCTCAACGAGTTTTACGTTTCCCTAATGATTTCTGATCATCTCTTGGTCACTTCCTCAATTTATAACTTCTTTTACAAAAGCTTGTAGAAATTTTGCTGAATTTTGAAATTTATCATCGAAGTGACCTAAAAAGCACAATGCTGGCCAAAATTCCGTATTTCTCTTAAAAGGCCGACACGTATCACTTTTACTAAGTTATCTTGGTTTCTGTAACAGTTGCCAAAAAGTTGTCAACTAACAAAATGTTCATGACAACATGGGAGACATTCTGTTAGTTGTTTACTTTTTGATAACTGATTCGGGAACCGAGATAAATTCTGCTAAAAAGTCGGGACGAGGGTGCCTGTTTATTAAAGAAAATACGGTATATGGTTTTCGGTTTTTTTCGGTGCAAAATAATCAACTTTCGGTCCAATTATCAGATTTTTCTGAAAAAAGGGGGGATGTATCAAACAACTCTAGATCTTCACTTTCGTTAACGCCACATATCTGACTTTCTTGTGATATTCGTACAAAGTTGTCAAATACAAAAATGAGGATCTAGAGTTGTTTAATAAATCCCCCAGTTTTCAGAGACTTCGGGTGATTGGAACATATTTTTCCGATCGCTCAACGTTGATAATTTTTCACTGAAATCACCAAAGTTCATACCTTTTGCTGAACACTGTATTCCTGACACTGTCGATACTTTTGATAACTTTCCGTTATTTTCTCTTATTTCTGACCGAATTCAATATTTCAGCCGAATGACGGGTCCATCGTCGAACAACTCACAGCCCGAAGAAGTTTGTCTCGTCTGTCAGGACATTTCAACCGGATACCATTATGGCGTTCCATCATGCAATGGATGGTAAGTTACAACAAAATTCAAAGAACTATAGAACTGATTAAAACACAAAGTTTGCTCTGATCAAGGATGTTTGACCATCGAAATAAATGTCTATCGAAAAATCATCATTTTCTCGGAATATGGGCACAGAATAGTAGCCGAAATTTGAATACAAGATTCAATCGGATTATCAATCTTTCAGCAAAACGTTCTTCCGTCGAACCATCATGAAAAATCAAACGTTTCAATGTCAGTTCCAGCAGAAATGTCCGGTTGATAAAAGTGAGTTTGTTATTACCGGATTTCCTTCAATAGACCAGCATCTTGCCTTATAAATCATCAAAACGATTAATTTAATCTTGCTTTCTGTGACAGTTATCAAAAGACTCACAAAACGGGCGAATTTTGTTAGTTAGCCACAATAACTGCTACAGAAATCAAGGCTAAATTTGGTGACAGTGACGTGAAGGAGGTGCCTGCCTACAGTGCAGATGAAAGAGTGTTTTGCTCTTCCATTTCACCAAGTGCACTGGAGAAAATGATATCCGAGATAAAATCGTAATATCTCATAATTCGATTGTAGGTGTAAGATGTGCATGCCGACACTGTCGTTTCGAGAAATGCCTTCAAGTTGGAATGGATCGGAATGCAATTCAACAAAACAGAGATCCCATTGGATATACAAAAAGAACGCGACGATATCCTCCAGTGAAGAAAATGGAATCCAGTGAGGAGTGTTCTCCAGCGATGGTGAGTGGGAAGTTTAGATAGGAAATCAGTCTGAAATTCTAGAATTATATTCGCCAGATCTTGAACTAAAAAATTTCAGTCAGTTGTGTCATTCGATCAGCTAGAGTTCAAAGTAAGTTTATAAGTATAGTGTTGTTGATTGTGCTGAAATTCTGGTTGCATGAAGATTATGTTTCTAATCTTAAATTTGGTAGGCCTTCCAGGTTTCCGACACGGATCGAATCGAGGACACGGCCCTCGCACTCCTCTCCCTGACTGAAAATAAGTGTTGCGCTCTTCGGTTATCAGAATATCTTCCATCAAGAACACTCATTGAGGCTGTCGTTGCTCCATGCTTGCTGATGGATGAGCAGTTTATGGCCGAGAAAGCTATTTTAGTGAGTGACTGAATGAGAAATTAATTCGAAGTTTTGATTTCAGTCAGCACGCCATGATAGCACAAACCTCCACTTTGCAACACAGACTGACTATCATTACTGGCACGAAAGAGATTGGTTTGTGATGATTGAGTGGGCCAAGACTCTCCCAGTATTCCAATCTCTTCCATTTACAGATAAGGTTAGTTTCAGTTCAGTCAGTCCCGAATTAAAACTGGAAGTTTCAGCTTGCTCTTCTCCGTCATTCTGCCATCACCTACCCATCGTTGGTCCATGTCTTCAACTCCCCAGATCATGGTCCAGACACGATTGTTTTCCCAGATGGAGCATTCTTCGACAGAACTCCCGAACCAACCCGCCCATTGGGATTCAACAAAAAGAAGTACCAAATGTTGGATCAACTTCTCAAACCCATGAGATCCATGGAAATCGACATGACCGAATTCTCTGCTTTCAAGGCAATCTTCTTCCTGAACCCAGATGCTGACGACGTGGATGCAACGGCGAAGAAAATGTTGAGTGACGGGAGGAGTGCCATCACCAATGCTCTCTATCGGTATATGGTCAAGAAAAAGGGAGCGGAAGATGCAGGGGATCGGTAAGTTTTTGGATTTGCAATGCTCAAGATTATATATTTTTCATTCAGATTTGGCCGTCTTCTTCTCCTCGGCACCGTCCTTGCTACCATGGCTGTTGAAATGAAGGAGGCAGTTCTCGTCGCTGATTTTTTCGATCAAATCCAATTCTCTACTTTCGCCAAACAACTTTTGTTTGGAATCAAGCAAGAACCGTAAAACCTCCAAAATCTAATAATCTGTACTATACACCTTTTCCCACTCTTCGATTCGTTATCTCTGTCGATATTCATCCAATTGTGCCTTATTCAAAAATCCCCCTTTCAGTGATACATCCATCTCCCGATTCTAATCACACTGACAGAAATTCAACTGTTTCCAACGGGTATCCTTCTTTCATCAGTTATCGTTAGATTTCTTCCCCTATCCTATCACCTCGACTTTTCGCCAAGTAACTCGTCTAGATTCTTATTGTTATCAAAATGTGATCTTCGTTGTAGTAATTGTTGATTATTATATTGAAAAATAAAATAAAGCAATATTGCATTTAGATTCGGTTTGAAACCAGCGAACTATTATAGAAGTAAGGTCAATTTTGGGGCGTTCAAAAAGTGATTAATCGTGGTAGTTTAAAATAGTTTTTCAATATCTCAAAGCTGGCCCTTCTAGCACTGTAATCCACCGAAAATGTGTTATTCTTGACCAGTACTGTAGCTGCTCTGCGATTCGAACGGCTCCCAATTCCTATAACCAAACAATGTGCAAATATTGACCGGTACACTGGATGCACGAAAATTCAAAATATATTATTTTGTTCGTATAATTTTTCTTCTGTTTTTCACTTCTGTTTTTTCATACCAATCCCGTTTTTGACCAGTGCTTCTGGAAAGCTGTCCAAACAGTTCGTAAAGCAACACCTCGTTCGGAAATAGTGCAGGAATCACAGAGACAACAGACGTTTTGTGGTATATAATGGTGGATGGAAATTGAGTTCTATATTATAATTTTATACAGTCTCCTTTCTCGAAAATCTCCGAAGCATTGCATTGAAAATGAAAGCTGCAATTCTAGCTATTATCTGCCTACAACTAGCGGAATCAGCTGCAGTATTCGATAGAAATTATACGAAACCTTACGTTCTGAAAAAGACTTGGGTTCAGAACTTCATCAAGTTCCAGTACATTTTCGAGGGCAACCAACAAAAGCCGAAGATAGTTCCACTCGGTGAGTTATTCGAGAGTTGGCAGTCTAAAACGTCTAGAGTTTCAGGATGCTCACCAACCAATGTGGACAGTGATGAGTACTTGAAACCAGGAGAGACCAGCATCGAACACGATTTCCTGTTCTCTTGTGAAGAAGGAGAAGATGGTGTATTGAATTATGAAGCCACTGCTTGTATCGATGCATTCGGAGAAGTCATGCATCCAGGAGAGACCAGAAGACTCAGTAATGGAACCGTCGTTCTCCACTGCAACATTTATGGCGGAGCATTGAAGAAGGTCGTCGAGAGAGCTGCTGGTTGTTATTTCAACG
The DNA here is from genome assembly GCA_900536305.3 of Caenorhabditis sp. 40 LS-2015. Lineage (NCBI taxonomy): Eukaryota > Metazoa > Nematoda > Chromadorea > Rhabditida > Rhabditidae > Caenorhabditis > Caenorhabditis tribulationis. The sequence goes on along the minus strand of LR544845.1, from coordinate 121,523 downwards.
AAACCATTTACTCGGAGGACGAGAAATGGGTCGAACCACAAGTCAATCCAGTTGATTCTTCCATCGACGGACGTCTCATGCAATGCTTCCGCCCTCATTACAGTTATTACGAGAGCCATGTCGTTGGATGTGTCATTGGAAAGCTCGGAGTCTTGATTGGAGAGTTCGGACAACTTTTGGATGGATCTTATGTCAAGTGTGTGGAGGCAGAACTCGGACATGTCACTCTGAAGCAAGTCAGTGTTGATGGTAAGTATTAAAAAGTAATTGAGGACTGAAAATCAATCCTGAAGTTCAGAGTTGCAATGCAAAATGGACGAAAAGACATTCGCTCATGCTAGCCAATGGACCAATGAGTCTAAGGGAGCCAATATGAAGTGCAACTTTGGACATATTGTCAAAGAGTGTAAGTTAGATGTCATCCTAACCAGCAAATCTTCAAACTTTCAGCCTGTGTCATTGGAAATGAAACTCTTCCGATTGGACAGGAAGTTCCCGTTTCTCGGGGATGCATCTTCCTCTGCCATCCACAAACCAACGTCTACATTTGTGACAACTACTTGCCAGAGTTCCAAGTCGTGGACACGGAAGGAGAAGATTTGGGACCAATTGAAGGAAATCAAGTTGTGGTAGTTGAACAACCAGACAAGAAGAAATCCCTCAAGTCGGTGTTCAAGTTCTAGATGGTGTCGTCTTTCCTCCAAGTTCTATTTGTAAAAAATCGAAAAATTCTTTCTGACAAAATAAATGTTCTCTTTTTAAGCCGATCTTTCGATGAAAACTGAAGATAAGTTCAGATTCTTTTTCATAAAATGAAAAGGGAATTGAGGTGAAGTGCAGGCATTAATTGTTGAAAATGATTGCCACGTGCAAGGTAGAATTCACACAGGCAAAAAGATGAGAGAAATTCAGATAGTTTCTCAAGGAGCGGAAAGTCTCGATTTTTCTACGAAATTTGTGTGAAAAACACCCTCAATCACTGAATCGGGCAAAACTCGTAGCCGTGCGTCAACGTTGCCAGAAAGAGTGCGCACCTTTATACATATTACACTGGGCGGAGCCAGGGAAAGTGGGCGGGGTCTAATCATTTCAGTTTTCTTGAATTGAGAATGCTAAGAATGAGCTAATCTGAAATGGCTAGCGGCAAGGCAAAGCTGGGAGCATCCCTCAACAAGTAGTAAAACAATCAGCGCGAAAGTTTATTCATTGAATAAAGGCCTTGAAAGTCACGAATGTGACTACGGTAGAGACAAACGAAAGGGAGAAATATTTCAAAATAATCAGGATAAAGTGTACTAGATAACATTCTGCGTTGAGAACCCTGGAGGGACGAGTATCTATTCGGAAGAAGATTTTTCACTTTCAGACAGTAGTCACATCAATCAGGGGTTCCTTGACTTCTTCTTCTTCTTCGTCTTCGCATCTTTCGAACGGGATTCCAGAAACCACGACTTGTTGTGGCTGATGGTGGGCTGCGCGGTGGACGTTCAGAGTTCTCACTTGACAGAATCCCTTTCCGCAGAGTTCGCATTGATGTGGTTTTTGTTTGTCATGAATGTACTTGTGGTCGCGAAGATGATCCTGACGACGGAACGCCTTCTGGCAGATGTCACAAGTGAAGGGTCGTTCGTTGGTGTGAGTTCTCTCGTGGATCAGCAGATTGTAGGATTTGGTGAAGACTCTTTCGCAGTACTTGCAGATGAACTCCTTCTTTGGACGTTTTCGTGGTCCATGGTTCGGGCGGTGCGCTGGGTTTAAGAACCTGGAAAGATAACATTTATCATTATTGGTCACTAGGTGTTAAAGGTGGAACTCACCATGGTGTTCCCAGTCGTTGCAAAAACTGTGCTTGAAGCTGGAACTGCAGCAGATTCTCATAGGTGAGAGGAACTTGAACTGGGGTAGTTGGGATGTTTGGAGATGAAGAGGGAGATGAGTTTGGGCTCAAGATAGAGGTCAACCAGGTCTCGAGGTTGTCAGACTGAGATTGATCCGAAGATGGATTCTGTTGTCGAAGCAGATTCTGGACGGCCATCTTCTGCTGCTCCGAAGCAATCATTCTGAAGAAGTCCTCTCCAGTTGGAACCACAGGGGGAACTGATGCTCCAGTGAAAGGGAGTGTCATGCCTAGAAGACGGTATCGTTATCGATAAAAAGTGAACAGTATGCAGAATAGCAGGTCAAGAGTGAGCACACACACACAAATATAGAACATATTCAAATGGTGGGACCCAAAAACGGATGGAGGTCGGAGAGAAATAGAGCGTGATGATGCACAGTGGGGAGACATAATAGTTGATAAGGAATAACTGATAAGTCACAAAAGGAACTTGATCATGCGAAGGCAGTGGGAAAGAGTGAGAGACGCAGAGAGTTGGTAGGTGCGACACTGTGCCACCTGTTGACAATTTATTGAGAGTCGATGGGTCTGGAAGAAGGAAGAAAATGGTAGGGACGAGAATGAACGGAATTTTGAAACTGGTTACTCAGACGTGTAGGGACATGCTATTGTGATACACATAACTTTCCAAGAATGCGAGGACTCCCCCTCTATCTGATCCCAGCTTCCCCATCTTTATCACCACACCACTCTTTTCAAATTCAAATAGACCGTACCGGCTCCCCTTTGTGTGACAGGTCATAAAAGTCTGTTCCATTAGTGTTCTCACCGGGCGGCTCCCCTTTCCAAAAAAGTCAGAGTGATGATGTACAGAAGGGGGTGACACAAGAGGGGAGGTCGTAAATGGGAGAGAGCGGAAGAGCAAGATAGGGGGTGGGTATGTGTAGGCTACTGTTTCAAAAATGTTTGCATGAAATGACGACTTCTTAATTGACTGAGGTGTTGGAAACTATTCAAATGAGCAACGCAACCAAACATATCTGACGTTAACGGTACTCGGAATCAAAAGTTTTTGGTGCCTGTAACAGATATCAAAAAGTTGTCAACTGTTTACGACAGTAATAGCAACATTTTAGCATTTTACGCATTTTTTGATATACCTAGATGAACTTGGTCAAAGTGGAAGGATTCGAGATTTCCACGAGCTGAAACTGGGCACGAAATTTTATGGCCGGTTAAAAACAAATGACTCATTCTCCGATCTATGTTAGTCAGATTTGTTGCAAAAAAAAATCATTGATGGGCGGTGAATCATTGAAATCCGTTCCAAGCGAAAATTGATTCTGCCGATTTTTGGAATAAGTTGGGAATTAAAGTTTTCATAAAAACATGCTTCCACTCACGAAATTCAGCCTTTATTTCGAGCATGATTTCATTAGTGGACAACTTCTCGAAATTCTTCATACGAACTGAGGTAAAAGCCGTTTCATAGTGAAGTTATCAATCTCGTGATGAAACAGACTAGTCATGATGAGAATTCCAAAATCAAAACGTAAGTATTTCAAACTATCGGTAGCAATGAAGTAGCACAAATGCATCATCAACAACTCCACCCTGCTATCATCGTTTGTTCGCTACTACCGTATCCTTTCAACATGATTTCAAATGCTTTCGCATGCAAACGAAATCCGATCAATTTCTTTCCGATCACTACTGATAACCAATGGATCCGTATAATCCGCTTATCAACCATGGCCTTTGTTCATTCATGTACTGAAAATGGAAGCCGATGTCACCGATCGGGAGCCCTCGAGACTGATAACGAAATGATCAATTGATAAACAATTTCAAATGGGGAAGGTTGAGTGAATGTGAGAACTCGAAAATATGGTATGGGATGGTGGCAGATGGGAGCAGAAAACGGAAAACGGGACGTTCCCAAACTCGTAAAAAGAGAAAGGGCGCACCTGGCGATTCTCTGCGACTCTACTTGAGTACCGCATTTTATTTCCTAATCGGTGGGACACATTTTCATTTTATAACTTTTTTTTTGGAAATTGAGAGAATGGTCATAAGAATTGGTTATGAAACGAAAGAGAGAAATAACAGAAGCATATGGAAATGGAAAATTGCTCGGAGCTAGTAAAATAAGTGAATGGAAAAGAGAGTGGAGAATAGTTACCGTACGAAGATGCTATTTGAATTGAAGGGCACCCAGAAGAGTTCCGCAGAAGAAAAGTCGAAAGGGAAACTGAATTCGGACGAGAAGTCGGAATTGCGTGCGAATCTGGTTTCAGCAAAACTGTCAGGGATTCAAGTTTTGTGACTTAGAAGTTGCCAGTAGGAAGTAAGTTTCCATATTCGGAAGTCGGAATTCCTAACGAACCTGATGTCTATGTTTCCTTTTCCACTCAAATTCATTTTCACCAAGCTTGAAACTTTTACTGAAAGAAGCGACATTTTCCCCCGAAATTTGCATTTTTGCAGTTACTAAACGCTACTTCGAGTTCTTACGGTTTCTCACGATCCGAATAGAAAAAAACAACGGAATCTATATTCAAAGAAAACTCTCTTAGTTGTCAGAATCGATTTCAGAGACTAAACGTATACGAAATGTCACCAATACTTCCCAAAATCCCGTATTCCAATCAGTTCATATTCCCAGTTATCGGGTTTTATTGACACGCAATGTCTGTATTCCAACTCCTCTTCATCCAACACCATCTCTCAGTTTCAGACAAAAAAACTTCTGTTTTATGTATATTAGTGCCGACAAACGTTTTTCTCCGAGCAGTTTGTGATAAGAGAGCGTGTTTGCTCACATGTGAAGGTTAAAAAATCAACGGAATCGGAAAACGAGTAAACATGTGTTGATCGGTTGGGCAAAGTCCATGAGCTGAGTTCTTGTGGTGTTCTGAAGTGAGTTCGATTGACCAGGAATTTCTGAAACAGAATCAGTCGTCCTTCGGGAGTCATCAGACATCTAGATGTTTTTAAAAATTAGTGTATTAGTGTACTTTGTTTCACCAGCCAAACCTAGCCGAACCACTTCTAAACAGCTAGCATCAGCTGTGTGAAAGTGAATTCTGTGTACTCGATACATTCGGATTTTGAAAGTGCAAAAGGGAAATCGAGTTGAAAAGCAGAACAAATGTTTGACTAGGGACTGTTGTGAAAGGGAATACAACGTTTCAGTTTTCGATGGAGTACCATTAGATATAACAGGCTTTCAAACGTATTATCGCATTTTTAAAACAGCTGTCGATGTTCAGAAATAGAGCTATGCGCTTCTGAAGTGCGCCTTCATGCGAGCGTAACACAGTCTTTTAAAAATGACAAAACTGAAACCTCATCTTTGAAATGTGCGTTTATGAGAATTGTGCATAGTGTAAAATTTTGATGGAAAAACGGGCTTTTAAACAATGTTCCAGGCTGACATTATTCAAAAAAGAAAAGACAATATTGAACAAGAATTTAATTTTTTTTTTGGATGTCTCATATTCTTTGAACAAGTCTCGCTGCAATCTGTACATTGATTCTCGATTTTCAAAACTTTCCGGAAAGCAGTTTATGAAAGTTGCAGCATCAAATCTGAAAACTGAAAACTAACTAGACATGAAAAGATGGTACTTGTATTTGAAGATCAAAAATTGACAATATTCAACCCCGATCTAGTCGAACCAACATGATAAGTAACTTTTCAATATCAAATTTCTTTCTGGCTTCTCCTGTCTAGAGAAAAACTATTGCCGCAGCTGGTACATCAACATCGTGGCGCTGAGATAACTGTTCCTCTTTCTGATTACTCGAATTTCGTCGCAGATCAGTAGAAAAAAATGGAAAAAAGCTTAGCCGGAGAGGGGAATCGAACCCCTACAGGATTGTATCCACAGGTTTAGGAGACCCGCGCCTTGTCCATTTGGCCACCCCGGCGCAATTGTTTTCAATCGGCAATCGGGATTTGAGTTGATTTTAGAGTGAGCAAGAGGTTACGGTAGTTTCCTTTCGAAATGTTTCGAAGCAAAACGGTTTTTTTTTCTCTGCTCTCATTTGTGGAGATTTGGAGAATATTCACGACACATTTTTGAGTAAATGATAATTATGGACACAAAGTATGAAATTCAAAAACAAAATTGTGATTCATTCCACTGCAATTGACTGAATACTTCAAAAATAAATGTAACACTTCGAGAGTTCTTTGAAAAATGATTGAGTTTAGTTATCGGTTAGAATGATTCCTTCACAAGCTTTCTCAACGGAAGTGTTGGCTGGAACATCTTGAACAAAGTGACCACATTGTCCAGATCCTTAATAGTCGTTGTAAGTACTTGGGAGAGATGGAGAAGATTCGAGAATTTAGTGATGCCTTCAGAATGTCCATGATTCAGAAGACAGTGATTGCAGAGTGCTCTGCAGTAGATTCCACGATATTGGTCAGTGATATTCATGGCGATTGGTGATAAACCGGCAGTAGCTGAAAAGAGAGATTCAAGTAAGAAAAAGTAAACCGAAAATGACTTACATGGATCACAGAAGATGATGGAAACGACAAGAAGGATCTCTTCTTTCGTGACTTTATATTCAATGAATTTGGAGACGAGTAAACTTCGAACTTTGTTGAGAAGATATGGAGAGTAGGCGGGGATATTCGATATCTCTTCTGGGAAGACATCAACGTTTTCCGGAAATGCCATGATGGACAATTTCTTCAGGAAAGAACGAACGGCGATGAAGTAGATGGCACATTTGAAATACGCATTCTTCACGAGCATCATCACATCTTGGGGAGAAAGAATATGAATCAGATCGAGACTTTTCACGAACTCAATTGTGGAGTAAATTTCCATCAAAACCCAATCATGTGAAGTGAAAACGACGCCTTCACCCTTCTCCCTTATGACTCCATTATTCATGACTTGATCGAAGCTCAAATCTTCTTCCAGTCGGTAGAAGGAGAATGTATGTGTCCGTTTCTGATCGATCATCAGAAGATGTTCAATGATTTTCCCCCGTTCGTACTTCTGAACACAGCTGATTTGCATTCCACTTGTGATGCACGAATTGAATCTGCAGTTTCTACATTCAGACTCCGGTCTGAGTCCACATGTGCACTGTTCGAATGGAGTTTTGAATTTCATGACTCTTCGGAATACCATTTTGCATTTGTTGCAGCTGGACACCTGAAAAAGGATAGGTCATTTCAGGGGAAACTAGAAAAACTTACTTTATAATTGAACTCCGTGGTCAATTGGTTACAGACGACGCAAGGTTTTTGTTCGGCAAGTTTTCGTCGCGGCATGACTGAAATTCAGAAATGAGATGAGGAAGGAAAAAGAGAGCAAAGGGTGAGAGAGCTCAAAGTGATAAGACAGAATGTTAGTACTTGAATAAATCAGAACTGAACCTAATGATCATTGAGTGGAGAGAGAAGCCAAAAACAAGACATTTTCGGGCAGCAGTAGAAGACGTGTGACTACGGAGAGCACATTTTCGTGCGAACTTTCGAAAAATGATAAATACAAGCTTGATTTCGTTATTTCGATCTCTTTGAATTCTGGTTGTTTCAATGTTCTCGATAGGAGGCGGTATTCTAGAGTACGAATGACGATTCGAAAGCCACGAGACGAAGGAATCGGATCACACGCGGCTTCTGATTCGGATTAGGTCGTACTTTGATTCTTGAGTCACGAAATAAGAAGGTTTTGGCACAAATGAGATTACGAGGTGTCTTGAAATCATTCGACGCAGGTTTGAAACAAGGACAGGTGGAAGTGCAAAACCAGAAGTGACTCAGACAACGTCTTGTTTTGAACCAACCTCCAGACTCACACTCATCACACGAGCAACTCTATGGAAACCAGCTATTAGCGGAGTTCCACTTTCCACTACAACGTGATAGCGGAATAGAAGTTGAAGAAAAAACATGGGAAGACTCCGTCTTTTCGTACTGGGAGATTAGTCGGCTCTCCCAGTTGAACTTTGATGTGTACGCTTGTTGAGATTTGCTCAACATATTCTAGGATTGCGCTAAAAAGTTTATGATGGATAGGTTTATTCAATGTAAAAAATAAATTATATCATGATGATCTGAGATTCGAAATCGGGCAGGTAAACTAGTCGACGAGTTGAGATCGGAGTGTAATTGCAGTGATGGGGGAGTAAAATGCGGGTTGATAAATTCTGTGCGAAAGTTTATGATGAGAATCAAGGAGACTCGAAATATCCTTTGACAAGCTTGCTGAGATTCTCATCAGTCTTGTAGTACTCGAAAAGAATCAACGTCTTGCCGAGCTTCTCCATTGTAGATGTCAGAGTCTGCGTGATGGAGATCAGTTCACAGAATCTGGCGGGTCCACTATCCTGATGTTTCAGCAGGCAGTATTCTCGCAATCGAGTCATATGAATGTTCTTGTACTGTTCGATAAGATTGTTGCTTTTGGTGCTGAATGTTGATGTTTCTGAAAGAATAACATTAGGCTTCGCAGTTGTTCCCGGAAAACTCACTGATGGCTACTTCATTGCTGGAAGATTGAACGAGTAATGGCTGCTCTGGGGTGAACAGAACGCAGGCAACAAGAACGGAAAGAATGAGAAGCTCCTCCTTTTTGATTTTCAGTGCAATGAATTTTGCGATTAAACTGCAGCGGATGTTATTGAACAGCGCCCAATAACGACTTCCTTTGTCGAATATTGGAGCACATTCTTCAGGGAACACATCCTTGTTTCCAGGAAACAACATCGACTCTCTTCCTTCCAGAAACGAACGCATTGCCATGAAGAAGATTGCTGAAGTACGTCTTCTTGATGAATGCCGTAATTTCATCTTCCGTCAGGTAACGAATGAAGTCAAACTTCTTCATGAACTCGATAGTTGACACCATCTGCAGATTCGCCCATTGATGGGAGTTCAGATCCTCGGGATTCCCAGTTCGGGAGGTGAATCGGATAGTTCCTCTTTGCATGAATTCGTCCAAACTGAGATCTTCACTTGGCAGTGATTCCAAGAAATTCTTGCATCGGATTCTGTTTCTATCGTCAATGATTCTCAGAAGAGTGTTGAGATCATTGGAGCCACGGAATCGATCGAGTCCGATTGCGAAGCACTTCTCGAGAACGCATTTGGTGCATTTCCAGGGACAATCGACGCTGTATTTGCACAGATTCATGTTCTGCGGAGCTTTCGTTATATCGGCACCTGTGCCTCGTCGATACCTGATTTTGCACTTGTTACAGAGCAGTTTCTGAACATTCCTTCTGATTTTCTATCAATAACCAGTCCACTTACTCCATATCCCATCTGAACGTCGTTGTTATTACTGCCACAAACTTCGCAAGTCTTCCATGCCACCACCCTTTGACAGAAATTCGGATTCATTTGAGAAGACGAGAAATATAGAAAAGCGGATATCTCGTAATGGGGTTATAGGGGGGAAACGAAGCAGTATTTATCAGTGTTTACTCCAAGAGCCAGAAAAAATAACTATCTTGATAGTTGAGCTGCGAGTGTGTCTAGTAATGTTTGGTTTTTCGGACTTATATCTTTATGCTTTGGTTTCAAACTCAGTTCAAATGAATTATCACGGATAATTGTGCTCAGAAAGATAGGAGTAGGCACATAATGAATCGAAGGGAATAGGTGACGTGAAGGAAAACTGAATGTGGTGTAGGTGTGTCCATCGAGAGATTAGCCGACAGAAGGATATTGGGAAAGGAGATTATTATCATTTGTAGCATTCAGCGAGAGTCTTGTGAAAAATGGGGACGGATTATGTATACTTTAGTCGTCGACTTTGATTATGACTTGATTCTGAACAAGAGAGCAAGTGATTGGGAATGCTTCTAGTATTCTCATTTAAGAAAGACCAAGACAAGTGAGCGGAAATGCGGATCAGGGAAGAATCATTCTCTTCAGCCTTTGCTACTTTAAGATAACAATTGATCTCTGAAAAACCACGATGATTTTCTGACTCCCTAAAGTTCATTCGGATTACTAAGTATAGCTCATTTGATTTCAATGATCAACTTTTTTGTTTTTTTTCGGCCTTTTTTGTTGATTTTCTCGGACGATATTAATTTGAACAAACTCTAAATTTCTAAATTTTACCAAGAGATCGAAAAATTGTCGGAATTCGGGCATATCATTTTCAAGATGCAGATTCAAGATCAAGATTTCAAGATGATTTTCAAGATGCGAACATTCTTTAATTGATCACATTGTTAGAAAAGACGGATTTGAACCAATGATAACAACTCGACGAGAAGGTGAACAATGTTTTGGCGGAAGACGGAAAACGGAAAACGAAACATGGAACTTTCAACACTTTGCTGTAAATTTTAGCGCCCCGATTGGACAATACTTATCTACTTCATCTTACGCTTACTACTGATCTTTTCACCTTCCGTATTACGCTTATCATGTTTTGTTTCCTTAATCTCTGCTCCAATCTCAAAATCCACTCAAAGTCTATCCGACACCTGACGGAAAAAGACGGCTTCAGTCCCCCTCCTTTTCTGGGAAAATCCCATCAAGCGAAAGCAGAAATAATAAGCTGAGATCTGATTTGTATTTAGTTTGAACTTTATTAATGCAAAGCAAAATGATGATAAATGAGGGTATCAAAGATGCAAGGTAGGATTATAAGGTCACTCGTCAGGGACTCAAAACTTCAGCACAGAGTCTCTTGTACTTTTCAGTCGGTGGACGGAATGTGAACATGAAGCACAATTGTCCAACGTCTTCGACGTGCTTGTTGATGATGTGGCAGATGGATAGGAGCTCATTGAATCTCGAAGGTCCGGCTTGTTGATAAGTGAGGAAACAGTATTGGAAGAGGGCAGATGTGTAAATCTTCTGTTGGACAGTGATTACTTCTCTTCCATGTTCCGACAAATTGTTAATTGCTGAAAATGAGAAAGTTTCAATTTGAATTCAGAATATAAAAGTTACCAGGGTTGCACAGAAGTACAGATGTGAGTAGAAGGAACTCCTCTTCTCTGATATTCATCTCCACCAACTTGCCAATCAATCTGCTCTGAACTCTCGCCAAAAACCCAGAAGCACAGAATGGGAATAATTGTTCTGGAACTATACTCCCTCCGTCAGGATACTGTAGGATTTGAGATTTCAGAGAGTATGATCTGATTGCTTTGATGAGAGTGGCTGTTCGGAAGCACGATGCTTTGAAGATGACGTGAAGATCTGCTGATTCCAAGAGTTGAGCAAACTCGAACTTGCTTATGAATTCCAAAGTCGTGAGTTGTTCCATGAATCCCCATTCGGATTTTGTCAGTTTCTCATCTGTCGATCTCTTAATCAGAACTGGAAACTTTTCGATGCATTGAGCAAGACTCGGGTCTTCAATGCATTGAAACCCGAGAAGTTTGTTGGATCTATCCGAGTTCCTTCTCGATAAACTTTCAATCAAATCCGATAAGTTGCAATATTGATTCGTGTTCAATTTCATTCCGAGATTGAGACACTTTTGGAAACGGCACAGTTTGCAGGCCAGAATCAAACTCTGTTGGTCACAGTTGCCAGAATTTCTACAGAATTTTTCTGACTTTCCGAGAATTGCTCTCCGGAAGAACATCTTGCAAGCATTGCAAGAGAGAACCTAGAAAGATTGAAGAAGTAAGTAGATATACATTCGAACTCACTCCATAATTGAACGCATTACTAGGTCTTGTGCAAATTGCACAGTTAGATTCTGCCGGTGAGCTCATCTGGTTTCAAGAAAGCAGAATGACGGAATGGTTTCAACCGTCGGTACAAGTCAGAATACGAGGCACGTCTTCTTGAATAAATGAACCGACGGGCGTATCAAAGCAAACGCTGAGTGGATTAGTTCAATGCAAGGTGTGTGCATATGACGGGGGAAGACTAGACTCTTTGACTCGTTAGATCAGAAAAAAAAACCAAAAGCCCAGCTGGTTCATGTTTGGTCAGCTAGAAAGAAGAAAACATTCCGAGAACTGACTTCGTACTCGAAAACCAATAGTTTAGCGTGGGAGATGTAATTTTTAGTAGTTCAATCGTAGTGATTATAGTTTTGTGCATTTAAGTAGATTATCCCGTTTAGTCGAGGATCAGGAATCTGGAGAGCAAGGAATACGCAAAGAATAATTGAAGGTCTAAAATACCTTGACAGAAAACGTACAATCTATTGTATTGATCATTTTAGGGTTGTATTTCAACTGAATCATATTGCCCAAACTGGAGGGGATGGAGTATCATTCCGGAGTTCTATTGAAGTTTTCGAAAATAAAAGTAGAAGTGAAAATTAGGGCGGAAGGGAGGGAAGTTAGTCGAAAGTCGGAACTTCGTGTCACTCCGATGCTTTCTGTAAATCTTAAAGAGTTGTCATTCATTCCTCGATTCCGATTTTACATGACGAATCTTCCTCTTCCTGAATTTTACATAGAAGTCCTTCAAAAAACTTTTTCTGAGAATTTCGACTTATTTTTCAATTCAATCAATCTCCAAAGGCTTCTCATGCACCTGCATAAGTGATCTTTCACGGGCGTCAGAAATTTCGCGTCGCTGACTCAACCTAGAGTTGTTTATGTCTACTGCATGACTTTAAGGGCAGGAATAATGATGTGATTCAGACTAAACTCTATGCATTGAATTCGCTTCCATATGACCTTCCGGTTCTCTTGAACTCTATCATAAGCGGAAGAGCATTACTGAGATATAAGAAAAAATTGGGAAAAAGGAGCAAAGGATTCAGAAACGCTTCAAAACGGGTGTCATTAGACCAAACAACTTTTCTGGAAAAAAATGTTCGAAAATGTTCAAAATTAGCACTGAGATCCACCAATTGAAAAAAACCTATGTTGTAGGAACCAGTTTTTAACACTTTGAAGCTGAAAGTTTTTGATAGTTTTGCACCGAAAATTAACAAATCTGACTAATTTTCGGCCGGTACTGTAACTCAGTGCTCCAATATTTGCTGTTGCTCTGATTTAAGATCGATGGATCATACTGTGGTGTACATGTTGTTTGTTGACACCTTTCTCATATCATTTCCGATTCCAAAAATATTCCGTCTTCCGTAAATTCCATGAGGGGTTTATTCAGAAAAAACACTGTGTAAGAACATATTGCAAGTATCGCAAGAGTGAAAACTCACACCTGCAAAGACACATGCTGCATTCAGAGTTCAACAATATCCAGCGAGACAGGGATGATTTTTTTCGGGTTCTCGGAACAACTTCAGTAACACTTGCGTCTGCTAAAACTTCATTTGGACTTGGAAACCACCTGTTGACTACGTTTTCAAGAGCTTTTTGGGGGGCTCAAGTCAGTAAATCGGCTTTCGACCAGAGTCGAGTCAAGAGACAATTTGCGCTCCATCCCAAAACTAAAATTCTTTTTTTTGATTTCTTTTGAATCGAGAACGTTAAGTTGGATCAATCTATTCCTGCCATTATTCCCTATTATTTCTCTAATTCCAACACACAAACTACACTCCAACTTGCAAAAATTCCTGATCCGAAAAACATATTCATTTTTCTGAAACAAGACATTCACGAAATCGTTATAAAATACTTTCGCATTTTGGTTTATGGTTGAAAGATTATTGAAATCACATGTTAATGATCAACACCTTCTTTTTCCATAGGTTGAGGTATATATATACGTGGTTTTTGGGAAAAGATTAATTCTCCTCGAAATGCACTCTGCCCTCCATATATAATCCTCGAAATGCTCGCTCCCTGAGCATTCAGCCGTCTTCTTCCTGTTACTGAATAATTTTTGAGCCGATTGCTTTCTGCTTCACTCATGGAGCCTAAATCCATGTTCATCAAGTGCTCCGTTTGCAATTTGAAACCTGTTAAAATATTTCTATACGGGGTAAGATTTTAATTAAAAGTTGTATTCATTAGCTAAACCAGCTTCAGGTTGATTGCTGTCATTCGTGTGCAATGAGTCATCGGAGACACTGCAACAGTCGAGACCCTCTAAACGATCCGAAGACCAATATTGGAAATCCAGACTGCCGTTTCTGTTGTTATAAGAAAAATCTGCTGATAACAAGAATCAACAGCAAATTCGACGATCTTGGAGCAATGTTTGAAGATCTATCGGTTCGGGACAAGCATCGAGAATACGTGTTCCTTTCGTTTTCTGCTGCTGGAGTACCGACTGTCAATGATGCCGTGCTGTGTAAGAAAATAGAGTTCGATGAGAAACCACTTGGCAAGAACTCAAGTTTCGATGAATGGTCTATGATGAGTCAACTGTCTACTATTGATTTCCTGAAGAATCTGGAGTTGGTCAACAAAATCGGAGAAGCGTCTAATACTCCGGGATATCTGACGAAAGACTCGAAAGTCTTCATCCGTGCCGCCCGGTTTCGATACTCAATCTTCACAACTGCATTCAAGGCGTATCAGAAGAAACGAGCATATTTGGAAATCACTGATGATATTGATATATTTCCTGACCTCACTGGCAAATCTTTCAGTCCAGACTTGTTGAATACGATAAGATGTCAATTGGTTCACAAACTGATCGAATTAAAAATGACAGAGCAGGAATATTTGGTGCTCTCCATGATTTTGTTATGCATGTCTGGTGAGTTACTCAGAATTCAGTCTGTTTATAGGAAAACAACATTACAGAAAACATCGCAGAAGTGTCAATCGACGGAAGGAACATCATTGAGAACTATCGTCAAAAGTACACGAATGCTCTATTCCAACATTGCTTGATTCAAAACAAATCGAATGTACCCTCGAGGTTCGCGGACCTATTATCCGTCATTCAATCTGTCGAGACAACTCATCAAAAAATCAATCATTTCGCGGTTTTGTTTCGAATGTGGACTCCTATTGTACCATCCAGAGATTTACTTACATTTGAATAACTTATCGTCTTGTTTGGTTCACTATACATTCATTAAGACTTCCCATGTTGTACGGGTTTTTTAACCGTCAAAGTTTTTTTTGATTTTTTGCCACTATTACTTTTAACTTATCCAACTATGACAAAACTGTGATCATTTTTTCCTTGAAAAGTTCTCAAAAAGTTTACTGCCAATATCATCGGTTCGCATGTCATCTTCTAGGTAAAATTTTATTCTTCTATACGATCTTCTTTTGAAACACAATAAATTCTTAAATTTTGAAATCGTTTCAAAACTTTTGCCGTTGTCCAATTCGTCTGGAAAAAAATCTGCCTTGGAATTGTTTATAATTCACACCAAAAATCTTTCCAATTAGAATTCACAACTCTTCATTTGAACAGTAAGAAAGGGGGATTCGAAGGGAGACAAAATACACAGTTTCAGTTTTTTTCTTCGTTTCGTGCGCGACAATTTCTCGAGCTCTCTGGCAATAAATCACTGGGACAACGAGATGATTTTTCAGGTTTCTACGGGGGTGAACAGAAGAATTCAGTGCATATGGATTGTTGGGTAGTGCAGAGATTTTGGATGCGAGAAGCAAATTCTAGGCATCAGGAATCTATGAAGAGAGCCTGGAGATAAGCGAGATGATCGGAATTGGCAACTGGGAACATCGGATTTTTTCAGCAAAAAAGGATAAAGTAGAAATATGTCAAATGTACATAGTGAGTGAAGGATGATTTTCTGATTCTGGAACTGGAGAGAATCAATGAACGAAGAGATTGACACGGCTGAGTTGACAGAGAGAAGGAGGGATTCCCGTGGATTCGACAAAAATTTGTTTCGGTTTTTCAGAAAAGGGGTAGAAATGGAACGTATCGAGTGGAAGCAATTTGGAAGAGAGAAAAATGATATACAATGAATTAAAATTAAATGGATTATTTTGACGAGAAGACAAATTGGAAGTTATTCGGAGATCACGGAGACTTTGTGGAGCGATTTGATCTGAAAAAGGGCTTGATTTGAACTTCGAAAGAAAAGTGTGTAGAAGATTGAACGTTGAACTCTACTCATAGGGAGTCTTTTGAGAAACCATGATATTTTCAGTCGACTTGTATGTGCATAACTAAAAACTTTCTAAACTATAACTTCCTACAAAACCAAAAATAATAAAAACCCACACAACGAACTGGAGCTGTTTTGCTAATCAAAAAGCCGTTTCAATTCAACTACTCTTCATACCCTTCTCGAAGCGGTGTCATCTCGCCAGCCGATCCGTATCCATTATTGTTTGCATTCTTCTCTTCTTCCATCTGAAAATTCAAAAGAAAGCTCTACTCTCATTCAGAAAATAGTGCTGGATTCGCAGATAAGCCAGCAAACACTAAAGCCACCGCAACGTCCCATTACTTTTCTCAACTCACCACAGTGTCTTTCATCAGTTTCGTCGTTGAGTCATCGCTACCTTTCTTGCTTCTCGACGGGAACGGCGACAGTTTCCCAGATTCATCAGTGTTATTCACCTGAAATTCCATAGTTATAATCTTTCAACTATCTCCTTTAATACCTGTTGAGCATTTGCAGTACTTGTTCCATTTTTTGCTGCGTAATGGGATGCAACACTCCTGGATCCACGTCTCAACTCGTTTTGTGACTTGTGAAGAAGTCGGTATCGAGCATAGAATGCTTTGAGTACATGGTTCACCTGAAAGCAGTAGCTTGAAACGAAAGTTTCAAACATTTCAATTCTCACCTCCTTATTCGTGAAGCAGTATATACTGGCAACCATGAGTCCTTGGTACATATAGGTGAAAGAAGCAGTGTATGTCCACACGGCAAACACCTAGAAGACGGATGTGTTTCAGAATGTTGATTTTAGAGCCTACCATAATATTATCCCTAGTCGGTGCGAACGGAATAGTCTGCATGATGTTCGGCACTCCGAGAAGAGGCAAGAGCATCATTGCAGCCTTCACAGACTTTTTGAGACCTGCTTCTGACGTATTATTCGACTCTCGAACCTTACTGTAGAGCACTCGAATCACGTTGCAGATGAAAAACAGATTAATCTGAAAACAATAAAGTTTTATTACAGTTGACAGATTCCACTTGGCTTACCACCAGCTCAGCCATCCTCGGTCCATCCAGAATCCAGAATTCCGGTTCCAAATAATAAGATCCCAGACATCGTTCCACTTTGAAATCCTTTTTGATCAACACCACAAACAGCCACAGCATTGTGTGTATCAGTGGGATTCCTGAAAAGGTCTAATGCAAGTGAACCGACTTCAGAACTTACCGTATCCTGCCAAGAAGTATGGAAGAAGTTTAGGCTCCGAGTTGAAGAATCCGAAGACAATCTGGTTGTTCAGGTAGATGCCCTCCAGGAACATCCAACAGAAAGTGACCGTTTTGAAGTACTCCAGGAAGAAGAACATTCCTTCACAGACTATCGGCATGGTGTTGATTGTCTTTCCTTCGGCAGAATTCGTGTGAGGACCAATGTCTCCCGTGAAGATCAGATCGATGTAGAGAACGAGACGGATGATGACCACCATGAGCATTGCGATCATTAAGTGTAGATGCAGAAGGTTTCGAAACACTCGAAGGCGTCTGAATGGAGGAAAATAAGTTTATGACTTAGGATGACTAAAAAAAATCTAGAACAGAGTCTCTTGGAGAAATGAGGAGGCTGAGTTGCTTCCATAAAACTAACCGGAAATAGGAGAATATAGATATAGCCAGAATAAGTGAAACCAATGATAGGCCAAGTCCGACGAACTCGAGTTTCCTCGCATTCCGCGCGACTTCTTGCGCAATCTGTAAACTCAAAATCAGAATAGGAAGACTGGGAGCCTGGGGGTAGATTTGCACAAAAACAGTGATGATTGAAAATGAAAATGGTGGTGAGAAAGAGGCAAAAAAGTGATGAATAAAGTAAGTATGTCCATCAAAAAACCAGAACAGTGAGTGTGAAAAGGTGAGTGAGTTGGAAAAGTAAAATATATGTGGATGAAAAAAGATAATAACGAAATACCGTCAACGATTCGTTGTTCAGATTCTGCATGATATAAATGACTTCATCCGTGTAACACATCGTAAAATTCGTCCATCCGGGCAACGAGGGTCCCATCTCGGCCGCATTCCTTCCGGACCACACTCCGGATACATGGCAATCCTTCGTGATGTTCTCTGTGTTGGGGTTACGGTAGAATATTGAGATAGAGAAGTGGATTGGTTGATATATTGATTACTGATATAAATTTGAGAAAAAGTGTGTGTGACACGTGGTGGTGAATACGGTACTTTGTGGTGTGGTGTGATGTGTGTGACGTTACAGTAAGACGTTGCAACATATAGATATAGACATACACAGAAAAAGGACTAGGGATAGAAGAAAATGGATAGAAAAGAAAAAGAGCAGAGCAAACTCAGGCAAGATAGAGATAGAAACAGAAAGTTTTGGATTCAGTGAAATAGATAGCAAGAAGTCTTCAGAAATCAAAAAATCTACTATTTTTTCTCGTACTTTCACATCTTCATAGTCGATTTTGAAGCAGACGGTGAAGTTGGTCCATCCCCACGGATTCTCGTAGTGCCCCGGCTTCTTTCCTGCCCATCGGCCTGTCTCGTCGCATCGTTTAACAATGTATTCTGTAATCGCATCGGGGAAACAGGAGAAATTAACATAAAATAGTTTAATAAGAGGGTAATCAAAGGGGAAGGGGGTAAAGCAGCAGGGATCAGTTGTTTAGTTTTCTTCATAGATCAGATCAATTTTTTGTTAGATTCGGAACGAAATTGCAATAAGCTCATTCGAAACAAAACATCAGATTTCAAGAGAAACATTGTAAAAGTTATGAGAAGTTCATCAATTTGAAAAGAAGTCGAAACTGCTGCGTTCAAAATTTCTATACAGTGCATAAAAAAACGAAGAGAGTCCAAAATATCGATTGGACTCTTTTCATTTTTGACACTCAGAAAGAAAAGATACCAACTTTGGGGATCTTCAGTGCAAAATAATCCAATCCAATTTTGAGCATTCATGGATCCAAAAATGATCGAAATTTGCACTAAAACCATCCTAGTTCTGACTTTTTAAACTGCTCAAAGTTGACGATTTCGCACTGATTATTCCAATTTTTCTAAATGAACTTCTCACGACCTTCCAACTGAGCCAACACAATTTTTTTCAGGAATTCAACAGAGGGAAAGATTTGAACATGAATGCAGGTTAGTTTTAAACATGAACACAAGGGAAGAATGTTTTTCAATCGCATAACAATTTTTTGCCCGTTTAAGCCAAAATCTCGAGCCAACATCCCAGGAAGTATGTTTATCATCAGCCAAAGAATTTCAACAATTTTCAGATTTTCAGGAGAAAAAGCTCAAGCAATAAGCGTTAGGGAGAGCGCGGATTTATCAGATCAACAATTTACTTTCTAAAAAATTCAAGCGATCGCATTCCACAGAAAAAGCCAGGCAATCGAGATCGGGGGGAATAGTTGGTTCAAATCAAACATTTATGTTCTTGTCATGCTTTTCTCAGAGTTTTCGAGTTGTCTTTACTTTTTTGAAATTTCGAATTTTCAGCCAAAAACTCTCAACAAATACACCATGCGTTCAAATTCCAAACGTCAGCCACCAGCGTTAGTCACTCTTCCAGAATTGTTTTTAATGAAACCTTTTTGCTCGTGAAGCAAAATAGCAAAATCCAAAAATACTTGACACTATCATTGAAGGGAACCTAAGTTCTAAACCGTCGTGTTGCGACTTCCTGTAGCTTTTCTTCAAAACTACAGTAGTCCTATTGCTAACATACCAAATGGTATCAAAAGTAACTCACTGTTCGGATCCAATCCTTTCATGTGTGGACATTGCAGTGTTACCGAAGAATTTGCAGGTGTGGGAGGCCAACAGAGCACTGTATCGTACGTGGCATTGCACCAAATACGAGTGTCGTTTGGGTCTGAAATTAAAGAGAATGAGGATTGAGAAACTTAGACAAATCGGTCTCACCTTTGTCAGGGAATAGTTTGTTGTGGTCAAGCATCTTTTTGCACAGCTGAAAATAGGATGTTCTGGATGAAAGAAAGGAAGAAGCAAGAGCAACGAGACATTCTGACTCGGTTTATATTGATCCGAGGGTTCTGAGATTAGAGTGACGTGTCAAAAGGGGACTCACTGGATAAGACTCCTCAAGGACATCCATTGCTCCGTGGAATGCTTGAACACTGGTCGACGCAAGTACGTTCTGAAATGGATTTCAAGATGATTCAGTTTGTATGTGCATTAAAATCGAAGTCCAGAGAAAAAAAGTTTCTTATCAAAATCCGGTGAGGTCTAATTTCTGATGTTTTGAGCCTAACGATCAATAACAAACAATCAAAAAGTTCTCCCCGTGATTAGAACTCACCCAACCAGAGTCAACCATTTCGCTCAGTTTCGCCGTCGAATTATCGAGAATCGAAACATTGAACGGTGACGTGGCATCCGCCATGATATGAGTCAGTGATGAAGTTCTGGAAGAAGAGATTAATTGATTGGGGGATTGCGGATCAATAAATTAAATTGGAAAGTTGATAGCTTCAGACAGAATGAATGTGGGGATGGCTTTTGGTTGGTGCTCCCCACTTTTTTGTTCTAGATTTTTTGAGACAAGAGTAGTGTTGAGAAGGAAGAAGATGAGGAGACCACAGACAGGAATCAAACAGTTGTCAGGTATCCCGAGAGGAGCTCTGTCGGTTGACATGAGGGCAAAAGAAAGATGAGAGGAGAGGAGAGAGCATGTTTCCGTGTGGGTTGAAAATGATGAGTAGTTAAACGGACCGGAAAAAACCTATAAATAACACATTGAGGTGTCGAGATGAAAGAACCACAGGTAAATTGGTTTTATTTGAATATTTCATGAGAGCGTTTTAAAAGTTTTCTTGTGTGGTGATGTTTTAGACCTCACAAATGGTAAAATGGGATCGAAAACTTAAGTAGGACATTAGTAACGAGAACCAATAAAATCAGCCCATAAAATTAGACATTTTGATTAAGTAGGTTGTAGACTTCCCAGCTTTACTATACACCTTTCTAAACAAAACAATTTCTGAAAATGTATTGGTTGACATTTCTTTATAATCTTAGCTCATGCAAAACTGATCATAACCTTGAAATCTGTACACAATCCAAAGTTCCGAGCAGTCTCCTTGTCAAAAAAGTGACCTCAAAACTGACTTGAAGGTTAACCTGACACGTGAGCGAGAGGAAGACGAGCAAGTGGCCGAATGGATTAAAAATTTCCCTTCAGTTCCAGAGAAAAAGTTCAGCGATTGACACTTGTGTCTCGATGAAATTGTTTACGATTCAAGTACTACGTTCGTCTACTCTCTCGATTCGAGATCTACGATCCTCAAGTTCCTTCCCTGAAGTCATAAGTCAGAATCCATTCGATGTGGGTGGAAATCAGCAAGCCAATTTAATAAGCCTATGATTACTTTCTCTTCTGTTTATTTCAGTATGACGCAAGTGGGTTAGGAGATAATTGTGGAAGGGAGAAAATGGGAAAATTATAAATTATAAAAAGAGATTTCGAGGAAAACGACTTTGAGAGAATGAATATGAGATGTATTCTAATAAGGGACCTTGCTAAAAATAACACATTTTAAGGGGGAAGAGGGAGAATTGTGAGGTCATATTTAGATATTCATAGAAAACGCAAAACTTCTCATTTTACCTAGAGAGTTTCGACGGAAATGAAAGTTGTATTGGCTTCCAATAAGTGGATAAATTTATTTTTATTGATTTGTAATTTTTTGGAGAGAGAAAATAAAGAAAAAGCTGTAAGGAGGACAGAGTTATTAAGGGGGAAGAAAAAACACTCAGTTAACAAGAATGAATGTAGAGAGCTGATGAAGAGACGTTTGAAAGGAAAATAACAGAGAAATCTAACATGGAGATTCTACGGGTGGTTGGAGGGTATTTTTTCTCGATATTGGGGTGTATTCATGTAACAGATTCAGAGTCTGGAATCCAAACTGACCTACAGGGTGACAATTAATTATGGGAACACATGTAACTCATCATAACAACTTTTAAATAAGAGATCTCTCGACCATTTTTTTACTGAAGAATAACTATATGTCTTAGAAGAGAATGTCGAAAAATCTTCCGAATCGGTCTCTTTTCTGAGAAGTTATGGCACTCAGACGCGTCGGAAAATTGTCGACCGTGGCCGCGTGGTTCTGTGGGGTTATCTTGATTCTAGCTCAAGCCAACTCATCTTTAAAGTCTTGAAATTGTCCTAAATTTCTTTTACCGTTATGTGACTGTAATATAAATCAAACAGAATGATCGAGGGATTCGGATCAGAAGAGTTACTGGACCAGAAACCCTCAGTGAGGATCTCCGGCATTGAGGCTAGGCAAAGCACAATCGTGGTTTCTGGCCCATGAATTGGGACCCAAACTTGTTGGAACCTTTAGTGACCTCCGGCTAGAGGGGAAATAAGCCAAAATATAAGTTCTCACTTGAAAATGATCTCCCGATAGAAATTTCCATCGATTTTGACTATTTTAATCACAAAGATCAAGTCAGCTCTTCCAGCCGATTGCGATGCGGCACAGGAGTAGGGAAATGAAATTTTTCATAAGTTTTAGCTATAGGATAATCAATCATAGCTTCTGGCAAGAGTTGATGACCATTTTGAGAGTTTGGTGTTCCTGCCAGAGGGAAAAAGTGCTCATCTCCGAGGACGACTGTCTATTGTCGTAAGCCGCGGCCCATGCAATGGAGCGTAGTGCTTTTAGACACCGACTCGCTTTGGATTTCTGATTGAGGAAATGATTCTTTCTGATCTTGAAAGAGCATAATCCAATATGTTTTTTGGCAATCTTTCAAACAATTCCACAATTTCCTCCCATCCTTCTGGCGCGTTTTTTCGTGAATCCGCTATTTTCGCTATTGAGCCTCTTCACGATCTTCTGACGAAGTGGATTTGTATCCATTGACTATTTCCGTTTGCACCCAGTTTTGCCAGATATTTCATCTCCTTTTAACACTTTAGTTTTTGAAATTTGGATAACTTTGAGCCGTTTAGAAGCATCCGCATTGAACATTCCAGGTGCGGATAATAACAGGAATTTTGGTTCTATGCATACTCGTCTTCATAACTTCTTTCAAAATTAAGATTATGACAAGATTTTAGGCAGAATTGAAGAAAACACTCATGAGAACAATAAAAAAATCACAAATTCCTAATTGGAGTGATAGTCGCCCGTTTGTAGAGGAGCAAACTTTGTTCCCATAATTAATTGTCACCCTGTATTGCTAACGCCAATTTTAGTTATGACCTTGCAATGTTGATCCGAGGCTAAGGGGTCAAAGAGTTTCCAAGAATCGGAAACGCACCTTTCTAGACAGAAAAATTTCTCAAAAAGTGTGGGTTGAACATTAATCAAAAACGCGGAACTCTTGCTCCAAACAAATTTAAACACAAAATATGTCACATTTCTCAACCCATTTTCCAATACTTTATCGCTTTTTCCTGTTGCCTGAGGGCGTTTTTTTCTTAACTGATGAATATTTTTCCGTTCTCTTCCCTGTTTTTTTTTCTCAATTTTCTTCCAAAAACGTCTAGACCCTTCCGAAGTAATTAGTTTCTGGACAATATTCCAAGATCTTTGCGGGGGAAAACCAAGGATCAGACTCCGAATTGAGTTGGTCAAGAAAATAATAATGAGAGAATAACAAAATGGTAGCTCTCCTCGGGAAAAGGTAAAGCGAATCAAAAAGTTGGGATTAAGAAGGGTAAAAGGCAATGAGGCGGAAGAAAATGAAAAAGAAATGACGAGGAGTTGTAGAAGGGGCAAAAAAGGAGGGAGTGGAAAAACCGAAAAGGAGAAAAACGTTCAGAGATGAAATTTTGAGATGAGACGTCTTTTCCCTCCCTCTGAAAATCTACTTGTGATGGGAAGTTTTCTTTTTCTGTGTGTCTGTATATGACTGAGTTTGACATGAACATGTCAAAATGGATTCAAGGCAAAATATATGCATGTTATGACTTTGTGTGTGTGTCCATTTTCAGATAAGACGACTTTTTGAGTTTTGAGTTTAAGAGTCAGATTGAAATTTGACCATATGAGTTGGATTCACTGTTCAGCGAGCTTAAAAAGAAGTTCATATAAGTAATCTATCGATTTTTTGAGAGGAAATATGATTAGAGACCAAAATTTGAATCCAAGTATGATTATTAATATATGTATCGCCTTCGATCAAACGCAAAGGACGCGCTCCATCTCAATCTCGAAGGTTTCTTGCAACCAGTATTGGTAGATCAAACTCCACAACTGATTTTCGATTCACCAGTGCTCGAACTCAAAAGTGACAAAAAATCAGCCGATACTCTTGGGTAAAGTGCTAATCCCAGAATACCTCGAAAAGGCACATGATATGATTCCATTAATCTATGTAAAAAAGAGAGGCATGATCATGAGAAACGAGAAGAAAGTCAGATGTGCACTAACAGTCAAAAAACTGAAAATTGTCTATTTCATCTTGAAACTTTCCGACGTCTTCTTCGTCTTCGTGGGAGGGAACGACCGAAACCCGTCCGCAGAGAGAGAGAGAGAGAGAGGGCGGGGCGTAATTTGTGTCCGGCTCGACGAGCACAATTTGTGTGCTCCAACGGGCGGGATGGAAGAGGAGAATGAGGCACAAATTGGGGTCCCGTGGAAGACCTCTCTCCGAACCCAAAAACTTCCCAATCAGTTGGCTTTTATCAAAAGGAAGAAGAGAGTTTTGGGACCCCAAGGGGGGTCTTCGTCTGTCGACTTTCCAATGGAGAGAAATGAAAGTTCAGAGAATATGAAATTCCAATCGAAAGTTCTCAACCAAGTCAAGAAGAGGGGAAATGAACAAAAAATTAGGGAGAGAAAATAAGAGAGAACAAAAACAGGATAGGATTAGCCCTATGAGCAATGAAGAAGCGCGTTGGCTCAAGAAGGAGATGTTGAAGATGTGGACGAAGAAGAAGAAGACGCTTATTTTGATGGGATTCGCAGATTATTCATATTTTCCACTTTTTATTCTCTCTTTTCGAATACGTGAAGATAAGATGTTAGCCAGTGAAAGTGACATGGAAGAGAAACGGTGAAAACTAATTTCCGATCTTTTGAATAAAACGTTTGGGATTAAAATCCGGAAATTAAAAATCCCCCATGGAAAGGAATCATTCTAGTTTACTAAAATAGAATCAGGGTTTCCAGGGAAACGATATGATAATCTAAACAAAGCGAGCCACCTGAGAAAAACTGAAACGAACGAGGTGCGGGATATCCTAGTGATGCTTCCCAAAAAAGTGATGAGCATCAAAACCCAAAACCGAACGTGACTTCTCCCATGAAACTCTGATTCCGAATAAGTTTTCCGCTCCAAAAGTTAGTCAGTCGTGAAAGTTGTGGGCAGAAAGTGGGCGTGGCTAATCTCGGAAAAGATTACCCAAATACCGCTTCGATTCCGCCCGCGGGCGTGAATTCAAAAACTCCGTCGGCGAAAGAAAAAAGAGAAGTACGGATTTTCAAATTGACGATAATTTATGGGAAAGCTTTCTCTCAATGAGCTCACTCCAGAGAGGATTTCCATTCTATTCACTGTTTTCAATTTTCTTTTTTTCTTTCGAAATTGGAGTTTGTGTTTTGGGTGATTAATTTTTGATCATTAAATATGGAAGAAGAGAAAAAAGAGGAGGAAAAAGGTAATTTCCTGGAGGGGGGATCCAGAATTTATAATGACTCGGAGGAGCGATCGAGAGAAAGAGAGCTGGAACATATTCCAAGGAGAGGAAAATACTAAATTTTTAGGTTATTGTAACATGGATGATGGTGATGGTGATACACTATCCCAGGAATCAATTTCCTTCTTCCTGACCAAATGTTGAGAAAATCCGGAAATGGAAAGTTGTTTTCCAGGAGGGCTATCTAGACTTTCATCTCACGGAAATAGGGATTGGTTCTCATGACTTTTCAAAAGATGATTTTTTTTTAAATTGAAAATTCACTAGGTTCTCGCCTCTTGACATATCATGGGAATGGGCGATTCTTAATCCTAGGCCCAACTTTTTGCGAATTCATAACTCGAATTAAATGAACATTTAGTTGTTTTTATTACAAATTATGAATATGCATGATTGGTTTTATCTTAACCTCGATTATGAGAAAATATCATCTAAAGGAGCGGAGGAACCTTCCCTCTCTATATTCCGTATTTCATTTGACAGACCGGCATCCCTTCCCCACGTCGACCAATTTGATCTCGCTTCTTGTATCCGATATCTGATTGTCAACAAAATGTTGACGCTAAAAAGAAGAGCATTTTGTTAGTGGACTACTTTCTCTCGACTGTTGCAGGAACCGAGATCAGTTTGGTCAAAAAGACAGGAAGGAGGTGCCGGTCTATTGGAAATCTGAAGTTTTCTTATCTTTTGGGAGTCCGTTGACTTCTTTCTTAGGTTAAAAACTAGATGACTAACATCTGGAAAACAAGAGTAAATGAGCGAAATTAGATTCGAAACGAGATTAACGCAGTTGACACCGGATTTCCAGTCTCAAAACAACAACTTCTCTCGTTTCTCAACAATTTGTCAGTTGAATCATAAAAAAACTAAAAACTCGAAAATCGCGAGACGAATACGTCTTCGATGTTAGATAGAGAGAATCTTCTTTTCGGAAAAAGCGAAGAAATTTGATTTGATTCTGCACAAAAGGGAATTCAAAAATTGGATAGAGGATGGTCTTCCCGTTGTCTGATCACGTACTTTCGATGACGAACATTCGGCCGGAAGTTTAAGACAATTAATGACAGATATTCAGAAGAGAAGTAATTCCCGAGGGAGAAGTTAATGGTTGGTTCGTGTTTGTGTTGAAGAAAATTTAGAGTTTTGAAAAGAAAGATTAAAAACGAAGTGTGAATAACGGGAGAACAACAAAGTTGTGAACTTGTAAACAGTTGAAATCAATTTCACTAGAAGTGGAACAAAGCACGGATTTCAAATTCGAAAAATCCCCATAATCTAGTCTAATCCACTTGAATAATAATAGTCATTTGAACTTATAGAAAATAATTTTAATTCGAGTTTCATGAAGTTCAAATGTGCACATGAAAAACTGAACACAATTTTTTCGATAATTACGCCTATGAACTGAAAGTCAAAAATCCATTATAGAACCACTCCAAAATGAAGAGAATAAAACATAATTATAGTTCGAATATAGCCTTTCTAATGGAGTCCCCCTCGATCTCATCCTGAAAAAGACCACGTTCGTTCACTGGATAAACATCACAAAAAAGCCCCCGCACACAAAAAATGAAAGGAACAAACTGGAAAATGTGACAACAGAAAAGGGAGAGAGGAGCAGTTTAATTGAATTTACAGCTCTCCTTTCCCTTTTTCACTCCATATTTCACCTCTTTGCTCTTTCACTCTGAAGCGGTTGAGAGATGAGTTTCAAACTCGTTCTTTTCAAGAAAATCACAAGAAATCAACGCTGAAAACAAGGGGAGGAGGAACAAGAAGAATGAACGGGACTCATTTTTTGTGTATCCATTAGAATGAGAAATAAGAAATTTCGAGGGAGAAAGGAAGCCTAATAAGCCATGAGCCAGTTGACGCGTTGACATGGTGAATTGCTTAATGTGTAATTCGGGAAAGAAATTGACCTCCGAAAAGAAAGGGGAACTTGTCAAATGATGTGATCCGTCCTTCTTGTTCCAGAGAAAAGTTGGGAATCTTCGAGATTAGGTTCCGATGGAAAAGGAGGAGTCAATTAAAGGGCAAAAGTCTAGGGATTACTTGAGAGAAGATCGATGAGTTCAGTGTACTTACAGGTTGTGAAAATCGAAAGTTCTGAACGAGTGACTCTTGTTGGTCAGCATGCTAGTCAAAAATCTCACTTCTGGGTCGAGAGTCGTTAACAATTGGGAAGCTTCTGCAACTCTATCATTTTCGATAAATTCCCAGAAGGAAAGACCAAATGGAGCATTAATTTGAATGTAACAAAATTCAGCATGAAAACGTTTACTCTAATTAGGCACCTCATATCTTAATAAGTGTGATCAGGCTCAAAAAGATCAAGATGACAGTTTATCATATACATAGAATCAGCAATTTGTCTCGAATAATATTCTCCGAAAACCGCCGAAAACCAGGAACGAAAAGTCGGCAAAAAAAAACTACCAACTCAGTCAACATAATATTTTTCTAACATGCTGGAACCTCTCCTCGCCCGGCCAAAATAAACGCCTAGAACCCATAAATAACCTCGTTCCAGTTTCCAATTTTCCATGTGATAAGTCACGTTCCACCTGTGTGTTTTCAACTGAAGCCTGAGCAAAACGGAATCATATTATCAATTTTATGCGGAACTCGTCATTAATTCAGGCTTGAGTGGACACGGGTAACAAAGTATTGAACTAGATTCTCGCCTCATTTTCAGAGCAGGTGAAATTCAAAACTGGATTTGGTTTTCTAGATCTATGATTCTTGAGTGTAATCAAAATAATTACGACTATCAACACACAACTTTCTACTCAAAGGTAGATTCTGGATCGAGTGAGCTCAAAGAAATCAGAAGCAGTTCGAGCAACAATATTTTTTCTAGACAACCATCTATTTTTGGATTCTCGGACAATGTGACATCAGCATCCTCCAAATATCAAAAAAGAGCCCAATGTCAGACTCCAAAAGGCTGTTCCTGCCAAAAAGTGAGGAACACAACGTTGGAGCCTAGACAAAAACTGAATAAGAGAGAGAAATAGAAAGAGAGACAAAAAACGGGCGCCAAATTGGTAAAAACGGGTGCGGGTGAACAAGAGGAAGACGAAGAAGAAGTCGGAAAAGGCAAAAAAAGAAAAAAGAAGAAGCAGTACAAATTGAATCTAGCACATGGCGTGCTCCTTCGCTCCGTCATCGCGCCCTCTTTTACGCCCCATTCATCTGTATCATTTGCTCCTAAGATGTGCTCGAAGAGAGAATTTCAGCGAAGTCCCTAATTGGGCAAAGAAGAGAAGAAGGACAGCTTCATTAGGAAAATAGTTGATGCAAATCGGACAGCATCATTCTTCTTCAAGACTACATTCTCACCGAGAACCTACTTCCTTCAATAAGAAATCGGAAGCGGGGCGGAGGGAAGACACGGAGAGATTCTGAATATCAGAATATCTTGATCATTGAAAATGGTGAGAAAAGGTTCCATGAAGAAAACTAAAAGTTCAAAGAGTTCTAAGTTTTTGGGATGCTCAAAAAGCATTAGTTACTGTGAGAAATTTTTTTAAAATTGAGGAGAACTTCCTTTGCCTCCTTCCATTTCTTCGGATTATAACTAAGTAAGATTCGGATTTTCCCAACTGGCTCTCCCACGCAGACCATGAAATCAAATCAGTTCCAAGATGAAATCAACGAAAAAAAAAAACAAGAAGCCGGATCTCTCAGAAGCCAGGTCCGTTCCAAAAATCATGTCATAATCTAGTTGCTCAAAAATCTTTCGAAAAATCGCTCTGCTAAAATGTTGCAGTTCACAACAAAAGGTATCAAGTGTCAGTTCTCATCTCAAATGACCTTTTTTGAAAATGGACAAAAAATGAAAAGTTGAGAAAAGTCCAAATTGTTTGGCGAATGTTTTGAAACAGAGACACAAAAAATGTTTATATTCTTCTTTTCTGGTGTCAATCGAAATGAGCTATAAGCACTGACATAATCACATTGGCTGTGCTTATTGTGTGTATGTCCATACACATCCCTTCTTTTCGTATAGAGATATCCTATCGGACGCGAAAACGCTCAGAAAAATCCTAGCTTGGGAAGAAGGCAGTTCAATCGAAATGCTTTTCAGATTTTCAGATGTTTCAAAAAGTATCTAAAAAGATCACTGGAGATGGAATATATGGTGCACTCGGAAGTGTTGTGCATAAAAAACCTTTCAAGGGGAGAGAATGAAGTGAAAGAAAAAGAAAACAGGAAACGATTAGGAATAGGAGGAAAAGATGAAAGAATGGAAAAGATACATTCAGGTCCCGGCAGAGATCTTTATGATCTTAGTTAGGAGATTTTTCCTTTCTGTTAGAACCATTTCCAATCTCAACTTGCAGACGTTTTTGTGCAAGATCCCACTGTCTTGATGTTTTGCCCTGTTTCATAGTTGTCACTACTTACAGTTGCTCGATTTACAGAGTGGCGCAAATGTTAGTAGCTCTGACCACCATGTAGTAGTGTTGATTCGCGGGGTTTGATTCGTTTGAAACCGGGGTTTTGTTTTTATTCGCTTTTTCGAGTTCTTTCAACTTACTACCTCTCTTAAGCATACCCCAATTACCACCATCGTAAACAATCTGAACCTATGGAACTATTTCTTCTTCCCTAAAACATCAAGCCTCTAGAAGAACATCAGAAACCATCGTGGATGCTGCCGCGACAAGAAAGTTTCAAGAATGCTCAAAAATGGAATGTGTTTGAGTGGCCAAGAGGAAAAAGAGAAAGAGCCGGAATCTGTGAGTTTATATCAAACATCCTCTTGTCATCACGTGACTCTACAGAAGATAGAAGAGAGAGATTCTAACTGACTTTCGCTTCACTCCAATGGATAGATGGAGAAGCTGAAGAGGAATAAGACTGACGTCTTCAGCTTTTATCCTGATGAAATTCCAGAAGTCATTCTTCGACGACGATGAAAGAATGTGTCGCGAAGAAAAAACAAACAAACACCATGCGGAAGGAGGCGACTGTGAATTTCAGATTTCTTCAGATTTCAGACTCTACATTTCAGTCTTTCTCTGTGCAGATTCCAGATTCTGAAGAGATGCATGTCAGAATAGTCGAGTATGTTCTGTTTTTTTTCGAAAAGAAACAAAAGACGAAAAGCGGAAAGATATGGAAACACGAAAATTGCTCTCGGGGTCTGTGGCCCCAATTTATTTTATTTTTGCTCTTTCTCTTTTTTAAACAACGACAGACTCATAAGAGCGTGGGTATCCCCTGGAGAGAAGAAACACAACACAGACAACTGAAAATGTTCACTTTTTAAGAAGGAGCGTTGAGACAACAAGGTCGAGGGAATTGGATATTGCTCAGTTTTGTTTAGAAAGTACACATTTTTAGAACTTTTTTCATTGGAATAGTGGTTATTTACACTTTGATATGGGATGGTTTCAATTCTAGTAGAGCTGAAAAAATTAAGATCTAGACTTGCTTGGTATACCCAAGAAAAAATCAGAAAATCGGGTACCACTTTCAACTTCTTAAAGTTAATCACTTGTTTGCTCGTACTGCGCGGAACTGTTGCTCTTAGAAGATAAAATTATTCGAAAAAATGAAAAATATTCGCTGTAGTTGACTCTAGTGATTCTTGATGTTCAGCATTCGAAACAAGAAAATCTAAAATCGACAAAAATGAAGAAACTTGGCTAGACTAATTCCGAAAAGCCATCATTTCTCTTTTCTCATTTTCCACCCACTCTCAGTCTAAATTGAGAGAATCGAAGAAGACTCTAGACGATTTGAACTTTGAGATTTCGAGAGAGGAAAAACAGAAACCAAGGAAGATGATTGACCCCGATTTCAGAGGCGGGAGAACATTTGTAATCCCAAAATTGGAGACGTACCAATCGAAAAAGACGACTTACCATTACAAAAATCTTAACGACGTGGCCAATTTTCTTTGTTCGTTTCCTTGTTCTCGGTGTTACCTGAAAACAACGAAAAAAAATCAGTCGATATTTTTGAGAAGATATCAAAACACAAGAAAAAATAGCTGAAGGGAGGGGAGAAGGATGAGAAACGTACTCGAAGAGGTGATTGAATGAGAGAGAAAGTTTAACCAGAAAAAGCCCCTAAAAATGCAGTTGAATTGGATTCGAGTTCGTCTTCTACTTCTCCAAGATGATTGGATTTTTCAAGTGGATTGCTGCTCCATGTGGAAATGGATAAAAAACCAAAAGGAGAAGAGAGGAGTTTCTCACAAAATTTGATTATGAAAAAGAGAAGTCGAAAATTGTGAGAAATATTGAAAGTCAAGTTTCGATTAGATATCGAACGCTTTTCGATGGGATTCTTGGAACGGATCGAGAAAGAAGGAGGCGTTCGAGAAAGAAAAGAAGGCGTCGACTGAAATTTCATGAGAATGGCAAAGAACCGGAAAGCTAAAACCTAATATCATGAGAACGCGTAACAGTGAAGCTGTAAACTGTAAGTCCCGTAATAAAATGATACTTAGCCTTGTAACTTTGATCTCATTTATCTCGGTAAGTCTTGTCAAAATGAGGGTGATCTTCTATGTCAGAAAATTAGGGATACTCGAAACATGTTGGAACAAAATGGAAGCTGAAGCACAGCCAGTAGGAGCTTGACTAGAATTTATTTCAATTTCAAAACATATACAGCTCTTCACAAGTTCAAAATTTAAATCCACTTAGACGGTGTTCAGCTTCAGGTGGGCTCTGCTGGAAGAGTTCTACAGGTCATTCATTACTTGATTTGTGTCATGGATTAGGTTTCGAGTTTTTACAAAACTTTCTCATACTGAAATCAAGATACAGGAATCTATTAACGGCTTAACAAACCACGCCCTCAATGTCTTCAGAATATCCTCAATTGATCACTTGACCCAACCCCACAGAATCAAAACAAGAGCAAAGACTTTTGATTGGTTTTCTGCGAACTACTTCATCGAACGAGTTCTAGAGTAAGAATCTATGACGAATCAGTTATTAAAGTCATAAAATATTGTTTTCCAGGAAAGAAAACTCGAAGAAAACTTGCTCCGGATACACGGAAATGAGCTCAAATAACAGAGATAAAAAGCGAATGAATAATTAGAAGAACGCACGCGAAAACCTCTCTCTAACTTTTTGGTCTGAAAGGATAACGGGAAAGAAAACTTTTTGCTGGCTTTTATGGAAATTAGGTTCTTCAGGAAGAAGAGTAAAAGGACACAGAGAGTTTCTTCCCTTTGCAAGAGACGAGCACTCAGAATCTCGAGACTAGAAGAAAGTAAGATTTCATGTGGAAAGTTGGGAGAGAGAAAAGGTTATAGGAAAAGGGATAGGTCATGGGAGGGAAAGGTAATCAAAATGCAAATGTTAAAAGAGTGGGAAGTGTGAAAAAAGATAGAAGAAGCGAGAGGGTGAAGAGTTTCCTCGGTGGTTTTTGATTGCTCCGAATTTTTAAACGAAAAGGTGGAATGTTGGATAGAGAAAAGTTAAAAGTCGAAGTTCTTCAAAACTTGTTTTCATAGTGAAGGAGAAGTTTTTTATTGAAGAACACCAGGATAAAAGTTTCGCCTATCATTGTTATTTAGGCACCACAAAAACTGAATCAGACTTTCCCAAACATCTTACAGAAAAAAAAAACAGAAAAATTATAGACAAAGCTATGAACTCAGAATCTTCAGAACGACATCGTCAAAGAAGACATTGAATTATCTTTGTTCCGTTTTTCCTAGTCTCTCATATCTTCTTCAAAAAGGTCCTTTCATCTGTTCAAGTGGATTCGAATCGAGAAAAAACTCTGGAATTCTTCGATTGTAAGGATTCAGAGACACAACGTCATGATTGCCTAGTTTTCTCTTATTTATGATTAAATCGGGCTTTCGGGAAAACACTTGAACATGAACTATATCAGGTTTTCGAGGTCTCTAGGATGCCATCAACACCTTTAGATCTCAACGGACTCTGTTAACTTGATCT
The DNA here is from genome assembly GCA_900536305.3 of Caenorhabditis sp. 40 LS-2015. NCBI lineage: Eukaryota > Metazoa > Nematoda > Chromadorea > Rhabditida > Rhabditidae > Caenorhabditis > Caenorhabditis tribulationis. The sequence continues at coordinate 88,112 of LR544845.1, read as the reverse complement.
CCAAAACGTTTTGACTCAAATCAAAAAGAAGAAAAGATCAGTGACTCTCAGTTGTAAAGTTGTAATGAGTTTTCAGAAGAAATTCTTTGAAACAAAAAAGGAAGGAAAAACAAGTTGAAACGGAACTGAATGTTCAGCCGAAGCATCTCGTGTGTGACTCAAAATGGGAACAAAACGTCAGATGAAGCAGAAAAGTTCTAATTTTTGGAGAAAAACAAGAAAAAATGCTAGTTTTTGGATTGAAGATGAGTAGAAAGTAAGTTGGGAAAGGTCGCGAAACGTTTGAGTCGTTGAGATTCGTTTTTCAATTTGAGACTCAGATTACTTTCAGAATGTCAACTCTCATGATTGGCATCAGATTGCTAGATTTGGGTGGAAAATTGGAAAATGAGAAGGAGTGCATGGGTTTCAATCACTAGGCTTCTTATTTGTGTAGGAATAAAGGTGTACTGTGATCGAATAAAACAGATAAAACCAAACATGTTAAGTAAACTCAGTCGATCGACTAGATAACACATAGGTTCTGTGTGATTATGGACGTTTCTGAAAGACTAAGAAGGCAATTGAGAAACTCGGTTGATCTTGGAGAAGCAGATGGATACGGGATGGTTGTGAAAAAAAGTGAATTACTCGGAAGGACTCAAGAAAACTAGGTGGGACTCTGAGGGATTCATAGAGATCCAGAACGGTTTTAGAAAAAGATAAAACTACTGGAAGCTATGACAGCCGTATCCAGAATCTGAATTTTTAAATAAAGGACCCAGAATAAACTTGTTTCCCCAGGAAAGATTCTGGAAATTTCTAGAAACCGATCAAAACAATAATTCAAGAACAATAGGGAATCCGAACAATGAATCCGATATATGGAAACGTCATGTATAGAACATGCAATCCGTCAAATAACGTGCGCTCGGTGCTCGCTTCGCTACTAATCTCCTTGTCCACCACCCCTTTCACTGGAATAATAGAAAAGGAATCTCTTATCCGTGCCATTATGGGAGATAAAAAGAAAATGGACAAATGGAATTATGATACTCAAAGGGACGTGGTTATGTGGAAAGTGCGGATAAAGTTGGTTATGGAATCAAAGTTCATCATTGATCTATCCAACTTCATAATCTGATCACTCGAAACAAAGACTCTCACGGCTTTTTTTTCTGTGAATATATGAGAATAACATTTCCCATACCCGGTACCCCATGAGAAGCCAGATCCGGATGATTTTCAAACTCTTCCTGGTTTTTTTCTCGTTATTTTCAGAAATTTATCGATGATTTCCCTCATATTCTCGCCTGGGGCGCTCTTTTCAGAGAATCTTCAAAAGATTACGGTAGTTGAAGACATGCTTCTCTCTCTCATGAATAATAAGGATAAATGGAAATGAGGTGATTTGTGTGAAGATGATGAGTCCTGGCAATCGAAAAAGTTGCTCGAGGGCTCCTCCAAAAAAAGGGCTCACGTGGCTCAAAAGAACAAGCATAATGATGATGATGTGCTTTCTCAGAGCACTGAGTTTCTTGTTTTTTCCGTTGTTTTTCCTCTTGAGAAATTCCATTGCTTTCGAAGACGAAAAGGGACCAAAACGTTTTCATGTTTTCTGATGTTATTCTTGGATGATCATCAGTGAATCATTCGAAATTCAGATGGAAATCGAGAATCCCAGAGTTCGAAAATGTCGGAATTTTGAATTCCAATTGGTGACAGAAAGCTGAAATATACTCCAAAGAAGATTAACAATTGGCGTATAGTGGCTATATTTGGCTTATCATCAAGCAGAAAACTAAGGTTTCGCTTGTGATATCAGCATCAGAACTTCAGTGTCGGGGGTTCCTGGAAACAAACCAGAACTCTATGCATTTCGAAAGAGGGAATTTCTGTTCTAAAAATACAAAAGTACGGGTCAAAGCTATAAAAGTTCAAGGGTTCAGAAATGGAGAAAAGTTATAAGTTGGATTATGGGATTGATTGGATTCCAGATTTCGAGTAAATTCTTCGATGTCCGGAAAAAACCAAGAGAAGAAAAGAGAAAAGGAGCTCGACGTGTGCTTTCCAGGAATTTAAAGATTCAGAGAGCTCGAAATTTCCCTTCCAAACGTCCAATCTGAATTGCATTTTTACACATCAAGGTTTCAGCATCCTATTCAAATCCAAACTCAACTGTGAATTTAGTCCCAATCAATTTCTCTCAGTCGATCTCTCAATTCCGTCACTTTCAAAAGGAGGCGTGGTCTTCCTCAAGTACTCTACCTGATCTCCCAGTTCTCCGAGATTCTTTTGAAAGAACACGGCTAAATATAGAAGTGAAAAGACACGGGGGAGGATAAGCTGTGAAGCAGAAATTGAGTCCAATGAAAAAGGCTGGGAGTGCAGAGGCTCACCACTAAATGAAAAAAAAACGAGTTGATTGAATGAGGAGAGAGAGAAAGAGAGAGAGATAGTCAGAATACGTCCGTTTTCGTTCTCCTTCTTCAGTAAGCAACAAAAGTTTCGGGGAAACTAAAAGTATGCAGAGTGTATCATGGAAAACCGAACACACGAGGAAAGGAACAACAAATGGGGGACAATATTTCAAAAAAACGGAAAGTCTGGTGTCCTCCTCTTATCTCTCCACATACACAAATAGTTGCATTTCCTAGGGGGTGTCTTCTCCTTCTCTCTTCCCTCTTTTCCATCCGTTTTCCTCAGTGACTGATGGACCATCGGACACGTCTGTGGCTAGGAGAGTGTCTTTCGGGGGCCTCCCTCTCCTAGAAACAAGCAGCTGACACTGACACCCTCTTCTCGGCTCATTCCAATGCGAAAGAGAGATGCTTCAGGACGATGGAACTTGTCAATTTGGGAGATAGAGAAGAAAAGGACAAATAACCTTTTTGTGTTCTCTTTTTGGAGTAACCAGCTGGGGCACCCATTCTTGAAATGTGGTTACTGACGGATCAAAAGAAGGATGTGCAATACAGTAATCTAAAGCTTTCAGTCACAAAAAAGATCGTACTTGAAGAACAATTGTGATCAGCCTGAACTTGTTGTAGTTTTTTCAAAGATAATATTCGAAGGTGACCAACTTGGTTCACACTCTATCAACTTCTATCTCGTTCCTCAAAAGACCATAGTGAAACAAAGCATTGGAACAAGTTTTGATATTTCAGGTCGAAATCGATTTCAAACTAGAGTATTCGGGAAAACGCTGTATTTTCGGTCTACTCAACTATACCGTGGAGTCTTTGGACATAACTGATGAGCCAAGTTCAAATTTTTAAAACTCAGTAACAGGTTGCAGTATCTTTCTTGTTTCTGAAACAGGAAGTTTCAAAAACTAGGCCAGAAGTTCAGAGACATGAATCAAGCTAAAAACATCTGGATCACTGAAACATTCTTGAACTGACCAGACACCTCCGTAGATGGACCACTCTGATAGTGAAACATGTGGACTTTGGCTTTCTAACTGCCTTTTTGCGTTGAATATTTTTGGACGAGTAACGACGACGTCACAAAGCAAAGCAAAAAAGTGGGGGTGTATGAAAAGTGAGTTTGACATGGAATAATGTAAGGGTCAAGTATCTCTACATAATGCACACAGTGATTTTGCTCAAAAATAGAATTTGAAATCTCAGAAAACTTGGATAATTGGAAAGTAATAAAATCCTATATTAAGAACCAAAGCCTGGAAGTTAGATTGAAAAATCGAGTCTAAATATAGAAATGTGGGCAAAGGTTTGACATGTCGATCATTTGGGCTCATCGTATACTATAATGTAGACGTGCGAAAAGGGCAAACACAGAAAAACTTTGATTCTCTCGGGAATTCGAAAAGAAGGGATAGACAAATGAGCAGTGCAAAAAGGTACAAGGCGAACAAACTTTTTAGCTCTCTGTTTACATCCAAAACTTGTGACTCTTTGATTTTTCTTCAGAAAATAAAAAGAAAATTCTACAACTGGAAGTTGTCAAAAATACAAAAGCTTTGAGTGGGTGGATTTCAGGGGTGGTATCAGACGGGCACAACTTTGAAAAATCGCGCACAAAAGTATGCTTGATGGATCACTTTCCTGTTTCTTTTTTTGTGTTTTTTTCTTCTTCTTCCTTAGAAAGATTAGCTTCCTTTTTCTTTCTACTTATGGTGCATTTTTTTCCTTCGTGTCGAAGACAATTTGAGCAGCTATTCAACAAAGAGGAAGTCTGTTGTCAAAACCGGCGGGAAAGCGCATCCAAAATGCACCCAAAAATCCCGTTTTAGAATGTTTTTGGTTCTAAGAGAAACACTGAAAGAGAGAGAGAGAAGGATGACAGCTTTTTCAGAAGCCACATCTTCTGAATTATTGATGATCAAAAGGACATTGGGACCTTTAATGGGCCAGTTTCATGATCGACTCATTCCATTGCAATGGGATTACTGCTGCAAGTTTTGAGAAGGAGGGAAAGGTCGGGGAAAATCACAGAGATTGTGGGAAGCTTCAAAAATGTTAAGATTCATAAGCAATGTTCGGAGTTTCTACAAATTGGGCGTTGGTTCAAAACAAGCCAACATCTAGTTTGATTTTCTAAAAAATATTTTCGAAGAACGGGAAAACTCGAGAAACTATGGTGAATTCCCTATGAAATCTCATAACAGATTTCAGCGATACCAACTTCAAATCGAAACAGTCATGAACAATGCTCAACTTGATATTTCTAGAAGCTTAGAAACCAAATGATGACCTGTGTCATCCGGCTGGAATAGATTAACTCATTCAGTTTGTGCAGGTAACTAATCTCGGTCCGTGCTCATCAAAAACCAAACGTGTAAATCAAAAAGTATCATCTTCTTCTCTCCGAAATCAGATCCAAATTTGTGTGGGTTTTCGAGATAATTGAGCATTTTTCGTTTCTGATTTCTACAAAAATGTGATACTTTCTCAAGAAAACGATACAACTCGAGTATCTTGAAATCAGAAACTTTAGATGAAAGAGAAATCTGGAAAAAAGTTTGGGCTCCTTTTCCATCGTCATTATATGTCACGGAGCAGCACAAGGGGGGCACATAGCTCAACAACTCAAAACAAATAAGAAAAGTATATGAGTAGAAATAAAAGTAACACTGGCATAGTCTTGCTCTGCGTATCCACTGTGAATCACAATATCTCCTTATTGGAATTGAAAAGGAAAAAGAGCATAAAGTTTTATGGGGATGTGGGAGTAAAAGGAAAGAACCGGCTAGCGGTGGACGGACGGATATAGGAATGAAGGAAGTAAAGAAAGCGAAGAAAAATGGATGTTGATTAGTTAATGAGTATGTAATGAATGAATCAAGGAGGGTTATCATTCCTTGGACTTGGTGCACTTCTCTCCTTCATATTTATTATTAGACATCATAAATATTGCAATACAAGATTCAAAATGGAGAGGCAGAATATCACCTTACAAGGGCATATCTGGGAAGGCTGTTGTCCTGAGATCTGGTATGTGAGGTCGTGAAATCGATTTATGTCTACAGTTTCGCCCACATCAATACTCACTGCAATTGTTTTGGCAGAGATGTCCTCACATCTCTTTCTTGGTAACGCATAACCTGTTTGTATTAAAGAGAATCAGCATATTTTGGTTGCACGATCACCACACTCATCGGACATCTGGATCGCGAGATGTTTTGTTCTTTCGAAGCCAGATATGGTGCTCAGGCTGGAATGGTCAGCTTGTAACCGAGTTTAGTTTTCAAACGCTGAAATAATCAGAAATTTTTAATGTGAAATTCTTGTATGGTTTCAGAACCTTCTTATCGTGAATCAAACCAACTTCCGAAAACTGCCAGTAACTTTCATGTATCAACTTTTACTTGCATTACGTTGCCGGGAACGTCAGAGGAGTTGTTTGCAGAGGAATTCCAATAGAAGCACTCTTCGTATTGTCACATTTGCCAAACTTATCTCGGTTCCTTTAAAAGATGTCAAAAATTTGCCACAAAACCAAATTTTAATGACACAGGTTTACAGTGGACCAAGATAAATTCGATCAAAGCGACGTATACTTTCTATAGCATGGTTAGGGTTGGTGCTCAAACAGAATTCTCTGATTCTTCAGTTAATTTGATGTCTGAATGTATGTCTCTAGTTTGCTCCAGAAAATCTTATTTTCTCCAAGAGATAATCATACAGTTGCATACAGTTTCTTATCTTCCTATCACTCTTGTGCAGCCTTTCTAAAGGACCAAAAAAACACCCAATAAAGGCGACTCGCCAACACCTAATTACACCTTGCTCTTTCGTGTCACTAGACGTGTCTCAAATAAAAACAGATCCATCAAAAAATCCATTGACTCACTTGACTAGAAACTTTCGATGTTTTCTCTAATTGCAAGAGGTTTCTAGTTCTCCAAAAGAAGAGTTATCGGACATACTTTTGTTTTCAGACATCCACTTTTTTTCCGAAGCAGAAGGACAAGAAATCCATTTTCGCTCGTCGGAACAAAAAACTGCCCCATCTATCTCTCTTTTCTGGGGTTTTTTGTCTGACTGCCAACATTGAGTCCTATTTTCTTTCCAAAATGACCCTATTCAATTCAAATCTTCTGGGAGAGCTTCATCCCTCATGTCTTTTTTCTTATCTTCTTGTTAGCCTATTCTCTATCGGACAGAAAATTACAGAAGAGAACACGATCTAATCAATAGGAATCTCAAGAGAACGAACTTTTTGTTGACTTCTGAGTACCATAAGGAACTGGAGAATCTCTTGAAAAACAACAGGAAATTAGATCATCCCACTTCTTCCAACTACTTTTTTCTGACTTTCTTTGAAGGTCTTCAGACATGTCTGGAGAGTCAGCAGGTTTTTTTTGGTTAACAATTGAAGATTCTGGATCAACGGATAAGAAGATAAACTTTACGACTATCTGGTCTTTTGTTGGCAAAATTCTGTGTAGTCATCTCTACACAAAATTTTTTAATTCAACTTTTCATTTAAAAAAACACCAGCTTCGTAAAGGCCGAACACATTATTGATCTACCGGTTCTAGAAATTCTCGTCATCAACATACGATAATAGGCAGACTCGAATTCAAGATGATTCCTGATCCGGTTATGTTTTGAAGCCCAAAAAATCAGTCACTCGATTTACAATCTTACTTCGTAATGACTTACAAACTTGTTAAACTCAAATCGAAAATCGTGTATAATTGACAAATAAGTGTTCACTTCTATTTTTCAATTTCACCTGTCCCACTTTTTTCCTTGCCGACCTGTATTTACCACTTCGAACTTTCCTTGTTGTTTTCCTCTTAACCGAATTCTTTCATGATTTTGTCAATAACTAAAATAGAAAGATCATGATTTCTCTCGAAGAGCCCATTCTTCCTAGAAAAAAAAACAGATTTTGAAAGGAGAAGAAGATCCGTGAGAGGATTACGACCCATTCCTTTCTCTTCTCTCAACCCATCCAACTCGTCATTTTTTTTTGCCACATTTTCTCATCGGAACGGCGCGGAACGGAGAGGATTTGGTGGTTTTTGTCACTACTAGAAATCTGGGAAAAATGAGTCGTAGTAGAAGCACAGAACCAATATTCTTCTTTTTGAACACTCAAGAGTTCCACGAATATTTCAAGTACGTTCTCGCCGCAAGCTGTTGAGCAAAAAAGGCTGGAAACACTGACAGAAGGAAAATAGGAACGAAATTTGTTTATCCGGTTTTTTCTCTTTTTTGAAGCCGTCGAATCGAACGAAATTGACGCCAAGTGCTCCGCTGCTTCGTCCTTCATTTTCCTTTTTTTTTTGAATTTCCCACTTATTTTCCTTTTTCTTTTTATCTCATGGCTCAAGTCTTATGGAAAAGAGCAATTATTTCTTTCTTCAATTATGGCTCACACTTTTAGCTGGGAAGTTCTCTCAGTTTCTTTTTTATTCAGTTTTGTAGTTGGCTAGAAGTTTTGGAGCCAGGTGTCTTCGTAGAACTCTGCAGGGTAAATTTGGCATTCAAAATGAAAATTTTTGATATTTCAAATTCACAACACTTCCCTCCAGCAAACAACTTGTCAATCATGAAAAATCCCTTCGGTTTAGTTTTTCCAAGTTTCAGTTTCTCTCTTTTTCCTTTTCCTTGTTCTCACTTTTAATTCCTTGGCTAATCTTTGTTCATTCTTCTCTGAAAATCCTTTATTAATCTTCCATGTTCTCAGGAATATCTCTGACTTCTGAATAATATTGATCGTTGTCACAACCTTTTCTCTTTCTTATTATCGGTTATCAGAATGAAGACCAATCGAGATAACTATGAAAAAAGTTGAGTTTTCAACATTTTTGAATTCCGGTGCATTTCTCACTGAATAATTGTCATCCGAAAAAAACTAAACATTGTCTAAGATTTTCAATTTTGCAGAAGTGCCTTCCATCAATAAAGCAAGAAGTCGGAGCAGTGCAGACACCTTCTTGGAATTGCAAGAATGGAACGACCTGCGAGTTTGACGGATTTACCAAAAGGGCGTAAATTGCTTCGTTTGTCGAGGCGGAATAAGACGCAGTTAAAGTTAGGTCAGTTGGAAAAAGAAATGAAAAGAAAACACGTAGAGCATTCCAAAAGAAATTCCTGTTTCAGTTTTCCGAATCGGGCTTTGAGTTTTCGTTTTTTTGGAAAATTGTCTGGGTGTCTGACTAGCTTGTCACAAAGATTGCGTAGGTTCGATTCCCAAAACTGCGATGAGTAGATGAGCTGGTTTTTAAAAATCAAAACTTTTTTTTGTTTTTCTTTTCTAGCGGGAACTATCTCGAAACTTTGAACAGTGAATAATCGACGTTGGAAAAATCTATTCAGCTCGTCCTCTAACTCTTTTTTTCCATTATTTGTTCCCAATAATTATTGAATGCTCGAAAAACCTGGTTCGTTGACGAAACTTGGGACCATCAAAATCTCTAGAACTACAACAAAAGCTCAGAAAAACGTCATGTAACGAGAGGAAATTGGAAGGAAATTAAGAGGCGATGACTACTAGAGCGTAAGAATACTCTTGTACCATTGGAAAAGCAAGAAGAAAACAAGAAGATGAACAGCTAGATAAGAAAGTATGTGTTGTGACCTTTGTTCTCTGTTAGTTCCTGAACTTATATTACGTGAAAATTGAGTTCTTCTCCTCTTTTTTCTTCTTTCTTCTTCCATCTTCCTTCTTCCAGTGCAACTCTCGGGAATTCTAATTAGGGCCATTTTTCTCTACTTCTCAGAACTCTAAGCTTCACCATCTTCTTTTTTCCAGTTTTTTCCCTTCTTCAGATATTTGAGATCTTTCATGTGAGGTTTTCGAGGATGAGTATGTCTCATTTCTTGTATAATTGGACATGATCCATATGCTCTGCCTTTTCGTATTATATCAGTTTTGTGAAGTGGAGCGTACTTGGGAAGTTATTTCAGGATCCAATGGAGAGAGTTTCTCATGGAAATGTCTCTTGTTTCTCACAATTGATCATTTTGAGTCTTATGACTTTTAAATTCCAGTGAGATTAGGTAACATATTAAATCTTTACGGGGAACTAAAAATCAGATATTGTTCTGATACATTACTCTATACTTCTAACTTCCTTAGATTTGAGTGCTTCAGAAGTATTTGTAATTCCGTAAAATATACTTCTGTTCTTTTCCACAACACTTCGGAACAATATCAGAATTTCCTTTATCTGAAAACAAGTTCCACTTTTTCGTTCCCTTAATAAATATATTTTAGGCTCCAAAATTAAATTACCCCAACACACACCGGCTCTGCTCCACACTCCAGACCAACACTTTCCTTATTTCCCACCAACGTCTTCTCATTTCTTGTTTTCTCTCTTTTGCTTTCACATCTTCATCTCCAGAATCCTCGAAGGGAGATAACGTCTTCGAAATGAAAGTCAGAATCCCGCTTTCCTTTTTAGAGTTTCCTTTTCTCGTGATTTTCCCTCAATTCAATTTCGATTCTCTTTTGAACGCTCCTCTCGGAAAAGGGCTTCTGACCTTTTTTGCAGACTTTGTCTTCTGTGGATTCTCGAGTTTTCGAACTATTCCAACATCACAGAACAAATAAAAATACACCAAAAACATGTGTCTTAGAATATTATTGAAACTCAATTATCGGCAGTTAGGTTAGATCATTTGTATTCAGGAACTCTTTCCTTTTTCAAATGTTTCCTCATTTCAGATATATCGTCTGGCATGCCGTTCCTATCGAGGCCAGCTTCCAGTACCAGTTTAGGTGAGTTTTCATTTGGAAAATCTGAGCCCCCCTTGTAAAAAAATCAACGAAAGCCTCCAAGAATATATTGAAAAATAACCGTTGCATCCACAAATGAAATTGTACGAATCTCGTATTGTATTTTACCTGTTACGAGCCAATTCTGCGAATTTCGCTACCCGTCGGCAAAGAAAATGAGGAAAACATCCGAATTCCAATTTGACTTTGTATCACCGATTCTCTCCCCCGGTTTGATTTCATTCCATCACCAAAAAATATTCTTCCTGTTTTCTTCTTTACTCAATAACAGGAAAACGCACATTTTTTGTCATCCGGAAAGTGTTAGCCGAAAGAATCTGTTATTTTGCATTATTGAGTAATGTGGACTTCTCCGAAGAATCAGACTAGATTGAAGTTGCATTGTATTGTTATCAAGGAAATCAGAAAAAGACTCCAAAGGAAAGCTATTTGGATGCGGTCTGGGGACGTCAGCAATCCAAAAATGTCAGGGCAACAATTTATGGAGACATGAGTTCTATTGTTTTCGACTTTCAAATCCTTCTTTTTTCATATTACCAGAGTGGAATTTCGTGAAGTTTGAGCTCCTGCTTCCGTGACAACTTCTTCTTCAGAGGATCCGTACAGAACTATACCCTTCTGTCCTTTCTGAAAATTGGATATTTTCCCTAGAAACAATCATTCGAAGATATCCTCATTCCAATACGTAAATCTGGAGAAGACCTAGAAATATGCATTATCAATTTTCTGATTGGTCTCGGATTATGCTGTAGCCACGTCATCATGATGAACAAGGGCTGACAAGACGAATCTAGATTAGTGGGTGGTTCGAATCAAATTAGAAGTTTGTCAACCCAATTGGAAATTGTAAAGTTGAGGGTTCGACTAATACGAAGATTCAGAGATTTGTCATTTTTCGAGTCACGGTTTTCAAAATGGGATCTGTTGATAAGTAGTGCAGTCAAGTCCAAGTTTCGGTTGTTTTTTAAGTTAAACATTCAATGAAATAGGAAGTTGATGTTGGGCGGTTTCATCATTATTTCTAATTTTTAGATAAAATCAAAAGTCTTACATGAGATTTGTTTTTGCTCAGCAAATCTGATTATGTCATGTTAGAATCATCGGCCGAACGGGTCAGTTCTGAAACTGCAGCTTCGAACAATTTTTTGAACAAAAAGTGAACTAACAATTAGTAATCTAGAAATTCTTCGAACTGTTTTTTCTTAGTTTAGTATCTATCCTCACACCATCCAGGCGCTTTTTTTCCGAAAAAAACTAGCTGTCTTCCAGTGAATGTGGTAGAATAAAAGCACCTTCTGCTACTCCCGACCGCCCGTGAATTTCTTATTAATAGATAGAGAAGAGACACTTCTTCCCTTTTCTCCTTCTTCATTCTATCGTCGTCATCACTTTCTTTTCTTTCATCTGATCGATCCCCCTTAACTTTCTTTACTTTCTGGTAAACTTTTCTACTAACTCTCCAAAAAATCATATTTTCGAGAAAGCAAGAAAGCACATATTACTTCTGACTTCCTTCTGAACGTATTCACGAATGCTCATTCATCAACCGAACTCTTATTATCCTCCCTCTTTTTATTCTTCAGTTGCCAGTCGACTCGACTAACAAGGATCGGATCACATGGGTATGTGTCAGGAGAAGTTGAATGATTTATCTATGACAGGAAGCTGAAAAAAGTAGAGGGGACATCAGGAGTTTCGTAAAGTTGTGATTTATACCGAGTGTATGATTAGAATCTGAAAATGGAGAACTTGGAAAAAAACTTAGTTGACATGGAGAAAGGTAGTGATGAAAGTTTGTACTTAACTTTCCTTGAGAAACGTTCTGAAAAACGTCTCGGTGATCTTCTCGAGACCGTCTCGGGAACTCAGAATGAGCAGGAGCACGAACAGCTTCTAAAATCGTCAAATAGTAGAGTTCGGAAAGAGAAGGATGTCCAAATTCAAGAAATCGAAGTTGTGTTATTGGTGTTCTCGCCAAGGTTCGGTATGAATCGAGAACTACTTTTACTTCTAGTTCTAGTTCTTTCCATTTCGGAAATCTTTATGAATATTGCGGGACTGATCATTGGAAGCAAGTCACACCCCACAAAATGATTTCAGATGTGAAGTCTCTCGGGTAATTCGATTGGAGGAGATAATTCATTTATAGGAATCACTAGAAGAGGTCAAAAATGTTAACAACCGAACACGGGAATAGATGAAAAGTTGGAGTTCCAGAGGATTGTGGTCAAAATTCTCTCAATCTTTAACAGCTACCGCAAATAAAAATATAACCGATGCACACCCTGTACCGTTACTTGAGCCGAATTTGTCTCGGTTACTGTAACAGATATCAAAAAACTGTTTAACAAATTGATGTTCATGACAGCATGATCAACGTTTACACAGTCCACTACATTTTGATATCTCTATCAGGAACTCAGCTTTGAATGGCTGTCATCCAAAGTTAGAAGCAGGAGCTCAGCGCAAATCAACCGAATCCAATATGTTTTCAAAAACTTCAAATCAAGTATCAAACTCTTCATCATACTATCCCTGATTCTCCAACGGAACACCCTAGTTTTCCCTCACTCGTTACCTCCCAAGTGCATAAGGAAAGATAGTTGTAAAACGAGCCTTTCACCCGATTCTCCCATTCTCACAAAAATAATTTATGACGGTGTCGTATTGTTTATGATACTTCAGTTCCCTCTGCTCATTTTTCTTTCGTCCATTCCCGATTCTATAAAAAAGTTCTTGTGATCAACCACTGAAATCGTTTTGAAAATCTATTCGAAGCCCTTCCCTAAAAAAGATGATGATGCTTTCTCTAGAGCAGCAAAAAAACGTAAAAAATGTTTTATAGGCCATTCGGTTCCGACATGCACATTCATGTGCTACCAAATACGTTTCACTGGTTCAAGGTACTTTTGTCCTTTTCTTTTTTGGATCTCCACTGATCTGCCACGTCATCAGTCATATGTACAAATGCCTCCTCAGTACATGTCACATTAAGTTGTCAGTTTTTAGTTGAAATTTTTGGAGCCAAAAAGAAAACGTAGGATGAGCGTTCTGTCATAGAAAATTGACAGAACTGGTGTGACGTTTTGGGATGGAAACCTTTTAGTATGCCTCTTTCGAATTCAAAAATTTGAAGGCAAACCAAAATGACAAGATCTAAATTTAGAGATGGGTTACGATAGCTAATGGTTCTAAGATCATGATTGGTTAGTAGTTTCTATGGAATTGAACCCAGCAATAGGTCAACGAAGACTTTGCAATGGGACATCCCGTCTGCAATTTCCTCAAGAGGACACCATACGTTCAGAAGGATCTTGGGAGACATTGTGGTTCGAATTGTTCAATCAAAGAAGCTTAACGCTGGTCATCCTAAGTAGCATAGCTGTTTATTTGTGGGGGCTTAATCCACCTGCTGATTTTTGAAAGCGAGACGGAAAAAGATTTCACGACGTCATCTGAAACATTAATCGGAGAGTGCAGGTGGAATTTGAGGAACGCTTGAAGTTACCGTATCTCCAGTATGTTTTCGCCCAATCTCTGTGTTTACCTCTCGGTTCCCGGAAGCTGTTGCTGTCTAGAATTCCAAAAATTTATAGCTATATATCAATTTTTGACTTTGTAGCAGTGGTACTAGTTTTTTAATCAAAAACAAGTCTAAATCAAGAATATCCTTTGCTCCCAAAAGAATATTACCCTGGGGAGAAACATACGTAGACGAAGTAGAAGAAGACGTCCGTCTCCTGCCAAGTGTCTCTTTCTTATCCTTCCAGTCCATACTCTCATTTTCATTTCATCGCCGTCCACTACTCCTCATCATCATCTCCTCACGCTTCTCCTCCTCTCCGTCCGAATAATTAATCCGTGAGCCGAATACACATACACTCATCCATAGAGACGCGGCGACTGGGCGCCAGACTTCTCTTCTGCGTCTCTCTTGCTCCGAGCGGAAAAGTGGGCGGAGCTTCGGGAACAGGGCTTCCACCACCACGCCCCATCACACAATCTAGTGGAGTGAGAGCAAGGCTCTCGTCTATCCAAAAGTTGCCAATATTTTTTGGATAGACACTGTTTACTGTTATTACTCGCCCGCTAGGTGATTCTGACTCACCTCTTCCGCTACTCCAGCTGATTTTTTCTCCGTCACGTCGTCTAAATCTTCGTGCCTTCTGATATAGATTCTGATGAAGAGAAGAACGTCTTCATCTTCATCAATCAAGCGGTCTTCATCTTCTTTGTCCATGAAAAAATGACCAAATCAACAAAACTTCGGCATTGTAAGCAAAAAAAGAAGAAGCCCGAAAAGGTCGAAAAGACGAAACCGACTATTGTTGTGACTGAAAAAGTCTCTTCTGATGAGGCAGCCTCATCTACAACAGATGCACTGCTCGGATCAACCGATGGCTCACGGAGCAAATCTCGAAATCGCAAACTTGGTGGACTCTGCTGTTGTACCGCCCAGACGGCCACCTTATCTCCACTTGAACCGACGGATTATGGTAAATTTTTGTGTGATTGTAGAGAAAATATAGATGATGTGGTAGCCGTTTTCTCATGAATATTTGAAAACCCGGATTATCTTGATATTGAAATCGGCCATTTTTCGGATCCCCCATTCAAAAAAGAGGTGAAAATGGAGATTAAAATCAGTGAGTAATTGTTTTAAATCGGAAAGAAATGAAACTTTTTTCAAATTTGAATCCAGATCCTGTTCAATTTCGCTTTCCCAGATTCACTTTTTTCATGAAGTCAGTGGAACCAAATTTTGAATTCCCACTCTCAGAAACCTAACCTTATGATCTGAACTTTCTCCTGCAAATATAATTCTTTCTGCAGAAGACATTGTATTCGGACTTTCAGAAGAGAACAATTTTTGCATCCCAGAGACAACAACAACTAACTTTTCATTTTCTTGTCTCGTTTTCCAAAAAACGAATTCATCTTCCCCTCCAAAAACCTTTCGACACGAAAATTTATGGGTGAAAGTCAGCTCTTTATCTGGAAAAGAACCTCCACCCTTGGTGGTGCTCCAAAAAACGACATTCGTAGAAAAATGTGGAAATCCGGTTTTTCTTTTTTGAGGGGCAGCTGTTTGTTCGTTCCCCTTTCGGGAGAGCGGCCACAACCCGGAAACCAAGTAAAAGGTTCCCACGGATTTTGGAGAAAAATCGAATAAAAAAGATCTGAAGAGATTTTTGGAAAAGCCGGAAAAATAAAGAGAGCGAGAAACTAAAAGTTTTTCCTTTACATGAATTTTTAATCTAGAATTTTTGTGTTGGAAAGCACGAAACCAATCTTTTTCTGACTAACATCGAGGTCAAAGTTTAAGAAGAAAATTTAAGCCCGATTATGAGCATTTCTTGGGAGGAAGAAAAGATGCGCCTGTATTGCGTTGAGCACAAAAAATGGGAGAGAATTCAATTATCCCTCTCTGTCAAATAAAAGAAAAGTGGGTTGTTGTGTATTGTGTTCGGGTGGGTAGCGTTTCGGGGGTTTTTCGGTTTCCTTTTAAACAAAAAATATTGGGAAGGAAATAAGAAAAGAGGAAGAAGAAGAAGGGTCTTATCTTCAGAATCGAATAAAACATCGTTGCTCTGATTTCATTTTAGCCATTCACACTTTTGAGTGGAGTTCAAGAATAGAATAGAGTGTCTAGAGATGTCATCTGCAGAACTAGGAGTTTTTGTATCTTCTAATTAATGAATCTGGATCATCTACGTGACTAATCTGAAATTCTAGAATCTCTTCTTGGAACACAATTAATTATTACAGTAGATTCGGAGAATTCTGAAAATTCTGACGCCCCGTTTTAGTATCAGGCCAAGTCAAGCTAAGCATGAATCCTCTTGAACTTTGACGTCTTCTGACAATGTACTATAGATCAATGGAACCACACCAACTTTTCACACCAGTTTTTGTTGTCAAGAAGCAAAAGAAAGGCTCCACGAATTCAAATACAATGAATATCCAATGCTTTCTTCTCCTTCGCAAACATTTTCTCTCGCAATGAAACAAAACATTTTTTCTGGCACGATCCCATCACCCTAAAAACCACAATCTATCCATTTTTTGGTAGTATCTTTTTCCACTTCCGAAGAACCAACTGGTTGATGGGCGTTCTATTCTTTTCGTGTTGCAAAATATTGTTTTCCCCTTCCAAATTTCGCATTCCGGACCCAAGATCAACCCTCCAAAAACCCCCTTCGTTGGATCAGGTTACCACCAATTTTTTGTAGTCATTAGAGCCTCGATAGAAGGGCAAATTGTGGGTGGAAGGGGCAACAGGAAGACGGGGGTCATATGTGCTTTTATGAGGAGAGGTCTATCCCCACTCACAAATGAGGATGGTGAGTGGAAGAAGGGGAGCAACTTATTGAGCAGAAACAGCAAGAAAGAGCAAAACAATGACGTTTTTGAGACGGGGATAAACTTGGAGAGGGTTCTTGGCTAACTTAGTAGAACTATTTCAGTAGGGGAAAAGAGCAATTATATCTGGGAAAAAAAAGAAATGATGTGGCTCTTTGAAAGGGAAAAAAGCGTTCGAGATATGAAGATTATGGGGTTGTGATGGAACATTATAATGGCAGATGATGGATTTTCAAGTTATGACCTTCCAGATGATTCTGTAATAACGTCATTCTCCAAGTTTTCAAGGGAAACCTCCAATCATGAAATTACAGTAACTCACAGCACGAAAAATGATTCAATTGTCAAAATTTCGCTTCTTTTTTGCGCAGAAATTTCGAAAGCTCGAAACGATTCCACTTCCGTTCTTCCTCCAAATAGTGTCGCTTTGAAGTCTACAATTTGATCCCCTAAATCTTTGCAAAACAAAACTTCACAAAACTGCAAATTTCAAAAACTAAGTCCAACTTTCAGGTGGTATTGCTTCAACATCTGCCAACAACAACAACGGAATGGGGTTGTCACGAGACAGTCGAGCACCGTCCCGTACCTCTAGAAGAGGTTCATCCAGAAGTCAGCAAGCAAGACAGCAGGTTGATCCAGATGAACCATCGACAAGCGGAACTGCTGAACGAAGACCGTCTACACACTTCATGCTCGATTTACCAGTCGTGTCGACTAGATGTGAGTCTTTTTGTTTGGGGAAACTTTCTGATTTGGTTCTGATGATGTTCTGATGGTTATTGTTGTATGGATCAAGTTTCCATTCTGCTTATCCTTCTATTTTCATCTTCCAAATGTATCGTACCTTATCCGACATTTGCCCAAATTCTTCTTCCGCACATCTAATCCTTCCCTTCTCGCTCACAGGAGCACATCATCCGCCTCTCAATCTTTGTGCCTCAATCACAAGACACTCTCTGATATCCTAATCCTTATTTGATGATAAGATTATTTGATGGATGAGAAATAGATCTTACGTTTTTTTATTCATCCGATGAATAAAAAGAGCAGAGGATTCGATGGAGATTCGAAACTAAGTGAATAGTTCTAAAAAGAGCGTGGGAGTGATAGAATTTTCAAGGAAGATGTAAAAATGCTCCCCGCCTTTGCAAAAACGGCGCATTGTTTAGTCGACCAGAAGAAAGGCGGAGAGAAGAAAAGACACTCTGTTCGTACGGAAAATTGACTTTTTCTGTGTTTTCTGAAGAATTCATAACGGAAAACGAGGGGTCTGGAAAAAGGGCAGTTTGTGTTTTGAAAAGGGAAAACAATGGGATTCCGAGAGTTTTTGAACGGAGTTTGACACTGTTGTGTGGCCGGGAGCATCCTCAAGGTGTGCGGAACGGAATCAAGAACCCCCAAATCTCCGAATATTTCAAGTATTTTTGGAATATTCCGAAAAAAAGTCTTATTCATTTTATTGAGAAAAAGGAAAATCTGAAATCCTCTAACCTGTGCCTTGTTTAAAAATGTGGCGAATTCATCCACGATCTTCTCGAATTTTCCTTCCTGTTCTCTTGGATCCTTTTCCCAACGAATGAGTTCTACAAGGATGTCCTTTTGCGCTTAATTCAGCATATTAGAAAACTAATTCCTTGTTTTCGGATCTTCGGAAGTTCTGTCAAACATGAACTAATTCCTCCTTTCTCCTCTTTGAGTCGATCTCTAACCTCCACATCCGTTATATTTAATTATGAATTAGTGATGAGAACATGAGAACTTTATGATCTTCTTCTTCATCTCACAAAAAAGGAGTCTTTTTCGTTTTCCTCACATAATCCGGTTAGTTGAAAGGAAACGAGACATGCTCATCAACAAACGGATTTAATATCGATTCTGATAAAAAAGATGGGAGGAGGGATCGAGCCTCTTCTGGAATAATCCTTCTCATTTGAAATTCAAAAGTTGATTTGTTCAGAAAAGACTCCAACGAGACTAACTTTGACGTTTTAAGGTCAACCGGTGTGACTTATTCATGCATTGCTTTTTGAAACTTCACTGGTTCTCCTTTTGGGGCAGTTTGGGTTTTCAAAGGAAAGCACCTGAATTCCAAAATTATCATAAAAGGTAAACAATCAAGTTAGACTAGAAGGAATCAGCACCAGAGTAGTTCATTCTGAAAACAGTGTCTGATCAGAATGGAGATACCGTCAACATTCTTTTGGTCTCAAAAGCATCGTCATTCACTTCCAAGTCTCTAGGGATGATATCTGTGCATCCCTCTGCGTCTCGGTTCAAGTTCATTAGGATGGAATTCAACACGACGACGACTTTGTACCCCCACCAACAATTCGGGTCATCCCGGATTGTCGTTTTTCGAGAGGAAAGGCTAGGAGATGGAGGGAGAAAAGTATCGGATAATTTAGACCGACTGCTTCTTGGGGAAGAAAGAAGAAAGGATGAGTTCTTGACTTTTTGAGTGCACATAGGGGAAGTTGAGGGGATCTAATCGAAGATGTGGTTGGGGAAAATCATGATGGGATACCTGATATTGGAAAACTCAAAACCAGTGGCGAAATAAAAGTCTAATGTTATGGAGCTTCATTTTTTGTTTGATAGGAACCATGATTTCGACGGCGTGGACCCAATTTGAGTGTCAGTACTGAATGAAATTAGTTCATGAGATGCTCCAGATCAATCTTATCTCGGCTATTCCGGTTTTTCAAATTCAGCTTCTGAAAAAAACCGATTGGTTCATCTTGTTCACATTTGAGTTTAGATCTACCTTGGTCCTACTGTACAGTCACATTTTCAAACGTCTCCATGTCCTTCTTGACTCCATTTGACGATCTCCATGGACAACAAAAACTACAACTCCTGCAGACCTCTCAAAGCCTTCCCACCAACTTGAAGTGGTCTGATGTCTTCCAAACTTTGTACTCGAAATGAAGAAGATGAATGATGGAGCATCTCCCATCTTGAAAATTGTCATTTTGAATGTAAAAAAGGGAGGAGGACAGAGGAAAGAAAGATAAAAGAAGCACTCATACACAAAAGTATGCAAATTTGATTTTCGACGACAAGGAGTAGAGAATGGCCCACACATAAAAACTCTCCTTTTTCGAGCACTTGTATGAGCACAGATGCACATTTTTTAACTTTTTCCTCCCGTAGTTCTTTTTTATCTTTACTGCCGAAGAATATGTAGAAATTATAGACCAAAGTAACAGTCTCAAGGCTCATTGCGTTTCGAATTGCCCTCTTTCCCGCGCCTCGTCCTGAAATTTGACTTCTTCCAACTTTTTTCGGTTGTTTTTTTAACGAATTCCTCTAAACATCCTTGTTTCATCATAAAGCGAGTTCCTTCCTGTAAAAAAAATGATACTTTAAACAACTGAAAAACGGGGAAGAAGAGTGGAGGGACTGGAATGAAACTAACAATATTTTCCTCTTTTTGAACACACGGAAACGAGAAGGCATAAGCAAAGAGAATTGTCTTTCCGTTCTCTTTTTTCCCTTTTGGGTCCCGGGTATCTTTACTTATTTTCATTCTTGATACACTCCATCTTTTTCTTCTTCTTAGTCATCAAAACTTTCAAAGTAAAGCTCTCAGAATTAAATGTCTTATTTTTTCATCTGGATCTCAGCAGAATCTTGAATCTTCGGTGTTGACTGTTGAAAATTGAAAGTAGCCTGATCTCCAGCTGATGCTCTGCAGAAATATCCATCAAGTTTTCTTGCACCTATTTTAGATAGATGCAGATCTATGATTGGTAACGCCATAAATCATCTATCATGCTTTGATCTGAAACCTTATACGATGTTTTTGAAACAGAGCTGTGACAATAATCCTTTTGAAAACTTTAAAATTGTTTTGTTTCGGAATCTGATCAAATCGATGCATTATATTTTCCACTAGCTCCATTCTCAGTCCAAAACATATCCTTCCACATCTAGAGTCTCTTCCTGAATCTTCCTGAACATTTTGAGTAAACAAAACATCTCCCTAAAACCTCTGTAGGTATCCATAATTGCCAATGCAGCATTTCTTTTTTTTCCCCAACCGATCAGATTTCCTTTTTTTGTTCATACAAAAAGACCAGGAGAAACATGAAAACATTCTTTCCCTTTCCCAACACCACAAAATTAATACGTTTTTTTTGCATTTGGTTTCCAGTGCGAACCCTCGAATTTTTTCCATTTTTCAAAGCTCTCAAATTGAGGGAAAGAGCAGATGCATAGCGGAGAGAGGTCATCAATTTTGCAGCCTTTTCTCGATACGAAAATTGCCAATCTGGACGCGGAATTGTGCTCTTTTTTAGATTTTTGGAGTCTTGAGATTCATGAGAGTCGGCTCAAAGAGTACTAGATTTTGCCAGCTTCGAATTGAGTACTTTTCAATCCCAATCTGAATTTAAAAATCTCCTCCAGAATTCTAAAAACAACCGATATCTCATCTAGTTTCAGTCTTGAAAAGAAGACAACTCTGTGTACTTTTTCTCGAAGAAGACGAAACCTCTCGGTCATGAGAAGGATGTCAAGGGAATTGAGTCTTTTCACTTTTTCTTTTGATTTTATTATTCAAAAGTCTTGAAATTCGCCTCCTTCTTTTCTTCCTCTATATTTTTCATCTCCACTTTTCGAATTTTTCAGATCAATAAAAGTATATCAAAACCCTATCAGAACTATCATCAGACCAAATCAGAAAAGCTGGTGTTGAGCTAGTCCAAAAATGTCGAATTCAATGCTGACGGGTTCCTTTTTTATAGTACGAAAACTGTCGGAAGCCTTCTTCAATGCACAACATGGAGATAAAATTGGTTAGTTTATTTTGGTTTGGTTTTCAGGTGAAAATCTTCTTGTGAAGGGAAAACGTATCATGGAATAGGAAGAGGAGAATACCAGAATCAATATTTTGTGCCATGTTTTAGGAAATAACCTATAACTGTTTCGACACCAGCTGGTATATCAAACTAATCTTGAAGTGGGAGAGTCGGATTTTCGACCTCCCACTGCTCAAAAGTTGCACGAAAATTAGAAAAACAAAAGCGAAATCAAAACTACTTTCAGTTAAATTTTCTCTATTCGCTTTTAGTCGAGCTCAACCATTTCCCTGTTTCGAGTCTCTAGAAGTCTCTAGGTTCTGTGTATATATGGAATATTCAAACTTAAAAAAGAGTCGATTATTCGGACTTTCCAGTTTTAATGTAGAATATTGATATACCTATTGATCACTCCTAGACATCTTGGCCTCTTTTTCATTTCTAACCTCCGCCATCTGTTCGTCTGACTCAAAACAGTTTCATCACTGACGCATCCTCAGAATTCCTGTTCCTCCCTCTTCTTCTCATCTCTTCGGATAATAATAATTGAATCATTCTCAAAAAGTAAGAAGTCACCGAAAGAAACACGAGTCGTGTGTCTGAGCTTTTCCTCCGGAGCCAATTAGGAGAAGTGAGAGCATCTTCGGGCAGAAAGAAGTAGGTCACGTGTATGAGGAAGAGACATTCCCTTTGTTTTTCCACTCATTCTTCCGCATTTCGCTTCGGTTTTTTCAGACCACCCATGTGTGCTGTCTAGAACACAATATCCATCCCGACTCATCATTTTTCCTTCCGACTTCTCTTTGTTCCATTATCCGTTGTTATGTTGTTCCCCTCTTTTTCTTCTGCAAAAACCAAGCAAAGAGCCGGTAAGAAGAAAGAGATGGTGTAGATTTAGTTCGAACTCTCAGAACAATTTCGACGGAGAGAGAGAGGAGAGCATAATCTATAATCTCCGAATCTGGCAGATGATGTGATAGAGGCAACAAAGTTGGCGAGTCTCCGCTTTTTGGGATATTAATTTCACTGAGAGCTTTCTGAGGCTGACAGTATTCATGCACTTGCCTAGAAAGCAGAGGTTTTCTCATTTTGATTGGACTCATACTGCACATTTTGTTTCCCTCGGATCCACTTTCTGATCTTCTAAAGAATTCAACTCGCTCCTATTAGGATTCTAATCTCGAATTCTGACTCTCTGCAAAACGTTGAATCACCCTCGCAATTAGTCAACCCTCAAGCGCGACTAGGTCACGACGTCAACTTCATCTCCAACTACAGTAATCCTCGAGTCTCGTGGGCGACAATTATCAATCTACGTAAAAGTTGGTCCAACTCAACATAATAGTGCCATAAAACCCGTCCAACTATATTTTTATATCGTCGTTTTATTCCCCAACCACTCTTCCAATGACTTCGAAGCTCTCCACTCTTTTTCCGCCGCTTCAAAATGCTCACAAGAAAGTTGATTGAATATTCCGATTCACCATCTCGTCCGTCTAATTTCCTGACTCTTGAAACACTTTCTTCTCCGTTTCCATTCTTCTTCCTGATTCCTCCCACTTTCTTTGCTGAAGATGGAGCTATTTTTTGTAAAACTAGCCCCTTGGGATCCTCTTATCTGGACATTCTTTGGGTCCAAAGGCTACTCCCCTCTTCGTATTTTGAGAAACCGAATACAAGGAGAGAACGAAATCTAATTTATTATGATGATTGATGATTTTTCTTCCCTTGTTTTTCGTAGTTGAAATACGTGAACATGACAAAGCATGTAAGTGTAAAAGTGCACCCTAATTAATTGGAATGATGCGTTTTTGATTATCATCTTGCCCTTCTTGATGTAGAAATTAAGCACATTCTTCCTTCTGCGGCAAGATTCACGGAAGCTTACGGAAATCGGTTTATCTCCGGAATCAGAATTGCGAGGAAACATTTTTCAACAGAAAAATGTGGATCATACAAAAAAAAAGATTGTAACAACGATTAGTTGGAATTCTTAACTGACCGCTGAGAAATAGTGTTTTTCCCGCCTTCCGTAATCCGTGCCACTGGCAGACGACGGAAAAAACACCTTATCCCAGCTCACCATCCATATTTTGAGTTGATTTTTTACCAATCGATAGATTTCATTGTGAACAACATTTCATCTCTTGACATTTGTGCAGTTTTTTTAACGACAAACCGTCTTCTGTAAACCCTTTCCGCTCTGTTCGACACCCCTTGAACGCAGAACATTTTTTTTTTCTCGATTTCTTGCTCGATTGCATTTCCTCAATAGTTTTCCATATTTTTCATACAAGTTCTATTCCGGCTGAACGAATTCTCAACGTCTTCTTCCTTCTCAATTTCCCGTCATCTTATACACGAAAAAAATTATAATTCAATATTCTGAATTCCTTCGTTTTCCTCCTCGTCGTAGATCCGCATGTTTCTACACGGTAATCCGATTTTCGTTTGGTTTAGACCCAGTGGGAAAAAAAAGCAAATGCCATTCGGAATGTTTTATTTGCTAGTGGATGAATCTGAACTTCTTCTCTTCCAGTCAGCAAAAAAAAACAGCATCGCTATTTTTTATGTTGTGTTTGCGATCGGATGGAAATTAACATAAATGGAAATAAGGGATGGAGAGGATGCATTTGCATTCGTTTTGCACCGGAAATGATGGTTTTTAATACTGATAGATCTGCACACATCATTAACAACAGCATCTAGTCATCGGTAATCACAAATCACCACATTTCCTATCCTTTACTCAATTTTTTTAAATCAGATAATGACCTTCAATATAAACATCTCGGATCTGCCTTTCCGTGTCTAAAAGCATTTCTCGACACCAGGAACTCTGAAGATTTTCAGTGTTTTTTCCTCCTCTTCCAGCAAGAAAAAAACTTCTGGAACCACCTCACTCTCTCTCTTAGCCGTCCATCCGGAAATTGCTATTCTGTGCTCTTCTCTTCTCAGTATTTTTTCCCACTTGGCTCTTCCACAAATACGGCACCCGGTGTTCTCGAATTTCCAAAAAGACCGGCATTGAAGAGACTCTTTTTGGTCCTCATCCCCTCTTCTCTCTCTCTTCTCCCAGGGCGATTTTACGGGCCAAAAAAGGGCGGGGAATAGGGCAAAAGCATAGTGAGTGTGGATGTATGCATATAGTTGACATTTGAGTTTTTGGGGGCCGAGAAAAAACGAGGAGAAGAGCGAAGGTTCTTTTGGTTCTGGAACCTATTTCTGGTTCTGTTGCGACTCTCCGCTTTTTTTGTATCCGATCTTCCCTCTTGCTCTTTGAAAATTGCGACTTTTATTTGATCAGCAAATTTGATTTCCATTTGGATCCCGGATTCTATTTTTCGCATTATTCAAACAGAACCTCTGAGTCAGAAGATCACAGAAAATCACATCCTTCGAGAATGTTACAGTAATACAGAGTCAAAGTGAATGTATATTTGAAGATTTTCAGTGCAAAACTGTATATTTTGAAAAGTTGAAATGTAATTTCTAATGGCTAGATTTTTCTGAAATTTTGTGAGTGTATCGAGGAAATCTAGTTTTTCGTTTTTGTAGTTGACAATTTTCAGATTTGATATATATCAAGTCAGTTTGCATAACTTATGCAGCATAGGTTCAAAATTAGCAATGTGATCCGAAATTCGGAGAAATGACACTAAACGAGACCTAACCGACTTGATTCCTGTTGTATTGAAAACTGTCAACTAGAAAAATAAAGATTAAGAATTGCGTCGTACGTTCGCATAATTTCAGAAGAATACGGTATTCAGTACTGTACTTCTCAATCAATCTTTCGATATCGTTTTTTAACTTTTTTTCTGAAATTTCCCATCATTCCCAACAAGAAGAGAGTGTGCATAGTATGCGTTTCCTTCTTCCTCCTCCTACCAGTTTCCCAAGAAAAAAAAAGAATTCCATCCTTCGAATTTCCATATATTCTTCATTCCACTCCTCCTCCTACTCGTTTTTTCGCATTAAAAACGGGCATCATTTCAATTTTCCATCAATCCATTTCTCTTTGTCCCGTTGGCCCCCGTCCGTCCGTCGTTGAGCAACAACAACGATGTGTGAAGATGAGAAAAAACGGCGAGAAATTTGGCGCCGAAAAATTGGAAATTCTATACACATATCCAGGAGACACTTTTTTCTGTCAGAGTGTGTTTCTGTTTGTGTATGTTTCGAAATTTTATGGAAATTTCCAGTCGAACCACCCACGCAATGGAATCCGTATTTTCGAAGGGTTTCTACGAGTACTGTTGTTGTCGATCCCAGAATCAGCCATGAGATTCATGATCGAGACAACTTACCTAGACAAAAATCAAAATATGTTGCTCCTTCTGGATTTTCACTAATCCCCCAGAGCAACAGTTTCCATGCATTGTTCTCACTTTTCAATTGAGATGATGTACTCTAATACCCTATCCCATTGTTCTTGCCCATCTGACCAGACATTGTTATTTTGATTTTCCTTTTGTATACATTTATGATGACCTGTTGTTCCCTGCATGCTAAGTGTTCACAGAGCACTCGACAGAACTTGTTGAAGGGTCTAGGCTAGAAAGCCTTCGAGATTTCCGGAACTTAAAGTTCAAGTTTGAAATTCTACAGTGACCATGAAAAGGTCTTGTGGTATCTGGTAATCTCAGCACTCCTGATCCATAATTATCTCGAACAAGATTCTCAGCGATTGCTTTAGGACATCTCGAAATCATATTTTCACACTTCCTCTGAAACATGCTCATGTTTTTTCTTTCCATCGTACTCTCATTTTCTCTTCAGAAATCCATCGGTTTCGTCCGTTCCTGGTCATAAATTTTTCATCACGCCACCACCTCCCGTTTCGCATTTTTATCTGTCCTTCTCTTTCCTATCTCATTCACTTTCCGAGAAAGAAGCAAAAAAGAAGGAAAAGCGAGGATAGTGGAAATAAAACAAAAAAAATATTGTAAAATAGAAAAATACGAAAGGTGGTATGGCAAAAATAACGGGTAGATTGAGAGACCATTTCAGTTATCGAGATTTTATCGACCTTTTTTGACTTATAGGTGGGGTAGGTGCACGTCATGGAGTTTATGTATTCTCTATGACGAATCTTTTGAGAAAAATGTGCTTTGAGTTTGTTATAGTTTAAGTTTGGTTGTGCTTCAAACTGAATTAGAACAGATTTGGATAATGGAAGAGAACAGTTCAATTTCGAAAATCTCCAATATCAACAGGTACAGTCGTCCATTTTCTACATAATCCTAATACTAGAAAATCTTTTGGAAATCTGTATATTTTGTAGTCCATCAATCAGAACAACTGTTCAAATCAGAAGTCCAAGTACAGTTGAAGTCTTTTTATATTATCTCATTCGCAAAGTGAGATTTTCCATTTGATCCTCACACCTTCTGATCCTTCGATGTTTGATAGATGATGTTTCAACAACACCATCTGCAAACCCCAACCCACTCAAAACTTGAATTTCTGAGAACCAGCTCATCCCCTTTTCCAAACACCTACTTACTTAAGAAGGACGAGCCCCTCACCATCTCCGTCTCTTCCCAGTTGTCCTTTTCGTTGTTTCTTTTTTCCGGAAGAATTATAATAATTGTGGACATGCTCGTCGTGTGTGTCTCACTTTTGTCTCGCCCCTGTTTCTCCTCCTTTCTAGCTTTAGCATAATTAGTTAGGCCTCTGCCAGGACACGCCCACTTTTCTTCATTTCTCCTGCCTTTTCCTCCCCTTTTGCCTGTTTTCTGAAGGAGAGCACAAGTTTCGCTGTATGCTCCAGAAGAGTGTTTCCCTTTTCTTTCACCCCTCATTTTCTCATTCCCCCTGTTTTTTTCTTGTTGCTGTTTTCCAATCTCCCTTTCTTGGCCATCGTTTTTTGTTGTTCTTACTATTCCATTCCTAGACTCATCCATCCCCTCCTACATACGAATGATAACACACGGCGACTGACATTCGTCGTCTTCCCGCTGTATATAGCTCAAAAGGATGTACATGAATCGGGAAGACCGTAAGTTTTCACTTTGAAAATGTTGAAGAAGGAGAGGTTCCTACAAAGTATGATATAATCACTGACATTCATGGAAATACTGACAATTAGTGATCCTCAGCTCTCGGATGGAATTGAACCTGGTGATGGGAACGGTAAGCGCCAGCGCTAACCTCTCGGCGAACACTGCAACAGCCATCACTGGCGCAGAGGGCAATGAGATAGGTGCGCACTGGGGATACAAATAGATACCTGTGTGTCTAGACCGACGATTTTTCATTGGGACACTCCCTGGTGACATTACTTGTTCTTCTCTGTTTTTCTTTGAGAGAAGTGTTAATGTGTATCAAGTAGTATCCCATCCTAATAGTTTAAGTGTTTGAGTCGTCTCGAAGAATCGATTCGTACTTGTTATTTAATAAATTATGGCTCAACTCGTGGACACACCACTGCCATCCGTTGATGCGTGATCTGAAGGACCACGGGCGCTTGTTTTTTGTTCCTCCTCCTCCTCAACTTCTTCCTCCTTCAAGAAGTTTTGGGACCTTCCGACTTTTTTGCAATCCACTTCATTCATTTCTCGACCGAATAGAAACGAGGATGTTTTTTGCTCGTCTATCTCCATATATGTAGAGGTTGGAGGAGGAAAAGTATAAGGAGGAGGACGGAGGAGGTGGCGATTCATGAGAAAGCAGTGAGAGGCAAATCCGACGACTTCTCGAATCCAGGAAGTTACTATGAGGAAAGGAGAGGGAAATATGTGTGTGTGTGTTTGTGTACGTGTAAGCTACTTGACTTTTGACACATGTTTGATGACCCTCGGTTTTTTTAAAGAGAAGATATGAAAACTTGTGCAGAATCTGCAAAATTCTGCTTCAGGTCTTCCAAATGTTGGATCATGAACATCAGGATTTTCATGTGGAATCTGAAATGAGATCCAGGAGCACACTTTTTCAATAATATTCCATCAATTTAGTAACCTTAACTTTGGGAAGAACTGTAAAAGACTACAGTAACCTTGATCTAGATCATTTTTATAGGGGAGCGCTGATCTCGTGTGGAAGCCACCCGCTATCTTCATTATTCTTTTCCGTCTTCTCTGTTATCTATCTAGTTTTCTGCCTCTTTCTATCGAAAATTATTCGCAATGGATCCTAAAAGAAACCATCCGCGTTCGTGGTGTAATGCATTCCATGGTCAGCATGGATGCCTTCCAAGCATTCGACGGGGGTTCGATTCCCCCCGAACGCAGAATTACTTTTTTAACATTTTTGACTCAAAATGTTTACTCTTAGAAAATGCAATACGGGACATAATGTCGCTACAAATTTTGATGTCCTTCATGTCTAGACATCGAATATTCAGATTCGTGGATCCCGAAATAAATCAATTGGTTAGTTTTGAGAACTTCAACACTTATGTAAATACCAAAAATTAGATGTCTAGTAGCTTCTCCTGAATAACTTTGAAGCCTATTCAATTCTTTTCCCCTGTTTTTTCTTCACTTTTTTTCCCATTTCAAATGGAATGGACATCTCTCAAAAACACAAGTTTGAGGCAGAAGCATTTTCGACATCTCACTTCTTCTTCTTCTTTCGAATTCCTGCCCAACTTCTCTTTTCCGATTCGAATGTCGTCGAAAGTCGGTTTTCAGTTGTTTTTCCCTGTCGATATTACCGGTGAGTGATGTTGCTCGAAACAAAAAGACAAAAATGAATAAAGTTTTTTTTTTTTTGAAAGAAAGCCGCCGCCGTCGGATGGGCTCACATGATTTATGCTCATCCTGTGTCATCCCGATTTCCGACGGAAAAAAACGAAACCTCTCGAATACGGAGACCTTTTCCAACATTTCGTTTCTAAATTCAAAAAAAAAAAAGTTTTGAAATTGTCAGCGAAAACGATGGTTCTGAACATTAGGAGTCTTGAGATGGAAATTGAGCAGTAACCATTGGCATCCAATGAAAATCTGTTTACCAACTGTTTTTCTATCGACAGTCTTTTCTATCTACCATTACCAAACTGTCGATTCTCCATTTCCGAGATTCAGTCTGCTTCTATTGGCTCTCTGAGTTCCACAACATCCAAAGTCCAAACTCGTATGAAAACTAAAAATTAAAGTATTAGAACAATTCGATTATGATGTCTTATCAGCTATCATGTTTCCCCAAATAATCCATTATCAATACGACCATGTGAATTGTGCACATGAAAATAGAAACAGCCCCGCACGGATGGGTAAATAGACGGAGGGAGAAAAAGCACACAGAACAAGTTTAGACTGTTTGAGAAAACCGGAAGACGATCTTGCAAACCGATTATGTCCACTCTAATCCTAATTTCGTTAACTTTTATCAGTTTTTACAAATTACTAAATGTGTTTGACTGTGCAGGCCATCTTTCCATCAAGATGCTTTTGTCTACCCACATTTTTGAGTTAGAAACATGTACAGTTAAGTTGTTTTTAAAGAATCGCTCTCTTTGTTTGAAGCTTTAGTTTCCAATTTCTCGACGTCAGAATCTTCGCCACATCGTCAGAAGAGTACATTTTCCCTGTGCTCCTCCCACATTTTATGTACTATAAAATTTGGGAAGTTTCTTTTTCGAAGATTTTCCAGAATCAGTCAATCTGTTTCTTTTTCATTTTCACTTTTCCCCCTTTCAATTTTCAAATCCAAATATACCCCCTAGACATGTCGAAACCTATCATTCCCAATCTATTCGGATTGAAGATCTCCCTCCTCTATTTTTATCCTTCTCGACTAGGAGGTTTATAAATAACTGAATTCATTATAACTTCTTCTTCTCCTTCTTTTTCATTCCTTCTACCTCTTTCAACCCAATGCCAAATCCAAAAGAAGAAAAGGAGAGGAGAAGAAAACAAACGTCGTTTTTAGGCTCCGTATGCTAAAAAAGAGCTAAAATTTATATTTTTATCCAGTTGACTTTCCAACTCACAGAGAACAAAAAGGGAGGAAGGAAAGGATTAGAGTCTGGAATTGAGCTCTTGAGAGTCAGAAAGACGTGATCGTCGTGTGGTAAAGATGGAATTGGGAAATTTTGGATGCGATTGGAGAGAATGGAAGTCAGATCGCTGAAGGAATGTGCCTATTTGTTAGGATTGATGGTTAAAGAAGAATGTCGTCGTCTTCTTCGGATGTATGTTCGTGAAATCTAGAGCCTGCAAAGTTTCGGAGTTCTTCAAAGTATTTTAAGCTGGCTTTCTACGTCTGTGTTGACTGAAATTCTTGTAGAACTATAAAAATAGGACCACTACTGATTCAGGTCGGTCAAGGAGAACCTAGTTCCCTTGTCCACCGGGACTCTCTAAAAGTTTGTAGAGATTCTCTCTCGCCTGAAAATCCGAGCTCCATCTGTTGACTGACCTCTTCTCAACCTTTGTCTATTTCGAACCCACGCACATGATGGCGTTTCAACGTCACTCTCATCACCATCCTCCTCATCGCCATCATCATGACTCGACCCGGATTGTTTGTTTGTCTTTTTCATCCTGTTTTCCCATTTAAAGTGGTGGTAGAGTTTCCGGTCTTCTCTTCCCACTCCTACTCGTTTTTGACGACAAATTTGAAGGATATTGAAAATGATAATTGATACGCCAGGTATCCACTAATGGATGGGAAAAGGTAAAGGCAACTATTGAAACATCGAAGTTCACTGTAATCTGAGAGAATAGGTGTTTTTAGATCTCAAAGTTGTACTTGATGAAATATGAGGTTTTCCGGGAGTCAGATTGCGTTGGTCAGAGAGATCTGAAACTAGTTCCCACAAGCTCCTTGAACTTTCAAGGGATTCTGTGTCACAAGCGATTTCTGGACACAACAATCCACCCGTCCATCTTTAATGACTTCTCCGAAAAATGCGATACATCTCAAATTTCGGAATCGGTGTGTGACTTCATCGCGTGAGAAGATGAAAGGAGTCATCAAGATGAAGAAGACGATCTAATCGATAACGTCGTTTTCCTGAAGCATTTTCCGGTCCTCGAAACCAAAAACAAGAGGTCGAATGAGGCCAAGGAGACATAGAGAGACGACGACGTCTTCTACTGCTTCTGTCGTTGTCTAATTTGTGTGTATGGGGTCTGACGCGGCGTGAGCCCGTAGAGAGAGAGAGAGAGAGAAGAAAAAGAAAGAGGAGGAGCAAAACCAGTAGTACGTCTTCTCTCCCTCTCTCTATCTCTCTGTCTGACACCTCCTGAATGAACATAATGTATCGGATCGTTGGGAAAACAGCCGAGAGAGTGTCAGCAGCAGAGCACAAGAAAACGGAGAAAGAGAAGAAAAAGGAAAGAAGCTGTATCGTTTTTTGTCTTGAAATTCATCAGGAGGCTTCTCCTTCCTTATTCTATCCCTAGGCTGCTAATTTGCCTCATCCCTCTATTCGCTTCTTCTTTCTCGAAGGAGTGTCCATTCAATTAAGAGAAAGATGTTCTCTCGAAGAACGACACCGTCGCCTTCGATCACCACAGCTTCTTCGTCAACGTTTTCGATTTCTAATCTGACCAATAATAATGCGACCTCTACATCTGATTTACCCACTTCCGCTATTTCTAATATTGTTCCGCAAATTCCGCCCACCCCTCGGCGGGTGCCACCGAAAATTGGACTTTTGCGACATTTGTCTGGGTTTTTGGAGTCGAAAAAAGGTTGGTTTTGATCTACCACCACTTGATTTTGATTGGATTCTGGGTTATCGCCCTGAGTATAAACAACTTGAAACTTGAAGTTTTAGGTTCTTTTTTTTCGAAGCGCCTAAGTTAAGCCTTCTGAGCTTAAATTAATCTAAAACTTTGATTTCTGCTCACAAATGGTTCTTGCTATAAATACCTTGAACTGCTGATCTCCGAGTTAATTTTTGTTTATATTTTTCTTTCCGACAATCTATGGATTCTTCATTTCCGAATTCTCCTGTTTTTTCCCTAAGTTGCTTATGGAAAACATCGGGATTAGATATTGCATACCTAATGACTCAATATTGGATTCTAGTACCCCTTCTCTTTTTCATTTCGAAAAACTTTTTTCGAAACCAGAGTACACATGAGCTCATAATGAGAGCCGCTCCCGAAACTTTCTTCTCTTCCAAATAAATGTAATCGTTTTCCCGTTGTTTCTGTTTCGGGCCAATCTTGTGTATACGCGTATGTGTGCTAACCGAGATTCTGGTTGCTCACTCAAACACGTAACTGCCAGGAGCCAGAGGAGCAGAAGAAACAGAAGAAAAGAGAGCCTGAGAGATTTTGAAACTGAGAGAAAATGAGACTGAAAGAACTAGAAAAGGAGTAATATGAAGGACAAACTTTCTTGCAGATCTGATGAATGATTGGGAAATCGGGGGAACGCAAAACAAATGGGTCTGTCCGAGTGATCGGCATTTGCATTTGAGAGCACAGTGAGTTTCTCTTCAATATTAGGACACATTGGAAGATCTGAAATTTTCAGACTGAAATCAGGATGGTCGGTCCGAACAGCCACGGCAAGGTCTCCGACAAATTCGAAAGCTCAAACAGGTTCCATAACCGCTGCCGAGCAAGAACACATCCAGAAAGTACTGGCCAAAGCGGAGGAGAGCAAATCCAAGGAGCAACAGAGGATTGGGTAAGGTTTTCATTCTCCAATTCCTCGACTTTCAAAGTTCATGAAGATCTCTGACGGATTCCATTCTCCCTTAATGTCGTCATTCATTTTATTGAGGACGAAAAAACTATTAGAAATTCTGTGAGGTTTCGGCAGATTTCTAGACTCTCTCGCTTCTTCTCTGCATCTGCTGAATCATTTATGTGAACAATTCAAGATGAGGGAGAGAATTTTCAGTTTTACACGAAAATGCTGGAAATCGGATTATTTGAAATTTCAGAAAAATGGTGGACCGTCTGGAAAAGATGAGAAGACGTGCGACAGGAAACGGAGTCACCCATTGTCTTTTGTGTCATACGGAATTCGGATTACTGGCGTCGAAGAGTTATGCAGCAATGTGCACGGATTGTAGGAAGGTATGGATTCTTTTGATGGAAACATGGGTTGGAATCAAAGTACACTTAGAGATGTAGCAGAAAGCTTCTTCATACTTGATCCTGGATTTTCCGCTCACTTAGATCAACTTTTCCCCCCCACACTTCTACTTCCTCATAGTTTGTAGGTTGTGAACTTTCCTAGACAATTTTTTTGCTGGACCAATGATGCGAAAATGAGTTTTGGAGCTGTGAAAATAGTTTGAAGAGAAAACTGAGATTGCACAAGTGGGAAGCAAAGAAAGTACAACAAATTTCATATAAAGTGCTGTCCAAAACTGAAAAACTTTGGTGATTTTTATTGCAAAATGGTCATCAGTTCAGTTGAAAAAGTATGTTCTAATTACCCGAGTTTTGTTTTGAAATTTGTATGTGTGTGACTTGAGGTCTTGATTTTTGTAATTTTTACCTTTTTTCGGAAATCTCTGCCAAGTCAGTTAAACAGTCGCTCGATTTCAAATTTGTTTCATTCCAATGCAAATTTCGAACTTTTCGGACCCCAATTCATCAAGGCGACCTAACGGACTTGGTTTTTTTTTTGTTAGAAAAAAATTGTAACAAGAAAAAGGAATACCCAGAACTGTTTAATACATTGACAAAGTTCCAGAAAAATCTTGTAACAAACCTTTTCAACTGCTCAAAACCATTTGACACTGAAAATCACCAAGATGCACTTTTGTACAGCACTGTAGGACCTGAAAAATACTGAAAATCGCTCAGTTTTTGGGAAACTGTTCAAATTTAAAAAAAAAAAGACCAAACCAAAGACGACCCAGACTCCCAAACGAAACCTATTGCAGTACGTGTGCCAACGAAACTGTGGTGTCGAGACGACGGATGTGAGTCAAGTGACTGGAAAACCGGAGACCGTGTTCCTGTGCAAAATATGCTCAGAAGCCAGAGAGGTGGTTAGTGGTTTCTGCTGGTTGTCCGCGTTTCTCTCTTTTTTCATTTTTTTCATAGAAATGTATTCTGTCAAAGAATCACATTTTGAATGTCCATCTGTCCAAGTCCTTTCTAAATTTTCTTTTAATTTTTCAGGCTTTCACTGCTTCCACTCTTTTCTTACATGTTCTCTTTCTCACCCTTTGTTTAAGAGTCTTTTCTCTTTCCTTTTCATTTGAAAATTGTCCATTTGTGCAACCCATGTTTGCCTGCAAAACGATCTTTATATGTTTCTGAAACTTCTACTGATTACAGTTATGGAAGAAATCCGGCGCCTGGTTTTACAAAGAAATGCCAGAATTCCAACGACCGGATGATCGTCTTCCCTACTTCACGCCAGTGACTGCGAATGGATCGATTCCAAATGCACCCACAGCAACAACCCCGCTCTCTGGAACACCTGTCGCCGGTCCTCAGCCAATGACAATGCCATCCACGTCATCATGTCAAATGACAACTCCGAAATGGGCATCTCCAGGTGCATCGAATCCCCCGCCTCCGCAAATTTCCAATGGACCAGCATCGCCAATTCCGAATGGAAACAGAAGGAATACTGGAAATGGAGGAATCGAATTTCCGAGGTAAGCGAAATGGGTCATCCGAGATTGTTTTGAGAGTGTCCGATTTATTTTCGAGTTTTGTTTTTTTGAATTCTACAACTGGATTCTCAATCAACTTCAACAAATCTAGATTTTATGTTGCATGAAGTCCTAACCCGCTCTAACCCTTCCCTCTGTTGCTTCTTTTTATTTAACCTTGCCGTTTCATTTTAAGCTCAAGTCGTCCCAGCATCTGCTCTGTGCTTCAAGCAATCGAACCGCCCGACAGGTTGTTTTTTGATTATTTTTTCCATCTGTCCTATGTTTCTTTGATTCAACCTTTAGATGATTTCCCTTTCTAAAAATCAAAATTAGTGTAACTATTTTTGTTCAAATTTCAGATCTAAGTCTCCACGACCAAGGATTCAGCCAAGATGGGTCAATGAGAAAGTGATGAGCAGTATGTCGGTGGATGATGAGGAGAAGGCTGCGTATGTTTTTGTAGATATATTTTCAATCTTAGAATATGAGGTTTCAGAAGCTCTTCTGATGGAGAATCCTTTATTCAATCCGGAATTCACAATCCCACGAATAAGAGTATAAACGCTTCTGCCTCCACGACTACATCTCCAGCTCCTCCACCGACTTCAACAACGCCAACCCATCGTATAGAATCGAACCTCGAACGATTCTCGCGTCACTCCCAAAAGAATCCTCGTGTCTACAGTACCGACGATGACGATGATTCTTCTCCAGAATCCGCGTCCTCCACGTCCCCTCGACACTCTCTCGCGACTCCTTCCTCCTACGCCCATGATCCATGCCACGAGACAAATCTTCCGGAAGACACGCGTAGCATTGACAGCGGAGGTAACTGCTCAACCTGTCAGTATTTTTTCGGACATTAGGACGAAAATCTTTGTTCCTTTCTGGAGCTTTTACTAAAAAGTGTGTATTTCAGTCGTCCAATCGGATCACTCAAATCCAGCACAGCCATTGACTTGCTCTTCATCCTCTCTGACTCCTTTACAACAACAGGCTCACGGAGATTACAACAATCACAATTCTGGCAGAGGGTCTCCAAGGAGGATCTCGAATCCGGACAGTGCCACGTCTCGAGTTGCTCAAAGTGCATCAGGTACTGGATTCCAGCATGAAAACACTATTGACTCTATTCCAGGAACGTCCCTGGTCACCCCGCCTCCTCCAATCTCTTCCCGAACGAGTCCGGATCATCGGACATCGAGTCCAATGAATGTGATGGAACACAAAACATCCACTGCCAGTACGGCTAGCAGTGGAGGAACTAGAAGAATCGGATCGGCAGAGCCCATGGTTAACAATCATCACTCATTGCATAATAATCATAATCATAATGACACAAAACGATTGATCACAGTAAGTTAGATGTACACAGAATACGTCTGAAACTCCATTTTTTCAGCAAACGAGTAGAGCCGAATCTCCATTAGCTGCTACGTCTAGTTTCCTGAACTCTCCAGATGAAGATATGAGTTAGTTTTTACTCCAGTTTTATTTCAGATTCTCGGACTTTCTTTTTGGTATTATTTTTATTGGGGTTATGCTACTTATAATACTTCTACATTCTAGCAACAGTTTAGATCTTGATTTCGTATTATTTGTGGGAACTTATTTGCGGTGATTCTAATATCTTTGATGATCTCAACGCTTCTTAACCTCTCTAATCCAATTCCAGAGCAACGAACTCGTCGTCGTGACGGTGTAGGTCGCATCAACTCTCTTCAACTTAGAACTTCACTTGATGACGTGACACCTCTCGTGCCACCGACCTCATCTAAAATGAATGGTCATGTCGTCCCATCTGAAGCCACGTCAACTGTAACCCCTCATCAGAATCATGTGCCAGCCGCTCCGACAGTTCCAGTGGTTCCCGAAGAAGAAGAGGAAAAGGCGATCACTGCCAGCACGGAATCCGCTTCGGAACCGGGTGCGGTTATTGATGTGGAATGCCTTCTGACGTCTTCTGACAACAGCATGACTTCTTCTTCTTTCGTAGATCATCCAACAAAGCATGAACCTTCTTCTTCTCGTCGTGATGGTGGTGTATTTCGTTGCTTCTTGTGTTTTTCCAGAAAACAGCGTTCGTGGTTTTTCATTACTTTCCTTTCCCTCATTTTTTGGTTTGCACCAACCTTTCCGATTTTCACCAGCTCTTCAATTCAGCTTTCTCATTAGAAATATCACATTTTTCAGCAACTTTTCACTCTTATTTTTGGTTGGTAGTGCCACCTATCCTTTCCCGAACACATCCCATCTCTCTTTCATTTTTTCTCTATTAACTGATTCATATATTTTCCAGGCAGTCTTGGTTCCATCTCACTAACACTCACCTATACTTCATCGGATAAGAAGCTCAGAATCCATCTAATCCGAGCGAAGAATCTTAAGGCGATGGATTCGAACGGATTTTCGGATCCTTACGTGAAATTTCACTTGCTTCCCGGAAACACAAAAGCGACGAAGCTGACGTCAAAAACAATTGAGAAGACGTTGAATCCGGAGTGGAATGAGGAGATGGCTTATCATGGAATCACGGAGGAGGATAAGGAGAAGAAGATTCTGTGAGTCACGAGTCACAGAGAACTTGAATTTCACTCTCTTTGTTTCAGCCGAGTAACCGTATTGGATCGTGATCGTATCGGATCGGACTTCCTCGGCGAGACCCGAATCGCACTCAAAAAACTGAATGACAATGAGATGAAGAAGTTCAATTTGTATCTGGAGAGTGCACTTCCAGTCCCAGTTCAAACGAAAGAAGAGGAGAACGAGGAACGGGGAAAAATCAATGTTGGACTTCAGTACAACATTCAACAGGGATCTCTTTTCATCAACATCAACAGATGTGTCGAGTTGGTCGGAATGGATTCGACTGGGTTTTCGGATCCTTATTGTAAAGTTTCATTGACACCGATCACTTCAAAAGCGCATCGGGGGAAAACGTCGACGAAGAAACGGACGTTGAATCCTGAATGGAATGAGGTAAGCTAATGTTTTTAACACTTTTCAGAAGTTCTGATTTTCAGCAATTGCAATTTGTGGTTCCATTCAAGGATCTTCCGAAGAAGACACTCCAGATTGGGGTTTACGATCACGATTTGGGAAAACATGATGATTATATTGGTGGGACAAACAGACACACAGAAAACTCATTCTCCTATTTCTAGGTGGCATCCTGTTATCGACTTCGGCGAAAGATGAACGAGGTCGTCAGTGGATAAAATGTATCGAAAATCCGGGAACATTGGTTGAAGCATGGCATCGTTTGGAATTGGATTCGTAGCTTCCTTTCCTTTATTACTTGTTTAATATGGTTTTTTTTAATGGTTTTCTACAGGTTCGAACCGGTAAAAATTCTAATGAAATTTGGTAGTTCCCTTTCCGTTTCCCTTTCTTTCTCGCTCCTATCCTACAACTCTTTTCACATTTCTTCCTCCTTTTACTTTCCAGACATTTCGATTTCTTCCCTATAAAGCATCTTCACATGTGCTGGTTTATTCACAACAATAGTTTCAGGAAAATCGAGTAGTGATTGGGATAAAAGAATAGTCTGAATGCGATAATGTTTAGGGTAGGGGAATAAGTTAAAGTAAAGGAAAATACGAATGTAAAATGAGATTTTTCAACATTAAAACGGGTGGAGAGAGATCAAACGTTGCAGTGACAAAGCGATTGATAGGGAAAAAATGGACACGTGGGATTGATTATTTAGCAGAAGACTTTGCCTTCTTAGTTGCTGGAGCACTCTTTGGTGTATCCTTGGATGAAGCCTTTTTCTTGTCGGCTGCAGCCACAACGACCGGTTTGGTCTCAACAACTTCTCCCATTTCACGCTCTATCAAAGTGATCAGAGTGTTGCAACGACGTTGCAGCTCCTGGAAACAAATCATTAGGATTAACAGAAAAGACTCTCTACTTACCATAGCTGTACGACTTTTCAAGAACCAATCGAATCTGAACTGCGGAGCCATTCGAACCGACTGACGCAACTCTTCGAACACGTTCTCCTTGTCGTATCCCAAACGATGTGTCTCACAGACCAAGAAACGATCTTCTTCTTCGGTGTACGTTTTCCCTTTGTTGGTACCGTACGATATGCGCAGTTGTTGGAATGGTGCCTTGTACTTGGCTATTTTGGCATCGAGAGCCTTCTTGACGGCATGCTTGCGTTGTATACGTGCTTCTCCTTTCTCAATCTGACTGAGAAGTTTCTCCGAATCTTGAAGTTCATCGATGCGCTCCCAGAAAACTTTGGCATATGATTGAATCTCTTCAAGTGGTCGTTCCATCTCCTTTGCGATGTTTTCGAGGTCGTCACGACCGAACTTCTCATTTCCCTGTAAAATAAGTAATGCTTCCCAGTTATACTGAAAGTTTCACCTACTCTTATGAACTGCTGGAATTCGCGTTTCGTCCATTCAGTGACAGATTGAGTCAAAAGTTCGGCCTTCTCTTCTTGCTCTTTGTCCGTTAGTGGACGAGCATTGTTGATAAGCTTCTGCTCTTCCGCTTGACGCTTTTCTGCCTCCTTTGCTGGGACATCCTTTGGTCTTTCAGCCTATAATGAAAGATTGAAATCTAGAGGGCACTTTTTCGTTTTTTTCTTTCTTCAATATTCTAATTACATAATATTATAACGTAGATGAAAACTAAAACTCTTCATAAACATAATGTGACTCCGCCTTCTTCAAATCCTCTCAAACGCGGCTTTGCGTCTGCTGACGCGGCACGACAGGACCTATTATTCAGTCTATTCAGCTGAACGATGGAGGGCTCCGACCCACCAATGAGTATCTCTGAAGACATGCTCACTCCATCTGATGAAGATCCCTATATCTCGAGCAATCAAAATCCCCACAAACTGTTTCTCCTGGGATATATACCTCATGCAAGACACAACCCGTGAGTGTTTTCAGAATACTATTTTTCGAATTTCCGAATTTCAGAGTTCTAAAAACTATCACCAACGACTTGCTGTCACATTATTATATTTCGTGGAATGCTTCAAAATGGCAAGATTGTGAGATCTCAAACTGTTACATTTCTTAAACCCACAAACTTTCCAGCTAACGGCGAACCTTCCCGCTCTCGAGCTCTTATGTCTAATGCTGATGCTCTTGTTTTTTTCATAAATGAGCAAACTCTCCGTGATACGAATTGCTTGCTGACTTTGCAATATGCATGGAATCTAACTCTCCCCATTCTAATGCTCCGACCTCCCATGACGAAACTTGTGATTGCCAATCGTGAGACTCATCGTGAAAAAGAAAAAATGTTGCACATTGGAGAGTGTGCAATAGTGAGAAACTCTAGTGCAGAACCATGGCAACTGTTGAACGACAGTAATTTGGGAACAGTTGACTACAGTTTGCTTCAGGATATTCTTCATGAGGTATTAATGAAACTGAAGCTCTTGAGCTGTCTTCTTTTTAGGGTTATCGACTCTCTACTCTCTACGACATAAAGTCACACACTAAATCTGTGAAACGTATCCGACGAAAGCTCTCATCTGTTTTTTCTTCCTCCAACTTCTTGTTGCCTCTCTCGAAAGAAGGTTCTTCAACGTCTTCCCAGCCCCATTTCTATTTATCTCCATCAAATAGCTCTCTTTGCGACACACAGAAATGTAAGAAGACGTTGGCAGCACATTCAGAGGCAAAG
Source organism: Caenorhabditis sp. 40 LS-2015 (assembly GCA_900536305.3). Lineage (NCBI taxonomy): Eukaryota > Metazoa > Nematoda > Chromadorea > Rhabditida > Rhabditidae > Caenorhabditis > Caenorhabditis tribulationis. Next base: position 47,552 of record LR544845.1, on the reverse strand, counting down.
TAGGATGAGATTGGTATAATCTAGATGGATTTGCAGTGTCCAAATCGCGTGGAGCCGTCATCAAGTCATCATCAACAACGAAGATAAAATCGCGTCGTCAGAGCGTCTCATCGGGAGAAAATAACAAAATGCGTCTCAATTTGTCGATGAGCACCGGAAACTTGTGTAGAACGGGCGTCGTGCGCACACCATATCCAAAGGCAAAACAATTCCAGTTCGAAGACGACGAAGGAGACGGGGAGGATGAGACAGATGATGACGATACGGACCTGGTTAGCATCAAAACACGTTCAGGGAGAAGACGCAACATTTTGGTACGTTTACATACATAGAATATAAACTACCGAAGTAACGTATGAGTTTCAGAAAAGCCCACCACCGCCTGATCGTGTTCCAAGTTCAGTCGGAGCCAGCGAGGTAGATGAGAAAGAAGAAACTTCGCTGAAGCCGATTCCAGATAACATAAAGACCAGCGTGTTCAAGACTCCAACTGTAAGCGAGCTATATGATTTCCTGCCATGATTTTTTTTCAGTTGGATCTTCCCGTGGATGATGATGACTCAGAAATCGACGCAAAATCTTTTCCCATCCCACCACCAACACCGATAACTCCAGGAAGCGGATTATTCTCGATTAATTCTGGGAGGAACGCAGATGGCTCCGCTCGTTCTCGTATGAAGAGGAGCCAATTTGGTTCTATAACCAGTCGCACCTCTTCTTTGGATCGAAGGATGAGCTTGAGTTGCTTGGAGGATATGTCCAACTATCAGAAGACCCAATACTTGGTTTTCCCATTGAGAGATTCTACTAAGCAGCCCTACTTGCTCAAGTTTCCCGAAGACATGCACGAGGAGGAAGAAAAACATGGAGGAAGTGTGTGGGGCAGTGATACGAGCTTGGAGGAAGAAATTAAGGTTTGGGATTAGTCAGCTAAATCCATGAAAATGAACTATTTTCAGTTGGCCGGCAAAATCAACGCAGGCATAGTTGTGGACTACATGGATGATTCTCCGATTCTCTCCCCGGCTCCATACTTGGGAGATTTGAAATAATTTTTGTGACACTTACCACATATCCAATTGTCTTACGATAATGATAAATCTCTTTGTCGAGTAGCTCAAATAAACGGCGTGGGTAGAACTGGAAATCAAAAACTTGTGGAAGCTTTGGGCGTGGTGCCTTCGATTGCTTCTCAGCAGGATTTCCAGCTCTCATCGCTTCTTTGTAGTAGAGATCCACCTGAATAAATTGATTGAAATATTGTAACACCTATGGTATTTTTACCTGATAGTTAGCCTTTCGCTCTCTCTTTGGTGGCTCGATCCAGAAGTGTCCCATTCCATCAGCCTGTTTCCCTTTATAATTTTCTCCTTCGAATTGATAAACTGTGAATTTGCTGTCGCTCTCGAAGGTCATGTTGCGAAGATTGTTCTCATCGATCTTGCCCATTCGTTCATTCAATTCTGCAGTTTTGACTTCAGCTTTCTCGAGAATTGTGTCGATATCATCGTCGCTGATCGTAGAATCTTTTGCGGCGAATACTTGCTCTGCTCCGTGTCGAATCATGCTTATCATGTCCTGCTTTCCAAGAGTCTTTGAGGCCTCAGTCATACGTCCTTGTTGAATAACAATATTGTCAAGACGAAGCTTTGCCTCAGCTTTCTCAATGATGCGATCGTCGACAGTGTTTTCGGTGATCAGACGAAACACTCTGACTTGCTTCTTTTGCCCGATACGATGAGCTCTGTCCATAGCTTGAAGATCAGATTGCGGATTCCAATCAGAATCGTAAATGATGACGACATCAGCAGTGGCCAAGTTGATTCCGAGACCTCCAGCGCGGGTAGTGAGCATGAAAATGAACTTCTTGGAGTCTGGAGCATTGTAAGCTTCGATGGCTGCCGTACGATCTTCGTGAGCGGTGGATCCGTCAAGGCGACAGTATTCATACTTGCGCCACCAGCAATAGTCCTCCAGCAAATCGAGCATTCGAGAGAACTGCGAAAAAATGAGAACACGAGATCCTTGCTCTTGTAGTTTCTTCAGCAGTTTGTCAAGAACGACCATTTTTCCGCAATTGTCAACGAGATGTTGATCAGTGGTGAATGGTGGTCCAGGTTCTGCGCCATCGAAAAGATACGGGTGGTTGACACATTTGCGAAGATGCATCAGGATGTTCATGAGTCTAAAAATGTTTGTTCGACAAGAACTTTCGGATGTTTTCTGTGAACGTACCTCGCTTTCTCAACCTTTCCGGCACCATTGATAACATCAATATCCTTCATGAGAACCTTTGTGTACCACTCTCTCTGCATCTTCGAAAGACCAACGTAGACCTTGACTTCCTTTTTTGGCAACAACGACTTTTCCACATCAGATTTGATACGGCGAAGAAGGAATGGTTGGAGGACCTAATTATTGGTTAATTATCAACTGAAAAAATCACTAGCATACCTTGTGAAGACGCTGAACCAAATCGGTGTTTCCATTCATCGCATCACTGGAGAACCACGAATCGAAGTCATCCGAAGAAGTGAAGATATCGGGCAGCAAGAAGTTCAAGAGAGCCCACAACTCATGCAGATTGTTTTGGAGTGGAGTTCCTGTTATAAGAAGCCGATTCTCCGAGGTCAGCTCGCGAACAGTCTCGGACAGCTGGAAAAAATTGAAATTCAGTTCATCCTTTTTGATTTATAGTCTATACCTTGCTCTTCTCGTTTTTGATACGATGGGCTTCATCAATGATGATGTATCTCCAGCTGAGTTTTTTCAGCTGAGTCTTGACCTTGAGCATCATCTCGTAAGTGGTACAAACAACATCGAACTTTTGGGGAAGGATCACTTGGCGCAGAACTTCATTCTAAAAAATAGGAAAAAAATGATGAAACTTATTTGCTAATCATGGTATTTAATGTAATACTCACTCTAGCTGCTTCATCTCCGATCAGAATGACTGCATTGATTGATGGGCACCATTTTTTGAACTCATTTAGCCAATTCTGAAGAGTCGATTTCGGAACAATGACAAGATGAGGCGAAGATTTGTTCTTATAGTGCTTCATGTATCCAAGAAGGGAAATCGTTTGGAGCGTCTTTCCGAGACCCTGTTTAAAATGATAATTTTACAAGGTCGGCTCAAACTTTCAATTCACCATTTCGTCAGCTAAAATTCCATTGATGTTGTTGTGCTGCAACGAAGCGAGCCAGTTGAGTCCACGAACTTGATAATCTCTGCAAGAATGATATAACTCGATGAATTAACAAGCATCTATTTACGCACCTCATTTCTCCATTCTCAATGTAGAACGGACTATTGTCGAAAATAACTAGATCATCAGTCTGTGCAGCATCCGCAACCATCTCCTCATCTTCTTCTTGCTCCGTTTTGCGATGTCTATGATCGCCGTCTATTCCATTCTTCTTTGATGGTCTTCCACGTTTCTTTGAGTCTCCCGGAGCAGTGGCAACTGAAAATACCGCATTGTGATATAATTCAGAAAACTCGATTGTTCATACGTTTAGCGTCACCAGAAGACAAGCAATGAGAAAAGTTTTCCGTCTTCTGAAGCAATCTCTCGAATCTTCTGAATGAGTCTGCAGCCTCAGATGTTTCTGGTTGATCATCGATCTCCATTCTTTCCGAAACTTCCTCAGACTCTGGGATATTGGTATCGGTATCCATTGGTGCGTCGACCATTTCATAGGACGACTCTCCGTTGTCAGACATTATGCCTGTAAAACTTGATTGAAAAAGATGTCGGAACATATTGGATTTCCTGGAACAGAAAAAACAACAGTCAAGAAAATATATCTTTGCAGCACAATGGTGTCAAAATTATGACAAGAGCGCGAAAATGGAACGAGCAGAAATTGAACGGCAGTTTCCCGCTTCTTGAGCTTCGCTGTACGCAAACATCCCGACGCGCATTTACACAAAGTGTCAGAACGGACGCGCAAAGTTTTTTTTCTCTTTTCTACAAAATAGTTCTGTCGAGGCTTTTTTTCACAGAATGTTCGAAGATTTTGCGTTGAATTTTTGAAACTCATTGAATTGAAGCGTAATTTTGCATTTCAGATGGTAAACCGATCAAAGACGGGAACGAGCACACCAGCGCCACAAAAAGTTAAATCGTGAGTATCGAATGGAACAGTACAAGAAGTTATTCAAAGCTCCCACTCGATTAATAAAACCATTATCAATGAAAATTGCAGGAAGAAACAGAAAAAAATGAGTTTCGCGCAAGCGCAGGACGTATACCTCCGGCTCAAACAAGAGAAAGAAGACGAGAAACAGCGGGAGAGGGCTGAGCGAGAGAAACGAAACGAGACTATTGCAGCGACTAACAAGTCGAGAAAGAAAATGAACCAGGCGCTGGCGAAGAGAAATAAAAAAGGACAACCAAATCTCAACGCGCAAATGGATGTTCTCCTTGAGAAAATACAAAAGAGAGTAGATAAGGAGAAAAAAGAATCTAAATGATTTTGGTTTGTTTCGCTTTCGTTGTTATGAAATTTGTTGACTGGACATAAAACTTCTCATTAAATCCGTTCTCTAGAATTGCACTTTTTGATTTTTTCATAACATGGCAGGTTAACATAAAACGTGGAGATTTGAGGTGCTGATCGTTTATTTTTGATATAAACTTTTGAAGTTTCAGCAAAGAAAAACGTGAGATAAATCATAGGCGCATCGTTTGCAATCAGTTAATTGATAAACCATTAGGAAATGTGAATGATTGATGACAAGAATGGATTGGTTTCAGAAGTACATAAGTATGTGTTCACTGCAACACGTTAACGATGGTTGAGTTTCGTTCACAGACAGAGTAGAGCAAGTAGGTGCACGGATAGAAAAATGTGTACGAGGCAGATTCGAGAGCAGCTGGCGATCTATAGCTGGCGGCACAGTTGGCAAACTGGGTCCATCCATTGGAGACTGGCTTGTAAGGTTTGATCAACCAGTTTCTGAAATAGAAGAACTAGATGTAAACTAGAAATAGCTGTACTCACATCTTGGCTGGATTGACAGCTCCCTCCGTCTGCCATCTTGGCAACTGCTCGGTCTTCTCGTAATGGGTGAATCTGACGAGTCCGATCCATGAGAAATAGGCTTCTTTGGTATGCGAACGAATCGAGTCCCACTCTTCAATCGAATTGGCCACGAATAGTGTTGATTGCTTCTCGAAGCACTTTCTCTCAGCTTTTGCGAATCCCATCAACTCCGTTTCAATCCAGTAGCAAGAATCGGCAAAGCGAACCCATCCGTCGGAGCACTGTACCGATTGATTGATAGCGGCCGGTGGTTGACGAGCTGGGAACGGAATGTCCTCGAATGCAGTTGTTCCGAGATCCTTGTAGTCCCAATTGTAGAACTTCACTGAAACAAAGACTTTCGTATCGGTGGAAAGGAATGCAAACTCACGTCTCTGATGCGGCTGCTCGTCGCTGTTCTGCAACAAAATTTCCGGTGCTTCTCCACTGGCATCGACGACGTCGCTCGAGTTGACTGGAGCGGCATGGATGAAGAAGGCTCCCGAAAAGACCGAGCACAGAAGAAAAGTGACAAAACGCATATCAGCAGTGAACACACGAGAAATTGCAGCGGCGACGCCTTTTATAGACAGTTTTCGCGCGTTGCCGCAGGAAATTTTTGGCTCCCGCAAAAAGTGTAGATAAAATATTTTGATGAACATGTCTATATTCGAAACTTTCTTTGCCATGTTTTCAGAAACTAAAATATATTTATATTTGTCAATATCAATATTATGAGAAGACATCTTATATGTGATAAAACACACACTGAAAATCGGAGCATATGCTCGAGCATCTTAGAATCTATAGATCGATAAACTTCCAGGAGCAAAGTTTCTTCTGTGAGAAGTGTCACGTGAAAAATAAAACCGGGGAGAAAAATTGCCCAAAAAATAGTGGCCCCCCCCAACCAACTAAGCGCCCAAATTTTACCTTCTAGAATTCTACGAGATTCGTTGCATGTTCAACATCAAAGGTTCGGACTTTCGAAGAACATGGCAAGTTGTGACTGTTCATAAACTCACAAATTCCAAGTCGATATCTGCGTGACATTTTGTGACGTGACCCATCCACGTGGCACCGTCCGTTTCGCTCATTCTGTACAACAAAGTGATCACATTCTCATTCATCTCGCTTTTCCTCTATCTTTTGCTGCTCAACAGGGAAAACTTATTTCGTAAAAATGGAACGTCTACTTCGTTCGCTGCTGATGAACCAGAACAAGCAGGCGACTGACAAGCTCGATCATCCAGACACTTCTGAAACGTGAGTTTTGCGAGCTCATAAATCCACCCAAGTGTCTTTTAGAATCAACATTTCCTCCTTGGCTCTTCTGAAAATGATGCGTCACGCTCGTTCTGGAGTTCCGTTGGAAGTGATGGGTCTGATGTTGGGAGAGTTCGTTGACGACTACACCATCAACGTTCTGGATGTGTTTGCGATGCCGCAAAGTGGAACGAGTGTTACGGTTGAGTCGGTCGATCCGGTGTATCAGACGAAGCATATGGACTTGTTGAAACTGGTTGGAAGGACTGAGAATGTGGTTGGATGGTAATCATGAATAAATTGGAAAAGATGAAGATTGATCATTTTCAGGTACCACTCTCATCCAGGTTTCGGCTGCTGGTTGTCATCCGTGGACGTTAACACCCAGCAGTCATTTGAAGCTCTCCATCCTCGCGCTGTTGCCGTCGTTGTGGACCCAATTCAGAGTGTGAAAGGAAAAGTAATGCTCGATGCATTCAGATCCGTCAACCCACTCAACTTGCACATCCGTCCATTGGCTCCAACTGCCGAACCCAGACAAACGACTTCGAACTTGGGACATCTCACAAAGCCATCGTTGATTTCCGTGGTTCATGGTCTCGGAACGAAGTACTACTCGTTGAATGTTGGCTACAAGATGGGCTCGAATGAGCAGAAGATGTTGATGTGTTTGAATAAGAAGAGTTGGTACGATCAGTTGAATATGAGACAGTACTCGGAACTCGAGAAGAGTCAAGACGAGACGTTCAAAAGTATCAACAAGTTGATCGCGGTGTTCAACAAGGAATTCGAAGAAGGGAAAGATAAACCGACCACGGAAAAGAAAGCGAAGAACCAGGATGAGATCAAAAAGTTCGGAAAGGTTAATGCTAAGCAGCAGTTGCAAATGGTATGTGGAAGTCACTGAAAGTTAGCTTCAATACAATGTATTTTCAGCTCACCTCAAATCTTCTCAATGATTCTTTGTGCCATCAGCTTACAGCCATGATCAATACTAAGTCTATAAACTGAACGCTTGATCTTTATAATGTATTTTTCCTGAATGAACATTTTCATTTTTCATCCTTTTCCATAACCATACTCTATGAAGAAAATTTGATCTCGAGATCCAGAAGCACAAGATTTTATTTTCATACTTGTCATTCGTGTAGACCTTCCACGTCGTAAATCTGTTCCCGATTACCCCTTTTTTAACATCGTAAATTCAATTATTGTCAGTTCTGTTCTCTCATCTTCTGCAAAAACTGGAGAGAATGTGAGTTGCACCAGTCACTTTGAAGCCCCGATTTCTGATGATTCCAGCCTATAAACCAACTGTTACGTGTTCGGAAATAGAATAAAAAAGAGATTCGCATGCGTCTTCCACACGTATTAACTCTGTTCCTTGTTGTTTGGGCAGGAAGAATTGTTGATGGGAATGGTTAGTAAAACAACTTATTTGACTCATTCATGGTGTTCTTTTTAGATGTCGACTCATTGCAGTTGCTCTACGACGACCTATCGAAACTGTCTCGTATTACCAATGCCATCGCTCTCGAATCGGCTGCTCTTCAGAAATCTGTCAAGGTCCGTGATGTGGTCACTGAACTCCTGCAAGTTCATACAGGCAACTTCTCCAAACTAGTGGAGTTGAACCCATCCTTTCTGATCGACACTCTGGATGCATTACATGAGACCAGTTCTGAAATAACGAAAAACGGCCAGACAGTTTCGAAGGTAGCCGCAGCAGTGGTCAGGAATTTCACTGAACTACTGGGATTCGTTGCAAGCGATAAGTTTGATCAAGAAAAGAGTTTGACTTCTAAGGCGATAATGGATGAGGTACGACAACAGAAAACCAAGATTCTGGCATGTGACGTTTCGTTGGTTGCTGTACTTTCCAAATTCTATTATCTGCTGAATGGTGTTGTGAAAGGAGAATCTGAAGATATACAAACAATCACAACTGTTAGAAATTCTAAAAATGAAATCAAGAGTTGTCTGACGAAGATCTCCACCTACAGCGAAAGCATCACGGACATAACTGATTCCTTGTCTCGAATCGATAGTATGAAAGATACTGTAGATATCATTGCTGAACTGACGACAGAGAAGTCGGATTCGTTCGTTACAAGTTTGAAGAACTTCCAAAAGTCGTTCCTCTTCATCTTGAACATCATCAAAAACAAACGGCAGATTAAAACAGCCAGTCTGATTGAATCAACCAGCAATACTCTGAAGAACATGATGATTGGGAACCATGCTCATCACTCTCACCATTTTCACCTCACTGCAGGATTTCCAGAGAAAGGGGATATGTCCAGAGTGATGGATGATTTGAAAAGTGAATGGTTCAGGCAGAAAGTGTCGAGAGGGAAAAGCACCAAACATCTGGAAACGTCTCTTGTTCATTTTGCAAAGTTTGCCGATAGAATGAAGAAAGTCGAGGAGAGCTGGGATGTTTTTCGAAAAGGTTTCAAAGAAGCTGAAGGCTTACTCACGAATGTAGCTCTGATACTGAACACAATTGAGAGTTACGACTATGATCAAGAAGAGGAAACGTTCTTCAAGAAAACGGAGGATGCTTTCAGAAAGTGTGCTCCCAACCTGAATCCTAACTATTCCCGGAACTTGGTTACCCAGTTCCGTAATGGATACTCCAACCTCTCTGCCTACATCGAATCGGTCAATGCAATCGATGAATGGTCGGCTGAAATGAACGAGTTGACAAGTTCATCTTCCGCTTTCGATATTTTCCTTGACGAACTTTCAAGCATGAAAATCGATGGGAAACCAGTGAAAAACCTTAGGGAGGACATCAAACAGCTCACGAACATAGAGAGTGCTCAGGAAGTTTTTAAGATTTTCGACCAGTTGAAGATTCATCAAGAAACACATCTACAGTTGAGCGGGAATACTGAAAACGTCAGTATAAGTATCGAGGAACTCGGAGGAACTTCTGGTATTTTCGAAGTGTCAAAGTGCTTGAGATCCGAAAAGTTCGATTCCGCCAGACTGCGGAAAATGTTAGACTACATGGGAAGCACAGAAGATCTGACAAAACCCGACTCTTATATTGGACTCAGAGATATTCTGACCCAGTTTTCGACTATGAGAAAAGAGTTGTATTCCACGGAAGAATACGTCCGTGGAGTCGCATCGAAACGGCAAAAAGATGCTTCTCAAAATGGGAGTCCACTTCTGGATCTGAAAGATTCCATAAAACATGCTGATCATTTGGGCAACGGAATGCGAATTCTTCAGGAAATGATCAATGCCTTGAGACTGGAGAAGGAGATTCTGGAATCTACCACTTACGGAGAGAAGGTGAATCAAGTGATCAGGTCAAAAAATCCCATCCAACACGTTCGAGAGTTTTGGAAAGATCCGAATTCGAGAATTCAAACAATGTTGGACAACTTGAAAATTCTATGCAAAACTGCTAGTTCCTATCGAAACGGGGATTTACTGACGATTCAAAAAATATTTGAAGAGGCCATCAAAGTGAAAGGAATCCCCGAAGTCTTTCCATTCATCTACGAGCAACTAGACAAAAAGAACACGGATTACGCCAGAGCGGTTGCAAACTCGAAACAACTTGAAGATTTGGATCTTGAATTCTCTTCTCACAAAGGAGAACTCAGTGCAGCTTCATTGAGTTTGAGCAATGTCAAAGAGTTTTTCGATGACTTGTTCGAGTTGAGCCCTAAAAAGTCTTCGTGAGTATTGAAATTCGTCCAGGATTAAGCAAATGTTCCATTTTCAGAGTTGTGATAGAGAAAACCGAGTCATCCTCTGTAGTTTTGGTGATTGTCATCTGTATTTGTCTTCTGCTAGCTCTTGTAATTGGCGTTCTCGTTGCATATGGATTCACTCGTAATGGAAGTCAAGCGTACAAAAAGTTATATATCTATTACTTTGGGAAGCCTCAAGACTATGAAAAACGATGGCGTTACTCGGTGAGACCCTATTTTTGTGAAGTTTAAAATTACCTAAAATTTCAGTTATTCCTGGATCGTGTTGATGGGAAGAATATCCTCAACGACGCAGTTAGGGAAATCAACTCGGTCAACTTGCTAAACGCTGTGAAGAAGGGAGCATACATAAATGTTTGCAACAGTGAGTTTTTTATTTTAATCTGGAACAAGCAATAAACTCATTCTTTCCCAGAATTCGGGAACACTCCTCTTCACGTGGCTACTAGAAGAGGTTACAATGAACTTGTCGAAATTCTCATCAAGAATGGAGCCGATCGAAACTATTTGAATGTTCAGAACAAGACCCCGGAGCAGATGATTCCAGATAACTATTTGAAGACTGAACCAGAAAAAGTTGAAAGATACAGAAAGATTGAGCAGATTTATAACAAATATCGGAATAAGAAATTCAAGCAACGTGAGTGAAGATCAGTCGATAACAATAATCACATTTTATAGGTGTTCCCGAAACTCTCCCAATCAGTTCTTTCCACATTTTTGTCGATGAACGAACAGACGACCAAATAACAAATGCTTTCACCGTCAAATTCCAGTACATCGTAAGTGTCTTTATAGGGTTCTCTTGAACAACTTTTTGCAGACCTCGGACGAAGTTATGCCAACTACAACTCACTGCATAGTCAAAACTGTAGACGGAGAAGTCTTCGAGACTGACGATATCAATCTTCTTGCTTGGATCTTCAATGACATCATTATTGTGAAAGATACGTGGATGTCTGATTGTGTAAAGAATAAAAACTTGATTGCGAAAGATTGCGACTATCTGGTGGAGAAGGTTAGGTACAAAGGAATGGTCTATGATACAGTAATCCAATGGTCGAATGCAATGGCGAAAGGAGCTATCCCCTATTTGTACGGAGTTCACGTGGTTATTGTGATGAAAGAATGTGCCAATCGTGAGTTTTCGTTTGTTCTGGTTTTCATAAATTATGAATTTCAGTTGAAACGTTAGCGGCAGTTGTAACAAACCAAGGGGGTATTGTGCTGGACACGTTCCCAGAAAAAGAGAGTTACAACAAAGGTGCACATCCTTATCTTCATAATTCTCTGGGACCTATCTTCTTGATTCACGATGGAACTGTGAGCTTTTTCCTGATTCGTTTATCACTCACGAACATTTGCAGTCTGATTTGTCGACCTACAAGAATGACCCGGATAAGATGTTCACTCTATTCACGGAGCAGGAGTTTCTAGTTTTCATGCTCAAGCGAGAGACTAATATCAATACTAGTTCAAAGCCACTACCAATTCTAGTTGAAGATGGAGATGATTAACTTGAATAAAACATATGTTCGTATGATCTCCTCGATGAAATTGTTGCATGAAATTAATGGGTCTGGGCTAATTCACTTTTGGGAATTGTTTTTCTCTCCTTGTTCAAAACTCGAAAAATGTTCGAATAAGGCCTATGAACAAACTCCAAAACACGAGGAAAATCCAATAAAACTTTGAGGTCAACAGTTTTTTTGTAAAGTCGACGAAAAAGTACGACAGTTCATACCGTATGAATCAAACGTTGTTTTTTAATCAAGCATGACCTTTCAAAGAGTACTATAGTTTTGAGCCCATAAAAAATCTGACAACTTGCTTCTCAATAAGTTCGAACGTGCAATTTTTTGAACCAGTGACCCCAGTAGTTTCCCGTTCGGATTTCATAAAACTAGTATGAAAACACAAACTCTCGTCCGCCAAAAAATCGAAATTTGTGGATATAACAAACAAGACTTTGTGAGTTCCAGCTTTCAAAAGTTTTTCACACGAAAGTCAACTTCAGACGCGAAAAATACTGCATGAGGTTCAACATCTTCACGGTTGTCCTTGCCTCCTTCTGCATTCGGAATGCAAAATCTGAGAATACCGATGGTACGTCCTAAACGAAAAAGAATGCCGCTACCCTACTTATTTCCAGGTTCCTCAAGCCTCAAGCAGATTTACGATGATCTCGCCATCCTGACTCGCATCACAAATGCAATCTCCCTCCAATCGGCAGCTCTTGACAATTCGATCGACGTGATGAATGTGACAAGTGAGCTGCTGGAAATCAACACCGGTAATCTAACAGAGATCGTACTTCTGAATACGACTCATGCTCTTGACGATTTCAAGAATTTGAAGGAGGCTAGTTCCAAAGCTGTTAAAGATCAAAAGAAGAATATTTCCGTGGGGTTCGCTTTTGCCACTTATATGATAATATGGACTAAAGATATTGCAAATATCAGAATGCTACGAGAAATCTCATCGGAACGTTATCTCGATCTTGTAGCGCACGTTAATCAGTTCGGATCGGTCTGTCATAAAGATGTTATAAAGTCAATCGCGAATTTTTCGCATGCGATGAGGGCGTATCCAATGGAGAACGACGACAAGCTAAGTGCTATCATATCGTTCATCAACGCTTCAAAAGAAGTTGAAAGCTGTTATCCAAGCATTCGAGCTTACTCCGAAAAAATGAATGATTTGATCGCGGAAACAGAAAACATTGAAGCCATCTGGAAAGCTAAAGAAGTTCTTGAAACTTTCCAGAAATCGGCTGTTGAAAGACAGGGTAATATATCCACGTACAATGAATTCAAGGCCTTGTTCGGAAGTGCAGTTTCTCTGTTGGATAAAAACGTAATCACAACTATTCGTGAAACTTTGCAAAAGATCAAAGCATTAGTCAGATACATGTCGAGCACCAAACATCCCAAACCACTTGTATTCACAGCTGGATTTTCGAGTTTGGAAGATCTGACGAATGTTTCAAAAGACTTGGAAAGCAAGTGGCTTAAAGCTGAAATCGCAAAAGGAAAATCTGTGGACAAGTTGAAGAAGGCTCTCATACCCTTCAACGAATTTGCTAAAAAAGTCGAAACATTGAAAGTACGTTGGCGGAACTTCGAATTGAGCACAAAGGTAAATGTTCTTCCCGAGTTTGGGAGACTTGCAAGAATACTGCCAGATTACACGCGGAATACCATAGACAGCTTTTCGACTGTTTTGGATTTGACACATTCTGCATATTCCCAATGCTGGAAAAGTGTTCCAGCTTTCAACAGAACAATGTATTCGGAGATCGATAATGTTCACGCCACTCTGGACTTGTCGATTCAATCAGTCGCAGCTATCAAACAATGGGTCGAAGATGCCAGAAGAGAAATTAATCCAAACTTTCTTGAAGTAATGAAAGCGATGAACAGTTCAATAGATAAAAAGAGTAATGGTACTGAAGCACTCAAGTTCCAAATCCGACAAATCCCAAACTATGGATCACTCGAACTTTTTTCCCGAAAATTCGAATACTTAGATGAACTTCATGTTAAGCTCAACGAAGCAGTAACAAGCTGGACTGGAATGGAAAAAAATATGACTATTGGACTTGATGCACTGATCACGAAATTGGACCTTGAAGCAAGACAGAACTGTTTGAAGGGCTTCAGACAATTCGACTCAATCGTTTCGGGAGAACTAACGACCTTCATGGAAAACATATTCAGTTTCTCTGAAGCACCAGAATTCAACAAAATTCATGCAGTTGCCAGCAACATCACAATACTGCAGGCTCAGCTCAGAGATGTTTCAAACTTCGCGTTCAGTCTAAAACAACAGTACGATAAGGATGTGTCTGCAAATCTCGTTCTTCAACTCAAAAACTCTTCATCTCTTTCTCAAAGTTTGGGGAATGGGATGAGTGTTCTTCGTCAAATGGTTGATGTCCTTCGACTCAAAGACAATCTGAGGGAAATGATGGAATATAAGAATAGCGAAACCTTTATTCAGGTGATCCTTACCTCTGATCTTCCCACAGATGTCAAAGAGTTTTTCGAGGGCAGACACTCAAAAATCAGTTCGTTGTTGGACGAAGTGAACACTCTGGATGCTTCTGTCAGATCACTAAGAGGGAAAGACTTGTTAACAATGGGATCTGTTTTCGAGAAAGCCTTAAAGGTTCAAGGTTTTCCGAGTGTGTTCGAATACACTTATGACAAATGGAGAGAGTCTGGAGACACTTATCGAAAACAGTCGGAAAGGTTAGAAGAGCTCAAAGATTTGGATTTGGAGTTCTCTGCCCACCGAGGAGACTTGAATGCTGCATCGCTGAGTCTTCAGAGCCTCAGACAATTTTTCGATGAGTTTTTCGGTTTGAAACCAAAACTAACAACCAACAAGCCAACATCTATCGTCCATGTGTGAGTTTTGTTTATTCCTGAAAATTGTTTCAGTTTCAATTATTTCAGTGTGACCAATCCATTGAACATAATCCTGGGATGTTTGATTCTGATCGTTCTTCTCGTTATCGGATTTCTTGTGATTTATGGATTGACTAAGACTGGAAGAGAACGATACACAAAACTGTGGCTGTTTTACTTTGGAAAGGAAGCATCATTCGAGAAAAGATGGAGATATTCTGTGAGTTGCAAGAAGATTGATGATTTTAATTCGCAATGAGTTCATTTTTAGCTTTTTATGGATAGAGTGGACGTCAATAAAAATGTGGTTTGCGATGCAGTGAGAGAAGTCAACGCTCAAAATTTACTCGTGGCAGTTAAAGCTGGAGCATACGTCAATGTGTATAACAGTGAGTGGTTGCTCCGAAAAAAAACACGGTTAAACCTGTAATAGTTTTGGACCCTCCCCCCTCACTTTGACGGTATATATTATCTTGACTCACATCAAGTTTTTGATAGTTGCCAACTGATGAAATGTTGTGCTACATTTTGATAGTAAGCAGTTTCTGTCAAATCATCTCAAGCCAAGATAGGGGGCACAACTTTATTACAGCGCTTTACGACTTTTTGTTCAGAATTCGGCAACACTGGACTACATGTGGCTACCAAACGCGGTAACTATAAACTTGTGGAAATTCTCATCAAGCACGGAGCAGATAGATCTCTCCTGAATGCGGAAAATAAGACACCAGAACAAATGATTAAAGTGATGAACACGGACAGTCAGGGTGAAGAAGAAAAGGAAGAGATCGAAAAGTATAGAAAAGTAGAAATGATTTACAACAAGTACAGAAAGAAGAAGTTCAAGAAGCGTAAGAGTTTATGATTTGGTTCAGAAGTTTGACATTTTTTCAGGTGTGCCTGGACTGTTTCCATACAAATCGTTCCACATTCACATGGATGAACGCACCGAGGAGAAACTCACTGTCCAATTCATGAAGAAATTCGAAGCTGTTGTATGTTCCTAGGATCTGTCCGCTTTCCAAGTGAACTTTCAGACATCGAGTGAAGCGCTTCCAACAACAACACATTTCATTGTGAAAACCGACAAGGACGGAGTTTTGGAATCGGACGATCTTAATGTTCTCTCTTGGATCTTCAATGGAGTCATAATAGTGAAAGAGTCATGGATGACAGATTGTTTGAAAAACGAGAGACTCATCTACAAAGATGCCGCCTACCTTGTTGATCACGTGAAATACAAAGAAGTCGTCTACGAAAATTCGATTCTTCCCTGGACCCAGGCAATGGCCAAAGGGACGATGCCTTATTTGTATGGGGCACAAGTGGCAGTCACTATCAAGGATTATTCTAACTGTGAATATCCTGATTTATTACTCATATTATTGAAGTTTTTCAGTGTTCATTCTGGCCTCAATTGTTAACAATCTTGGAGGAGTCATGTTGAATCAGTTTCCGGAGAAGGATCAATACAACAAAGGTTCCCATCCGTACCTTCATCAGAATCTTGGGCCGATTTTCTTGATTCATGATGGATCTGTAAGATTTTCATTTCCATGTCCTCAACAAGTTAACTTTTCTAGGTTGATTTGTCAATGTACAAGAACGACCCGGATAAGATGTTCACACTTTTTACGGAATCAGAATTCATTATTTTCTTGCTTAAACGCGAGATCAACACTGATAAGAGTCCTAATCCTGTTCCAGTCTTGACTGAGATTGATGACTAATAAACTTAATAATTTGTACACACCAGCATAGCTGGGCGCCTGCGGCGCGTTTAAATTCTACGTGAAAAGAAAAATGAAAAAGATTGAAACTTTGAAACAATTTCGTGAACTTGTCACTCTCTATCGGGAACGTGAATGCGGACATCCTGACCAAGTGACGGAAGGACAAACCTTTAGCGGATTATATTTGTACACATTTTTGATCTCCGTTTTTTGTCCACTACAGAAATCGCTGTCTATCTTCATTCCCCCACCTTCAAAATGTGTACCTCCATCGATATACCGGTTCTTTTTTGCATCCATCCACTTTTCCTCACTCTCTTCTGTGTCGAATCTCAATCCTAGAATCTGTCTCCGCCGCCGATTGCTCTTATCTGTTCTGTTCCATCGAAAATTGCGACGCACTGCTTCTCTCTCGGATGCTTCGAAATGGCCGTTTCACCCAATTCCTTCTGCAATCTTCGCTCAATATTCCCGTTTTTCTCTCCCTCCATCGCCGTTTTTCTAGCTTCTGCCACATTTTGATTCTCAAAGACTTGGTCATTGATTTCGTAACGCACAACATTTTTTTCTAACGACTCATCTTCCCTCAAAATTATGCAACTTTTTGTGCTGCTAAACACCTGATTACTATGGAACCGAAGTCATTATTTCTGTTGGGCTTATTGATGTTCCGAGTCGGAAGATTGATGAGGAATGAGAAACTGGCATGGAGTGCCGAATATGAGTCAAAGTGAGTGGAAATTGAAAACTGTTCAAGATTACTGTACTTTGTTTCAGAAAATTCAAATCTTATCACAATACGTCACTATTTCTAGCTTTGCAGTCAACAGGCCCAGAGATGGTAAGATTGCAACCTAGTTTCAAAAAAGTTAGCAGATATTTTCAGACAAACTTATGCCAAAAAAGTTGGTGTGACAAAGTGGATGATATGTTCGTGATTCCACATCATTATGTCAACTGGCAGAAACCTACGGAACCATGGTTGATTCATCATTTCTCGTGAGTTATTAGGTTTTTGTGACATTATTGGTGTTAGATATCTAATTAGATCTTTGGTGAGGATTTACTACCTGTCACTTCAAATTGAAGTTAGATTCACGATACCGTAAGTTTTATCATAGACATTCCGATATTTGAACAAATGTATCTCGGTTCCTGTGGCAGATATAAGAAAGTGGTCAAAAAATAAAATCCTTGTCATTTTGTCATCAATGTTTTGTTAGTTGACGACTTTTTGATATCTGTTACAGGAAACGAGATATATCTAATCAAAGTGTTGGATTGCGTCGACCGTAAAATTCGTCATAATGTTGCACCCATTTGACTCACTTTCACGATATTTATCTCACATTGAATATTTCGAAAAGTTGTTAACTAATGAAATGTTGTTCATAATAAGAGCTACATTTTATTAGTTAAGGTCTTTTTAAATCCTCAATGCAAAGCAAGAAAAATGTCCTTAAAGCAAGACGATGAGGGCGCAACGCTGTGACAAGCTTCATGATAGAAGCACACAACCACTTTGATAAAGTTTATCTCGGTTCCTGTAACCGTTTTCGAAAAGTAGTTGACTAACAAAATGTACCTTATATTGTAACAAACATTCTGCTCGTTGACCACTGTTTGATGTCTGTTTCAGAAACAGGAGTTAATTTAGTATATCGAAGAATTCTGTCATATGATATACGGTATCTTGAAACTTAGTACCTTGAAAATTACAGCTAGTTGTAACTAGGAACTTAGCTTTCACCATCTCCAGTTTTTCCAGAAAAATGATTCTGCACAGTCGCCGTCTGCCGCATCAAGCCGAATGGTACATGTTTGCATTCGATAATAACTACCTTTTTGTGGAACGTCTAGTCAAAGAGTTGTCGAAATTCGACGCTCATCTTCCGATCTACACTACTCTTCGGGATTCTAGCACTCGAGTGAGTCCTTCTCGAATTTTTTACCTTATCAATGACTTCATTTCAGACTCCTCATAAGCCGGTTCTTATTTTCTCTCGTTTCGCTTTGAACACATTTTATGATCTACAGGAAGAAAATTGTCCAGAAGATGCAGAAAGCGTGGAGGGTTGGTTGACAACTTGTATGTCAATCCCTCCGATTACAATTTCCCTCGACAAGAAGAGAAAGAGTCGGTATGGGATGAATCCGAAACTTCATGATATATTCAATGTATATTTTCAGAATATTCGCAATCCAACGTCACTTCCAAGTGGACGAAATGAAGGCAATGCCTGTTGGCTATCACGATGATAAGGAATACATTCACAGTCACTCGAATTCGCTGTTATCCTTCACCAATCTCAAATTGGACGATCTGAAGCTGCTGTCTGTACTTGTCGAAAAGGTGCACGGAGGATCGAAAAAACATTTCAAAAATATGGCAACGACGAAGAATTATTTCTAGAAACATTTATGTGCATGGTTTTAAAAACAAGCATAAAAAAGAGAGAGAGAGAGAGAAGAGGACGAGATACTCTAATAAATACTGATTGTTTCTGAAGGAATTCTTTCACATGAGTAGTCGAACTCGTGGGTTCTTCGTTTGCTTGGGAATAGTAGAGATCGACTAAAAGAAAATGAAGACTGAACATAAAAAGAGTAAAACGAATAAAATAAGGCACAAATGAACATTTTAAACACGACGAATACAGTGATGGACAAGATAAAGTAGGCGTTTAAGCGAGTGTAATTCGGTCAATGATGCGGCGGTCAACGCAACCGGCTGGTTCTTCGTAGCAGAACATGGCGTCTTCGACGATTTTCAGAGCCAATCTTGGATTTTCTTCACGCAGTTCAGTATAGGTCTATAAAATAAGAGATAAGCCTTCATATTATAAATTCGCAGTCTGTTGGCACTCTTTTAAAGGCGCATGACGTTACTTAAAAGGATATCTCGCCGCGATTAGACATTTTTTCGGTCTGAAAAATATGTGAAATCTAAAAACTTTTCATGGCGAACATTTTTCAGACCCAAAAAATGTCTAATCGCGGCGAGATATCGTTTTAAGTAACGTCATGCGCCTTTAAAAGAGTGCCAACAGACTGCGAATTTATAATAGCAAGATTGCAACCTTACCGAAGACATGATCGCGTCTTTTTTGTGAGTGACGAACAGTTCGAGAAGAGATTGATATGTATCTTCGAGGTGGAGTTCTGAAGCCATGCTGATCCGAGAAACCACGTTCTCCGCTGTTACGTTCTTCCCGATCATGTCCGCGATTTCCGCTCGCATAGTTGGAATCATCAGCCTGTAAGAAAGCTTTGAGATAATATAGATTGCACTAATCTAACCTATCCACTGCTGAGACCAGCTCTCGCGTCAATTGATCCTGATGTATTGGAATATTATCAGCGGCACTTTTGTAAAGATGACGAAGAACAATTTCGAGTATCGAAGCGGAAATATCTATGAATTCGACACGCTTCGCAATGAATTCCTTTGTTGCCTCGTTACGAAGAAGTGCTTTGAAGTATTCCGAGCGATTGGAAAGAACTACCATGTGAGTTGGGAATTCACGACCACAGGAAGCGACAACAGTGAAGTCGGAGAAAGCTCCAGTCTCAAGAACATCATTGAAACCGGCTATAATGAGACTTGATATTATATAGGAAGTTGGATTATCACTAACTTTCGCCATCAATTTCTCCCATTACTGGTGAGGATCTATCCAGAGTTCCAGCGTCGAGAGACGACAATGAAGAATTGACTCTTCTCGAGTAAGGGCTGAACTGATTAGTGGACCATGTGAGCGATTCTCCGAATATCGTTAGCTTGCAACCTATGGTTAAAATGTCACTCGGAGTGTAAACCTCTGGAGCGCTCTGAAACATAAACGACTAAACTTTTGTTGGTTTTCTAAAATTCATACTTTGAGTATATCCAGTGAGAAGAACTTGCTAGCAGTCACAATACCACTGCGATTGATAGTGACCAAGTTTTTGTTCAAATGGCAACTTCTCGGTCCATCAGCTGTCTCCACGGTAAAACTGACACGGAAACGGAGTCGTGGATTGGGGCATTCTGAAAACACATTTTTTGGACCAATACATTCCTCTTTTTGAAACATTGACTCACTATTGATGAGCAGGAACAGCGACAAATACCCAGCAGTGTCTTCATCTTTTCCGTTCGGGAACAGCTTCATAACGAATTCGTAGTCATTGTCGCCGAATTTCCTGCATAAAATATTGCCTCTTAACCGGTTATGGCAATCATTCTTACGGTGCTAACATAAATTCTGCAGGTTGATGAAGCTCCAGCTGCACAGAGAAGTTTTCAACAGACCAGTAGTTTGAGAAGCTTCGCTGATTCATTCTTGTGGAACAGCTGGAAATGACGCTTGGAGCTCGACGTGCGGATCTTTTCACTGGAGATCTGGAGGTGTTCGGACTTTCTTGATTTCGTATGTTTGCTCCGTTGTTGATTTCCATCCTGCAAGAAAACCGAGTGCGGATCAATATAAAAACGCAGCTGCGCTATAAATTTTTCGTGCGTCTCTGATGTTTTGAAGTAGCATAATGAATGCGAACAATCTCAATTTTCAGAAAATTTTCTGAAAATCCGAAGCGAAATATAACAACAACGAAACGCGAGACAGCTGTCAAGTGCGGCAAAATTGAAGCGTTTCCGTTTCCGAAACGACACTCCGGCAGACCGGAGGCTGCGCTCGCTTTGTTCTTTCTTTTTATTTCGCGCTCTTGCTTTCTCTTTTCCCGCTTTGCATATCCTCTATTTTTTCAATTCGTTACAGTTAAAAGTAAAAACATGCCGAGAGATGATCCAATCACAGAGGAAGAGCGCCGTGCGGGCTCCGCCACAGATTTGATTCGTATGCGCTTAGAAAGGCTGCAACAAAATATTGTGAGTTCTCGATTTCTTGCTTCATCAATCCACTATTCGTTTCAGGACAAACCTGCACCAATTCCGACTAAAAAAGAGACACTTCGAGCTCCAAAAGCGCCGTTAGAGTTTGTTCGTAATGTTGTTGGATCATCAGCTGCAGCCGGTAGTGCAGAATTTCACATCTACAGGTTAGCTCAAAACTATTCATAACCGGCTATAACCTTTAATAATAGTCCAACTTCAAAATTCAATAAGTTGTATTCAGGAACAACCGACGAAAAGAGCAAAATCGCTTGGATTATATCGATGCAGTCGCCAAGAAGGAAGAGTTGGATGAAGCTTACAGGGAGAAAGTCGGGAAGAGGCAACAAACGGAAGAGTCGAAAACTGCGAAAAAACGAGCCAAACGATTGAGACAGAAAGCAGCTGCAAAGAAGAGAAAAATGGAAAAGAAAACAGACGATTCGGATGATAGTTGTTCCTCTGAAGATTCGGAAGAGAATTCAAGTTCGGAGGCAGATGATGACGCTGAGAAAGAGAAAGAAGCAGAAGAAGCAGAGTCTGAAGAGAAACCAAGTGAAACAAAAAAAGATGAAGACGGTGAAGGACCATCTGCAGTAACTGCATAAATTATTGTATTTACATCATTTGATTATGAACAATTAAATTATTTTTATTGGAGTTTCATTTTTTGCTCATTGGTTTTGGTCCAAAGCTTTTATCTGTGACTGTGTGACTTGCATCAGTTCGATTCTAGGTAATCGATTTACAGATAGTTATAATATAGTCGAAATGCCGTCCTTATGGACGCAAATCTTTGGCCCTCGGCTCTATGGGATATTCGCAGAACCAGATCGTCAAGAATCCACTCTTGAAAATCTGGGAAACACGGTCATTGCATTCTCATCAGGTTTTTTTATTCATTCTTGTTGTCATATTTTTTTTGAATTTAAGGTATCTACTACGTTGCAACATCTCTTGCTTTTGGACCTCTTATTATTGGTTACTTGTACTATAGAGATTGGCTCAATCCCGAAGGAGTTCTAACGGTCTTGAAATATGCCGCTTGGCTCACGATAATTGGTTATGGAGCAAGAACGTTTGGACGGTTTTTCGATGAAACGAACTCTAGATTTCTCGAAATTTGGCAGAACGATAGTGATAAGGTTGTCTGAGAAAACGAATCGCTAATAATATTTAAACGCAGTTTTGTTCCAGAAAGATGATAACAACCATGCAGCGTTGAAGAGATACGACTTCGAGCTGATCAACGTTACAGCGGATTTCGAGGCCCGGTCGAATTCAGAACTATGGCATCTGATTCCCGATGCATCTGAGGCCGGAGCATTCACTCGTGGATTAGCTAGCTGGGCGATTCACGCGTTTGGAAGGCATCTTATCTACCCGGGTTCTATCTCTCTTTTGAAGTATATAATGCGAGGAAATCTGAATTCTGCAAGAAAGCTCATGGTGCAAAGCAAGGTAAGACGTCATCACTGTTTAGCTACATTATCGCAGGTAATTTTCAGGGTGGTCAACGCATTTGGATCAAAACTTCAGAAGGAGACATGATTGACGCGATGTTCCTTCGCGGGAATTCGAATTTATCTCAAAATCTAGTACTCTGCTTCGAGGGAAATGCAGGATTCTACGAAATTGGAGTCATGAATTCTCCTGCACAGTTGGGTTACACGGTAAACTTGCTTCTTTCAAGACGCACCCTATCTCATTGAATTTCAGACTCTTGGTTTCAATATCCCTGGTTTCGGTGAAAGCACGGGACTTCCATACGCCAGAAACACGCTGGCAGCTGCTGACGCGGTGATGCAGTATTCCATTCAAGTTCTAGGATACAGACCAGAAAATATTGCACTTTTCGGGTGGTCAATCGGAGGATTCCCAGTTTCATGGTTAGCTGCAAATTATCCTAGTAAGACAATGGAATGATTGTATGAGAAATCTCACTTAAAATTTAAAGATGTGAAAGCAGTCATTTTGGATGCGACGTTCGATGATTTGTTGCCATTGGCTTTGTTCCGAATGCCGACTGTAAGAAATTGAGTCAAGTAGCGCATTGATTGAATCTAAACTTTCAGTTCTTCTCATCTATTGTCGAGTTCGCTGTTAGAAATCACATGAACCTTCAAGTCGACAAACTTGTAAGTGTCTGAGATTGATAAACTAGATTCTAAATAGTACCCCTTCTTAGCTTGCTCGCTACAAGGGACCAATCCGTTTAATCCGCCGTCTGCAAGAAGAAATTCTGACAACATCGGTAGACGATCAACCGGAGAACGCTCGCCGTGCAACCAACAGAATCAATTGGTTGCTCAAATCTATCATTAGAGATCGTCACCCTGAACTCATTCGGAACTTGGAGCCACAAGTGGATCGTTGGCTTGATATGTCTCCTGCCGAACGACTGATGCAAACGGGAGTCAGTCTATGGGAAGAGTCACAGCAGAGAAAACGGCTTTTCGATGCTTGCAGCCACTACCTCGTAGACTTTGATGCCAATCATGTCACCCCACTCGACCCAGCGTATGTAATAAGTCATTCATACCCAGAGATAAACCTAATTAAATTTCAGATACTTCAACATTCCGGATGGTCGTGATACTTTTTGATAAATGCCGATCCATCATTCCCTCAACCACACGAAAACTTGAGAGCTCAAATCTTCTCGTTTGTATTTATTAATTTATGTGAAAATAGTCTTCTTTATTTGTGCAATACAAGTGAATAAATTTCTAGAGCATAAAATTGCCCATTTATTTATGAAACCTGGGTTGTCGAACCCATTGAAATGTATTATTCCGATTTCTTTTTGTCTATTTTTTCCCCATGGTTTGTAGAAGATGTCCTTCATCACAGCATTCGGTGATCGCGTTTTCGTTGCTGCGGGCGATCTGATTCGCACTTTCAGAATCGGAGACGCATCGGGACTTACGGTAAGTTTTACATTTCGAATTTATCTGATAATTCTTTTATATATCTGTCGAATATTTCCAGTCCCTTATCAGCTGGTCAGAGCTCAATCCTGAACGCATCCAAAAGCCAGATTTCGAAGCCGAGAAAGATCTGAAAGTTGTCGACAAGAGAGTTGTATGTTTCGCTTCTTCTTATCTCAAAATATAGTGTGTTGTTTCTAGATTTTGTGTTTGGCACACTCTAACGTACTCTCCGCCCACGGCCGTCGTCTCGTTGCGGTTGGAACCAATGAAAAGCAAATCCACGTTTTCGAATACTTCTCTGACCATAATGGAGTCATCGTAAAATCCGAACATATCGTGTCATCTGTTGTCCCAAAAGCTCCAACAGCCATTGTCTTCGACAAAGAGGATGCATATGTTGTCGTTGGTGACCGTTCTGGAGACGTTCATCGTTTCTCTGTGCTGAATGGTAGCGCCATTGAGATGGCCGGAGCAATTTCCATGGTTTTGGATGTGGCATTCAGTCCAGACGGAAAGCGACTATTGATGGCTGATCGTGACGAGAAAGTCCGAGCGATTCGATACCCTTCTGTATGTTTTGTCTTCTGTCTTGGTGATTGACCTGGATATATTTTTCAGACTTACGTCATCGATGCATACTGCCTGGGTCATACAGAGTATGTGAAGACCCTGGCCATTCAAGATAACGACTTTGTGTGGAGCTCGGGTAATCCAATATTTGAAAATCAGTTTGAATCCTATTCTTCCAGGTGGCGACAAAAATCTGTATATGTGGAGCATCCTCAACTGTTCTTCTCCACGTCGGAAGGTTGATCTTTCTAAATGGAATGCGCCAGTTCGCAAGATCGCCATTAACCTGCAGTGCAGGGTAAAAGAATTGGCATGGGTCAAGGATCATAACTTATTTTGTTCAGAAAATCGCGGTTCTTTTCGAGAAGATGGAGAAGGTCATTATTGTGGATATTGAGCAAGAGCCAGCAACCACTCAAGACATTCCCATTGAGAACGAGTTTCAACTGTTGGATGTTACATCCAGTGGACAGTATCTTATTGCTTTGGGAAGGTATGCATGATTATAAAAGATAACTAACCTTTCTGTTGTGATCTCTTTCAAATCCCGAGCTCCACCGCCTTTCTTTAGTTCCGAAGGTTGGATAACACTTGTGATACGAAACCTCGTTTCGAAATAGTATGGGAATTTTCTAGACACAGACTTCACCGATTTTCCGAACAAATCGTTTGCTTTCTCCAAGACATCGCGGTGTGATTTATTGTGGTTTTTCTCTGTGCTTGGAACTGATTGAGAGATGTCAAGCTCTCAAATGATTGGAGAAGATATGAAAAAAGTAATACGATCTATGATGTTTCAGGTCCACCATCACTCTTATCGATTTGATCTCCATGCAGCAAGTCACTCTTCCAATCGACGACGAACTCATGGTAGTGCTGAAAGCTACCAACGACGCTGTGGATAATCTGTTCAAAAATGTGACTCACAACAACCAGCTGGAGTACGAGAAGAGGAAGGCAGAAAAGTTCGACGCAATCGAACAGAAGCGCAGGAAGCTGAACAACGATGAAGCAGCATCTTCTTCTTAACATTTTTACCCAATATTGTTTTTCTCTATTTTTGTTGTTATTTTTGTTCACTGTTTGGTGTCTCCCCGTTGTTTTGATAACCGATTACCCACTTTTCTCCATTTCCATCAAATTGTAACAGGTTTTAAAATTATTTTATATCATAAGTCTGTAAAAGACCACTATGTACACGTAGGCGGCAGTTTGAACTGGAAATGCAGGGGAAAGACTTGATTCGGGGCAATCAATAAGTTAGGTAGTAGAAGACAGAAATGAGCAGGAAAGAAAAAGTGAAGTTGTACACGGGGCTGGTGGACTTCAGGTGAAGAGCCAGACGTTTTTGGGCAGTCGCTCTGCAGCAGAATCGGGAGTTTCCGTTGAGAAGTTGGAAATGGCTGAAATTGAAAAATAAATACTGGGTTTGTTTTTGCAGCGCAATTCCTCTCCGCTGCACAAGGTGATGATCGAGGTTTGAAAAACTTTGCCTAGTTTTGTCTCAAATTTTCCGGGAAAGTCGTCATTCTTTTGCACGAAAATGGATAACTTTTCACAAAAAATGATTGAAGAAGAAGAGGTGGCCTCCTTCGGCCTTCAGGAGAGGAAGTTTTTCAAACCTCCTAGTGAAATGGAGCTGACTTTTGAAAAAGAAACCAACCGGGCTTTGTCGGAGTAACGATGACGAATGCTGTTCGAGTGACGATTCTTGTGGTCTCGACGATCCATACTCCAGTATCTAAATGTATATATAATTTTAACCGACACTCAAGAACAAAACACACCTGACAAACTTCTGAGCCACAGAACTCAGCTGATAATAAGATTTGCATCCGCTGAATGCGTGCATTCCAAGAATAGAGCAGAGTCTTTCCTGCTGGCAGAAACAACTTTTGATTGTTCGGTCCACCTTAAAAGCTGCATCGTAGAATCTGAAAATTGTTTATGCTTCAAGTATAGACTACCATTTTTAACCTGATATACTTGGATTCACATCCTCCGCCACAGTTATACGGATTACAGTCTCCATCAATCGGTCCTTTACACCATTTCGAATTCTTTTCGTATCGTTTCGGCTGGCTGAAAACGATCGGAGTAACAAAGGTCAGCACGAGTGTAACTGGATCCACTATTGTCGGCCTGACATTTTACACTTTTCTCTACAAATCCCCACATCCTTCCTTTTCTCATCTTGCCAACTCCCCTCACGACCTCTTGGTTTCTCTCTCCCCTAAATGTAACATTTTATTTATTTGCAAATGATCAGCACATCTGGTAGACGGCGAGCAGACCGCCCGCATCTTGAAGAAGACTCGGAAAAAATAAATGGATCTTGGTGGCTCTCATTATGAGATCGTTGAGCTGAAGTTTCCAGGATGAGAAACTTCGAGAGGGAATGTTAATGGATACTTTGGGAGCACTCAAACATTCTATCCCTTTTTATTTTGGCTAGGTGGGTTAGGCCGTGGGTGTAGAACGTCGATCAGAAGTGTCACTGTGCCAGCATAATGGTCTCGGTTCAATGTTCATAGTGGGAAATGCCGTATCATCAGTTGAGAATAATACAGCATAGTTGGAAACGGTATACAATGTTACAGTAATCTACCGTGTTTCCTCTAATAGATCGGCCCATCCCGTCACTTTGATCAAATTTGGCGTCCTGTAAAATTTATGGAGAAGTGGTGAACTAAAACCGAAATATGTCTCTGTTTATCATACCGATTTTGTTAGTTGACTACATTCTGATATATGTTTCAAGAACAAAGGAAAACTTGATCATCAGTGAAGGAATGGGGTGCCGTTCTATTAGAAAACATATGGAATGTGGAGAACCCAAACCAATGTGTTTCAAGAAGAATGCTAATTTTCGAAGCATCCGTTTCTCTAGAATAGGCTCGAACGAGAACTCCCAGAATGTTTCAGACCTCCCTTCACTTTCAAACGAATACCTGGACAAACTGTTGGATGAAACGTGTGCATCTCCTTGATCCAGATGACCGAGGAGCACTATCAAGACCACCAATAAGTTTGAGAGCGTCATCTGTATTTGAAGATCTCTGTATACTGATAAGAAGAGATAAAGAAAAAAAAGGGGAATTGAAATAAAGCCCCGGAGGAGGACCCCAAGAAACTTGACAACTGACACTGGTCAGAAAGGATGGGAGGGGGGAAACGAGAGATGGGCGCAGGAGGAAACATTCGAAACAATTTCTCTCTGTTTCTTCTTCTCTGATTCTTCGTGTGCTCTATCAATCGAGACTCCGCCCATATTATGGTGACAGAAAACAACTGTGTAATCATCGAATGGAACTCTCTGATAACATCAAACCACTCTGGAAGATTGCATTTGAACGGAAGGAAGATAAGAAGGCAGTTGAAAAATGATCGGTTTGGGGGTCTGAAAAACTGTACCTGAAATTTGATATAGCACTGGGACCATCAGGGATACTCAAGGTTTCATTTACTATACCTCTCAAAAGCATATTTTGGGGATTTTCAGTGCAACATCACCGAAAGTTGTAAAATTTGAGAAACATTTTTCTCCGAATTCCGATTCTCTTGAAAATTTTCGAGTTTGTTGAGCAGCTTTAAATCTTCATTTTTGTAGTTGATAACATGTTCGAAATTCACAATGAAGTAAGTTATGCCTGACTATACAGGACATAACTGACTTGATTGTCATTGCTTGATAGGCCCACATTCTTTCGGACAAATCGGGAACTTGAAACACACCTTTTTCTGTTGCTCGAAGTTGTCCATTTTGCACTGAAATTTCAGCTGAAACTCACCGAAAATCATTGCTTTTTGGCCGGCACTGTAGATCGTACTTTGTTCTGAAATTATGACGTCACTTTGAAACTTCGCTGGAAAGATTTCCTTCCATTCAATCCCTCTTGCCAACTTCTCTGAAATATGCAGAAACCAAAACTAATTCCAGGTCGTGGCAAGTAGTTATTATAATCACCTGCTCTTACTCTTTTTATATTTCATTTTAAACTTCTGTGCCCAAGGACAAACACTCTCACTTCACAAATTTTCAGCGGTTTTTCCTCTTTCACTAGTTTTATTTTCTGATTGACAGCTCCCTTAAAAGAACTGATAATATAATCTGCAAAAGTTATCATAGAAAAGATTAGTGAGGGTTACTTCTTTACTAACATTGAAAAAAAGAAAATTATGTTCAGAAAAAAAACAGGAACTCGAATTTGAAACAAAGAAGAGTGCATAACGACTCTTAAAAATAGGGTTTCTGCTTCTTATATTCTCAATTTCCCGCAACTACCATTTTGGAACAATCGACTGAATTGCAATTCAATGCCTTTTTTTCTCTGTTCTCAAAACATTTTCCATTCAATTTTTCCGGTCGTCTTTCGTATCATTCAATTTCTTTTTCCAGGTTTCCAGAATCCGTCAAACGTCGCAGGATGACTAAAAATAGAAGAAAGTCGAAGACGAGCACGTCTCACCCGGAGCTCCATCATCCCCAGGCGAAAAAAACCATGCATAAAGAACCAGAAGGACCAGGTGAACCAATTAGAGTATTTTTGAACTTTTGCAGTCCTAAATAGACTCATGATTCTCTTCGATTCTCAGCTAGCTTGAAGCTTCCCACAGTCTGTTAGTGTTCCATTTCGATTTTCTATTGATGTAATTCATATTCTCTGTAACTTTTTGAACTCATTTTAAATATTTTTTCTCAAATCGGCAGTCTAATTCCGGAAATAATTCCGAACCAATTGTTTGCATTTTGGTGAAGGCTGAAACGCTATTTTTTGAAGGTCAGAAAGTGCGCTCCACTGTTCAGCCAACTAAACATTTTTGTCAATTGTTTTTTTATTTTCCAGATGTTTTGTCCATCAATATTTTGTGCAAAGAAAGGGAGAAGAAATTGAATTATTTTCGAATAATTAAAATAATAATGCACTGTTTTCGATTCGCAAGGCTTAAATGTTATAATGATTGAAATATTTTTACATGAGTTGCTTTAGCCGCGATGAATGTTATAATTTGTTCTTAAATAAGGAATTCTTGTTTCATAAATCAGTTCCAGACAGTAAACTATATAACTAAGCTCTGAGTGATAGCACGAGAAGTTGTAAGAATTCATGTATAACTGAATGTTTACTGATGATAACAGCAGAGCTATACTTCCGTCCAAATAAAAATGAGAAGTAAAATCATTTCGTTTCACTCCGCTGCGCGAGAGAGTTGTGTCTTATGCGCCGACTACATTATGCCTCCCTTTCCTTTTTCATTTTCTTGGGTATTCATCGTCATGGTAACCGCTTTCTTGTTTGCTCGGCAGACATCGGCTTATCACATACCCGTTATATTCATCTAACCGCCGCACCCGAGTATACACGCTGCCTTCTGGCTTTGAAAACCGCGTTGCAGACAAGTCGTCAGATGCTGATCTGACTAATACGCTGTGATTCTTGAGATACTAGTATTCACTACCAACATAGCCTACTATTACTCATCCACTCTCAAATCCCAATCGTAAAGATGACGTCAGCACTTGCAATTCCGGTTACAGAATCGATGATTCTATTCGATGTTCAACTCCAGGAATGGGTCACGAAATCTGCCAAGAATCACGAGTTCGTATTGTCGGATAAAGGGATTCCAGCATCTGCATATTTCTTGATTGGATCGTTCTGCTCCGATGGAGATATCCACGTGGCGTATGCATCAAAATGTCCGGTACATTCAAGTGCTCTTGAAGAGGTTATTTCCATAGTGTGGTTCCAGTTTTGACTGTAACTTGTTGTAGAATGCTCCTGAAAAAGCAAAAATGCTCGAGGACGATTGGATGGCAGACCACGCAGAGAGACTTCTTCGAATGCTTCCTGGTGGAATTCACGTCGTCGGAATCGCATGGTTCTCTGATAGAAAGACGTTCCAAGATAGAAAGCCTCACATTCACAAGACTCTAGGTCGAATCCAAAAAATGAATAATCAGATTACAACGGCTAACATTGATGATTCGATTTCGGAGAACATGGTAGCCTCGTAGTTCAATAATAATCACGTCAACCCTAATTTCCAGATCACTGTCTTTTTCGAAACTCCATCGACCACCCCAATCGGAGCTGTCATTGATATTACGAACCGAGGCAACGACAGCGTCCAAAAAGTGCAATTCCAAAAGCTCGAATGGATTTCGTTAGTCACAAATGCATCTGCTCGAATAGTTCACAACGTACCAATCGAATCGGGAAAGCCAACAGATTTCTACTCAGATCTAATGGTGGCTACGAAGAACTTCGTGACCAATCTGTTCCAGTGTGAATATACTCTTCTCGATGGAGAGATTCGAGATAGCAAGGAACCACTGATCAAGGATATCAAAAAGAATAAGAAGACCACAATCGAGGCAACTCTTTTTTTGAACCCGTTGTGTAAGTGTAGCGATCGGTCAGCTCTAAATTTAACCTGATTTTCAGTTAACCGAGAATCCGGTGCAACCGACGATATCGCATCAAACATGCATGAGATTCTATTCGATATTGAAGTTCGCGCTGCAGTTCCCATAAGATCCACTGTCAAGGATGCGATCCGTGCCATCAAGCATCACTTGGTCCGCAATGTGTTCGCAAGAGTTGGTACGCACAAGGCCTAGAGTATTAAGTATCAATGGAGAAATCAACCATTTGCAGAGCTTCACTACGAATCGATGGAAGTGGTCGAAGAGGAGCGATCACCAAAGACAGGAATCACGGTTCATCAACTTCCAAGGCCTGCCACTACTGTTCTCTACACACATCCCGCGATTCTCATCAATGACTTCCTTTTCGAAGCTGACAACGTGGAAGATGCGCAGAAAAACTTCGACGACATGATGGATTTGCAGACAAGCATCGGTGAGTGATACTGCTTATCTCAGTATTCGAGTTTCATTTTTCAGAACATGTTGACGAAGGATGGGAGCGTGCATTGACAACAGAAGAGATGGAGGCAGTACGAACGCCAATCGAAGACCTTCATTTCGTGGACTACGATGGTTCGAACGACTCCTGGTGTACCACGAAGACTCTGCTCATCACCATCGCCATGATTATCGGAATCCTTGCATCTATCATTTATTTCACTGTCGCCCACTCTTGAATCATTTTTTTTCCAATTTTTCAGTGCACTGTGCCCAACTTCCCTTCTCCATGCCATTGCATATTTTCAAGTATTTATTTTTCGCACTCTCATCTGTTCTGTGATATAAAAATTTATTGATATAGATCCCAATATTAGAATTATTAAAGTGGAGCTTCAGACATTCGTGACTTGATCATTGCATCGAATAGTAGCGCCGGTGACAAAGGAAGTGAGGCCTTTTGCGGTTTGGGCGAATCTGAAGCGAAGAGTGGTGATCATAAAGATCCCAAAAACACTTACAGTTGAGCGACTCCACAGTCAGCATCAGGGAACATATACTTGAGAACACTTTCTCCATCGGCTCCTGTGGAAACTTGACGATGAGCTCTGTCAAGAAGTTCTTCATATTCATCCGAGAGATCGTTCTCGAGTTTCGAGAATTCCAAGTCGCCAGCAGAAGTCAAAGTTGTTTGAAATTCGATGTGCACGATGCTGGAACCTATCGCGGAACGACGCTTACGTGAGTTAGTATCGGAACCATTTGGAGCTCCCCCAGCAGTCGTAGTTTCAGTGTTACTGTTCACATTTCCGCACATTTCCACAACTCCAGCAAGGATTGCGAGAAGAACGAACACACGAAAGAAGGTAGACATGGTACTTTGGAGATGGTGATATTCTCAGGAAGCGTCTGGTTCTTATATACTCATTTTCGTGTTTATAACGTATTTCACTTTCAATGTTATCTGGAAATATGATCTTGATGTCTTTTCAAGCAAATCTCCACTACAAAATGTTCACTGATCAAATATGGACAACTTCTGTTTGATAAGGGACTACTAAAAATAAATAGATTCCTGGCTACTTCGAAAAGAAGAATACACATTGGAAGGTTTTCCAGTGTCTGGCATCTATGAATCTAAAACTAAGATGCCATTAAGGAAGTATTGCCATCATACTTTCTGGATTAAAAAAAAAGTAAAATACAGTACCCTACCGTAAGATTTACAATTTCATCATTTTAAGTTCGGAATGGCATTTTCCAATGAGTTGGAAAATGGTTCATAATAAGCCGATTTTTCTGAAGTTGTGCGAGGGCATTAACCCTCTCTAGATCTTCTACTTTTTTCAACTTTGGACCGTAATTCTTTGACGCGACTTGAATAGCTTTTCTCTAATATAACGGCACCCTCCACTTCTATCAAATTAATCCCGGTTCCTGTATGACATATCAAAAAGTGGCTTGCTAAAGAAATGTTCCTCACAATGAATCAAACATTTTGTTAGTTGATCACTTTTTGTTGACTGTTACAGGAGTTGAGATAAGTTATGTAACACTGCACTCACTGTTCTACGGTTTCAAAACTGAGATTTTTGTGTCCTTGGTCACATACAGAGACAAATGGTTACATTTGGGAATAGTAACGGTGGAAAAAAAATCAGAAACTAGATATTCCGTTAAAATCTGGAAAATTGGATGGAATACAACGGTCGGATCTACTGCATGGAGAATATAAAAGAGACTTCGATTGCTTCTTCACTAGTCAGATGAGCTTTTCTATCCCGAGAGGATATGTTTCTGTTTACGTGTATCTCAAATTTTTAAATCACCATGACAAACACAAACATCTCATTTTGGATTCCCGATATTATTTTCTTTTCTCGTCTTTTGACAGTACCAAATTGAGTCGGTGTACAATGGAAGTTTCGAGACAGTACGTTCATTGCTTCATGTCTTCTGACCTACTGTGGCTTGCAGTTGCGAGGAGATGCAGTACAATGAGTCTCGAGAGCAAATGGAGGCACGGAAACAGAAACGACGAGAGCTTCAGGAGAAGTTTGCGAAGGAACGGAAGGAGAGAAGACGTGAGAAGGAAAGGATAAAAATGGAAGAGGGAAGAGGACGGAGATTCGAGAAAATGATGAAAAAGAAGAAGTCAGGGGAGAAGATGAAGGTTCCTCAGATAAGAAAAAAGGAGGTTCGGAAGGAAAAATGGAAGGATCGAGAAAAGAATATCAAGAAGTGGGAGATGTTGCAACAAGGAGATTCTAGTGTAGTCCAGGAGGATGGAGAAACTATCGAGGAAAGTCAAGGAGAAGTTCGAGATGTTGAAATAGAGTGTGCTGAGATTTCAACTTGATTTTTTATCTTTTAATTAAACGCTTGAATTCTTTGAACATCTTATTTCCCATTCAAACTTCGTTGAGCCAATAATTGATCAAATATTGGAAACAGATTTCATCAACTTCATCGTTCCGGAAAGTTCCTTAAAGCATATTGTGAAAATATCAAATAAACAGTTAGTCGTATACCTGAAAATTTTAAGTTAGGAAATTAGGATCCAAATGTGATTAGATCCATTTTTCATTCTGTCAATAGTGTATATGAGTTTAAGAAGAAAGCCGTCCGGTCTTTAAAAAAATTGTCAGATTCGATTCATTTTGCTTTCTGTTAAAACAATTGAATTCCAAAATTTTAACAATTCAAACTTCATACCGCCAAGTTCTTGGATCAAAACGGAGTTCAGGAATTTCCTCGTCTCGGAAGTTTTCGTCAATGAAAATAGGTATTGCTGACGACATCCCTTTTCGTTTTTTTCTCAGTGTTCTTCAAATAAATTTGATGTTATGATTGAATCAATAAAAGCCTACATATGACACGAACATTAACTTTTGGCATCAGAAAAGTATAATCCAGAAATTTTGAAGGGATCCCTAAGTTTCAGGTCCTTCCTCTTGTCTTTTTTTGCCGATTCAACCTTTCTCAGAAGTGTAAAAATGTTCTTTTTGTGAATTGGAACTCGATGACCAACCAACTGGAAACAATAAAATATTCTGAAAAAAAAGAAAGATCATATTATTTGTTACCTCTCCTTCCGAAGAAACGTATGCATCGGATTTAGAATCATGAAAACGTTTTCTTCCTGTGAAATTCAACAAAATCTAGAAATTTAGTTGAGTGAACCGATTACTAATTCATAAGATTTCTCCGTCGTCCCCGTATGTTGCGGACGTAAAAAAGTTCTGCGAAGTTTTTCGCGCTTTTTGATGTTTGTCAACATTCTGTATTCCTCGATTTCTTCCATCGAGTAGTAATTTTTCTAAATGTTTAGTTCTTTATTTCTTAAAAAGTCAGGAACGAACAAAATGATCCTGCACACAGTGATGCTTCAAAAAAGAGCAACATAGGGGAAGGGGGAAAAGGAGGGAAGCATCTAAAGTGTCTCCCAAGAATATCTACTTTCAGAAGGAGACGGACCATCTTCTTATGCTTCTCGATTTTCATTTCTGTGCAGAATAACGGAAGAGAACAAAAAGAGAAGAATGTTTGCTCTTATTTACGTTATTATTTTTTGTTTAGCATTATTTTTTTCGTGCTGCATCTTGGTACTGTGAACCGAGGGGAACCGGCTGCTTAAGAGAATCTCTCCGAGAAATAACTTACCTTTTTCTTCACTCTTCCCAAAACTCAATGTCTCTTGAGACAATGATAAGCTTTCGGATCATGCTTTGATTGCAGATAGTCTTGGATTTTAGAAAGCAAAAATCAAAGAGTATTTTTGAAGTTGGGTTTGGAGAATTCCAAATGTTCCGTCTTGGAGTTCACTCCTGTCCGAATTTCTCCAATTTTTTCAAATGCCTTCGTTTTTGAACGGTAAATAGCCGGGGCTCATTAAAGATGCCTCTGAAATACTTGTCAATCTCACTCAAAGAATGATGAACTTTTGATAAACACCTCGTCCTCTTTCCAGCGTGAGCTGCCATGTAAAACAATGAAAGAAACGCTCTGGAGCTCATAAAAACGCGTCGAAATTAATGAGATCTTACACATTTCGGCCAATCGAGAGTGTGTGTATGTCAGTCTCATATCACTTAAATGTGTTCAAACATTTGTCTTCATCTAGCTGGCAAATTGGTGGTCCAACGGAGGACACAAGCGTGTGTTTAGAAGAAACAAAAGTGTTTTGGGAGGCGACTGAGAGGATCCGGAGGAGACGAGATTTCTAATAGCGTGACAGAGTTTCTCTGGTTACTCATTGAGCTGTTGAAATTGAGATGGATAAGGTGAATTTCGTTTCTTTTTGTTATACTATCGACTTCTGAAATATTTCATGATATTCCAAGGATAGAACGAACGCAAGAATCACATTTTAGGGCTCATATCTACTCCGATTATGAGAACCTTTTCTCTCCACCGCTTATATATTTGACTCTTTTTTTTTTCGTATAGTTGCTCTTTCCCCCAATGACAACCTCATTATCAGTGTTCCATGTTCCCATTCCATTTGTTTAGTTTTTCTTTTCCCCACTGTAATCCGACTCCTTTTGAGATTCCCCCACAAGCTTCTACTCTCCTTCTCCTCTTCTTCATTTTTTGCAAAAATGATCGACGACCTTCTCCTGATTCTACAGTAATCCCCCGCTTCTTCTATACTTTAGTGGGAGAAAATAAACAAACTCTGCAACATTTGTCCTACTTGTCAACCGATGTAGAAACATGGTTTTTTGGCCATTCGACCCCACCGAAAGATAGGATATAAATCTTAATTTCCTCGCCAGTTTGGCATCTGGGAAGTGTTTGGAAATCGGCGATTGTAAACACTTTCTCCCTGCAAAAACTACTATGAAGTGCACTTTTTTGAGGAGCATCTGGAGAAGTTTAGTGAGTCAGGATAGAGAGAATAATGATGTAGTATACTGATTCGTGTACCAATGTACTATTGTTTTTGGAAGCTTGAAGTTTACAAGAGGCTTGACATTTTCAGTGTACCGTTTTGAAACCCTCCTGATCGAACGCCCCGCTGACTTTGATTTCGACAACAACTGCAACTTCCTACAGTACCCGTATCCATCTCCACACCTTTCCCCAAAAAAAAGAGCAACATCTTCTTGGGGGATGAGCGCATATAGAGCACGGCGTCAAGTGTAGAAAACAAGAAAACATAGATGCAACAAGAAATGAAATGAAATCAGTTCACACATTCTTCAACCTTCTTACTCCCTCTTCTCCTGCTTTTTTTGCATTTTTTCCATTGAAAACCTATCTCTTTTTCACGCTTTCTTTCCATTCCCGAAGAGAAAAGGAACATCGCTAACTTTGTTTTATGACTTTGTTTGTTCTTCTCCATCCATCTGAAATCCTTCATCTTTTGATGAGTTGATTCTGATTTTATGCTCTTCCGAAATGCTTCATGGAAACCCGAATGAATCTGTCGTAAAAGTTGAAAGTTCTTTCCTCTTCGCCTCTTTTTCAAAATCCGAAGGAATGTTTACGTTGAAAAAAAGAAAGAATGGGTCCCTTTTGACAGGTTTTGGCAACACATTACGAAAACTTTTGAAGGAGAAGGTGGAGATGAAAGAGAAGGAGGAGGAAAAGAGATATACCTACTGTGTCATCGATCATAACTTTAGACAATTGGCTCATTGGCAAAATGAGAAGAAGTCAAAGGGGAGACGCAGGAGCAAAGAAGTTTTCGGAGTGGAGATAAAAAGGTTCCTTGTGTTTTAGTGAACCAACTTTCAGTTGTTCCGCGCAAAGACGGAATCAAAGAACATCTAGGACTAGAGAGAATTTCAGATTTGATCGGGAGACTAGGATACAACAAAGTCTGAGAAGGGATGGTTTGGAAAATCTGATACCGTAGATTACCGCTTGTAGTGGTTTACTTTTATCATGAAACAAAAGAGAAAAAACACAGATTTCCGTTCTATTGCTAATCCTAACCAGCCTACTGTAACCAACTAGAACACTTTCCGAGAACACGAAAAGTGCAGAAATGACAAATCAAGATGATAGGTGCCGCCCGCTGTGTGCGAACAATTTTTGACGCCTGTCATCATCATCATTGAAAAAGTTGCGAAAATTCAACTCTCTTTTCCAGGTCTCTTCATCAAGAAGAGCATCAACCATCCATCTACTCATTTTCCCTAAATACTTTACACCTCTCTCATCACTCGTTCTCTGCGCCTCTCACTCTTGCGTACTATTCCGAGACCGTCTAGCCGCTGCCCACTATCATCATCCCCAACGGGCAAAAGTCCCAGGGTCCCTTCAGGTTGAAAGCTGATTGTTCAGAGGTGAGGAGAGTTAGAGAAATGAGGAATCCAAGGAGCGACAAATTGCTTGCTCGCCGAGCTAGTTTGGAAGATGAAGATATTTATTTCTTTTTTTGATCTACTAGTTCCTGTCGGGACCTTCCTTGACTCCGATCGTCAGGGATGGTCGGCTGGCAAAACAATCTGTCAAAAAACAAAACATAAATGTGGCGGCGATCAGGGGAGGAGAGAGTCCCGGGTAACAAACAACACTTGTTTCTCTACTTCTTGGATTTCCTCACTTTTTTCTTGCAACTTTCATTCTTTGACACAAACTTTTTTGAACCCAAAGAGAGTCTGTAA
The DNA here is from genome assembly GCA_900536305.3 of Caenorhabditis sp. 40 LS-2015. Lineage (NCBI taxonomy): Eukaryota > Metazoa > Nematoda > Chromadorea > Rhabditida > Rhabditidae > Caenorhabditis > Caenorhabditis tribulationis. Next base: position 9,512 of record LR544845.1, on the reverse strand, counting down.
ACAACCTGGATACGGGAAGCGTTCCTGGTTTGGAAGATATCTGGATAGACCTTAGGATCATAAGCAGGATCAGTTTGCACTGTTTCTGTGGAGGTAGTTTCTGAGCGATCTAGATGAAGTTCGAGAAATTCGAGGGTTCATTTCATGCTCAGAAACTCAAGCATTATCTACTTTGAACTCTAGGCTTAAAAGGATCACAATTCTTGAAACTTTGGGATCGTCATGCTCAGAGGATGGAAGTTCAAATGTGATTCAGGACAAGTCTTTGCTTGTTTCTTCATCTTCGGATTTTCTAAATTTTTTGCATTGGATGATGTAAACAGTTGGAATAGTGTGAGTTTTCCAATCTGGGAGACATTCCGAGATAGATTTCAAGATCATAGCCAAGATCAGGTTTAAATTTCCCAGGTGACAGCTCAGAGGATTCAAAACAAGGTTCATGCTTTAGGAAGATCTGCACATATTTTTCATGAGAAGCAGTACCATGAACCTCTGTTCGAAAGCGACCTAATTTATCTGACGAAACCTATAACGATGTTCAAACATCAAAGTGTTCTCGAATGCGTCAAAAGTCATTTGGGAAATTTTTTTTCTTACAAAAACCATAAAACTCCCAGTTTTTGCACTCTCCTTCCGGTTGCCTGTTGCTCACCATCAAATAGTTTATGCATTTTTATAGTTGAGGCCAGGGTTATGGTGGATGAGGGGGGAGGAGGGGTGCCCTCTCACGAAGTCCGTCAGGAAACATTTTGTTTATAATACACTCCTCATAGGCAGTGGTAATAGTGGCCTTCTGGGCAAACGGGCTCACATGTCGTCCTCACCACACTTGACTGTCAGTTGCACACGGGCTGATATACAATTAGTTCTGGAGACACTTATTTATTCGTTCCAGATATGGATACTTCGGAGGATCAGAGATTAGATTGGAACTTTTCCGTTGAGGTGGAGAAGTACAGATTCCGAATTTTCAGTCCAAATATGATTCATCGTTTTTTGTTGTCATTTGTTGGTTGAATTATAGACCGTTTAATTGTAAGTACATCAACTGATTTCTAAAAAGGACTGGATTGTTTTATGATGGAGAAATCTTGCTCTATGCCATCTTCGTTTTCATATTATCTCTTCAATTTTCATATTCTTGACATGAGTTTGTTGCTGATTCTCCTGACTATCCAGTATCTTTCAGAACCATCAAGACCTCCTCCAGAAATTTCACATTTCCTCCATCCAACTTTTAAAAACCATTTGCTCCATCTTTTTCCATTTTCTTGAACATGTTCATTACCAATAACCGTTATCTGTATATCCTCCGTTCTCCTCAGACAGATGTTCACTTTTTACCCCATAAAAACCCGAATCACCGTCTTGATCTCAAACCGCCACCCAGCTGCCTTCTATCCGAGAGATATCATAACAATGAGGTCATAACTTTCAATAACTCCTCTCTGACTCATCTCAATGGTTTCCTGTCCCAATCAGAAAGAGCATCATTATATGAGAGGATCAGAGACGGAGAAAAGGGTCCGAAATAGTGTAGCATTCGGTGGGCCAAATCATTTTGTTGTGTTATGTATCTGTTTCTTATCTATTTATCTCTCTTTATCTCTCTGTGCCAAGTTCCTCTTTTCAAAATGAATCGAACTCAGCCGGGAGTCTCCTGCCCGGGGAAACGTGTCAAGGAATGATGAATCGACGATCACTGCACCCGATATATTTTCTTATTAATTCGTCGAAGTCACCTTCTAAAAGTACTATTTTCTCTCTCAGAAATCCCCCTCTTCTTCTTCAGTTTTTTGTTTATAATATTGTAGTCACATCATCATCTCTGACCTCCTTATTACTTGTCGCATGTTCTTCTTAATGCTCTTTTAAACAATCTTGCTCTTTTGTCCAAACTATTCTTTCGTAGATGACTCATTGGGATTCAGAGGGGAGAAAAGAATAGGGATTCTGGTGGGAGGGGACAGAAAGTTCGTTCGAAATTCGATAGGTGTTACAATATTCTTAACGCTGGACACTCCAGTCTTTGGAAAATTCCTTGTGGTTTGTACACAGATAAGTGGGTTTAGACTCTGCTAGGTTAATTAATGGGGTCTGAATTCTTAATGATCGAGCTTACGTTATGCTTACATGGCTGTAGAAGGAATAGTGTTAGCTGGACCATGGCACTCAGTGTGTGATGAGTATCATTAGAAAGAGAAGGCTTTAAAACGTATTCTTACACTTTCAGAACTGTCGAGTTATGCTCTACCGAAAGTCGTCATCAGTTTACGAATCTTCTCGCTCCAATGACGCTTATCCAAAACTTGGATGTCTAGGATGAAGTGACACTATGTACAGTAGTGATCAATGAATATGCGTGTTTCATGATTTTTAGTGAAAAAGGTCAACCTTGAGCCGCCGGAATGTTTCTGAAGTTTTGAGGGCGTATTGAGCAAATCTAGATTTTTATGATTTTCTGAAAAATTTGTCATTACAATAAATGAATATTGTTGATTTCACCCACATAATTTCAGAAAAATCGTGTCATTGAAAATTGATTTTCCAACTGGGCAAAGTTGATAGTTTCGGACTGAAAATCAGGAAACGCACATTCTTTCGGGCCTGTATTGTATCTTTACAACCGATGTCATAGAATCATTTCTGACCAGAAGCGTAGTTCATTCTGAAGTTTTGCCGAGAAAAAATTGGAAAGATTCTCCTTCTCCAATGAATCCTGCTCTCTTGTATGGACTTTCCCGTCTCTTCGCATACCGTATACTTTGTTTCCAGCCTCTTTTTTTTCAAAAAAGTATCAGATTTCTGAATAGAACGTCGTCCTTCACACCATCACACAAAGCATCATGAGTGACGGTTGGGGGGAGTTCCATTCTGCAACTAGATACTTCATTTTTCCATCGATAGTCATCCTATAAACACTATTCGTTTACTTCTCTCTTTCTTCTTTTCTAAACAAATCAACACAACCTTTCACACCTTGCCATCCCATTTCACTTCATTTTCTTCATCCACACGTTTCCCCTTTTCCTCTTGCTCTTCCAACTGATTTATTCTTCATTGTGCTACTTTTTTCACTCTGGAGAGCACATGTTTATGTAGTACCTCCTTCTGTCGTTTCCTTACCCTCTGAACAGGTTGCGCAATTCGTTGTGACAACAAACGTTTATTCCTTTTATCAATGGTTTTTTCCAGACACCACCACCCAAACGCACCATCCACACATCTTCGTTTCTAATTACACCGCAAACTATTCTATGGACCACTTTGTAATTGTTGAATAGCATTTATTGGGTTAGTTTTGAACATGGGAATCCGTCGATGATTACTTTTTTTGACATTTCAGAACACTAACGAAGCGCGATGGGCGGCCACAATTGGCTGATCCGATCGGCAATTCTAGTCTCAACTTTTCTTTTATGCATTAGCATTGCTCAGGTGAGTAAAGGCTTTCATGTTATGTATTAGAAGCCAGTCGAACTAAGAATCTGGGTATCTGATTCAGTAGGAACAACAATAATATAAAATTTATCAGTGAAGGGAAGAAAACAGAAAAAGATTCTCTGAACGCACACAAAAATGGTCAACGTCGATAGCTTATCTTATCGGAAGATAATCAAATTCTTCTGATCTTTTTATACAAGTTTTCTAAATTTGGATCTCTTAGAAGATACCGTATTTCCTCTAATAAACCGGCATGCCATTGTTCCATGTGCCCATTTCGATGTCGGTTTATTAGAGGCTGCCGGCCACTTCGAGGGTGCCTGTCCATTTTTCGATTGCTCATTTATCAAGAAAAAACTTGAACTCAGCCAAAGGGTGTCGGTTTATTAGAGGAAACACGATAAACATCACTCACAATGAAAGTATCTATTCCTGCGCAAAGTAGGCCACCGTAAAACATGTAATTGTACTGTACCCCTTGTCTCACTTCAAGAATATTTATCCCGGTCAGTATTGCTTCATGTCCAAGTGAGGCGATCACAACACTACATCAGGATTACGGAGCACATCGGAAACTCATATAACTTTTTCCCTTGCAGGAACTACTTCCGTCAATCGAAGTAGAAAGCCTAGCACAAGATCTTCAAATTCAAGAATGGATGCGCACACTCCGACGCGTCAAACGCGCACCAACCAGAAGTGAGTGTAACTTATCTGGGTTTGCATGAAATGGCAACAATATCTCGAATTCTATCTCTGAATCTCTCTTCGTCTCTTTCTGATCTATGCTCTCTTTTTCTCCTTCTAGATTTTCTTATTCTGTCTCACAGGTTATATCCAAGAATGCTGCACAGTACGTAATTCCTCTCGTCGAAGTCTACCAGGTGATTCTCTATTCTCTTCTTACTTGATTTTGTATCTCTAATGTTTCTTCTCTCTGCATTTAACTGATCCAATTCTCGAAACAAGGAACAACATTTCCAGAAGAGCTCTAAAATTCCAGAACTTCCGGCGTCCTGTTCGACTAAACGAAATTCCGGCGGTAAATTTAGATTGCCAGCTGCAAAGTGGCAATGCGCATGCTCATTTTTCTGCTGAACTGAACTGATCTGAAATGCAAGAAAAGGCTACACAAAAAACGGATTCATGCTCGCTTTTTGACCTGATATTGTAAAGTCATTACCAAATAATGAAACAAAGAGTAACCTGCAATTTTGTGCGGTGTGGCATGGTTTTTTGGAAATGAGTCTAGATAATGATGAGTTGCAAATTCTAGATCGAAAACCATTAAACATTGATTATGAGTCCGGTTTTCATACCGGGCGTCTGTGCTGAAATCTAGAACCAAACATAATATGCCTCAAACGCAAAAAATTTCAAATCTGGTTTATACTGCTGTAACTGCCAGAAAATATAGAAAAACATTTATCAGGAGATAACGTAGCTCCGCAAGTTCAAATTTTTTTCTCATAATCTGAATCAATGCAAAACCGACCATACCGATTCAAATTTTGAAACCATAACTGAAATCACTGGACCATTTTAATTATTTTACTTTCAGAACCTGAGTCTAAATGGTCGATTTCATGTTCGAAAAGATTTACCTCGTTAGAGACGCTGAAAATTTTTATTTGAAACTTTGCATAAATAACCAGGGAAAACAGAGAGACACAAAATCAAGCACTTCTAGTCCATTCTATCCTATCCTCCATCCTCCTAACTTCTTCTCGAATATTCTAGACATTCAACCGATTCTTGTGGTTCTGCCTGGATTTGATCCGGCACGTGCCTCTCCCTATTTCCACAATCTGATGTATCCGGAGCCGTTAGTGAGACGGCGCGCGAAACGAGCCAGATATTGTCCGATACTGGGTAGAGTATATCAACACTCTTTGTTATTTTATGTGGCATTAGAATGAAACTCTGGCTGAATCTTCTGAAACTTCTCGCTTCGCAACTATTAGGAATGGCTTCTAGGGATCATGTCTGCTTTTTAACGATCTTCTCTGTCCTTTTCTCAACGAAACATCAAAAATCTATAATGTCCAGACCATCTTAAATCTATAAATACATCGAAAACTAACTTCATAAAAATCAGGTAATCGACCCGAACCGGTGGTTGTGGGTCGAAATGGGACCGGTAAATGCGTGATATCAGCTGATCGCGCATCGCATTTTTGCGGAATGGAAGAAGAAGGTGACCACAGAAATAACCCCCAGTGATTAATATTGTGATGGTTATTTTTAGTGGTTTAAAATTTAATAATCGTCGTGATTTGTGGTTCGTGAATTTCCATTGAAACTAAAAAAGCCTAAAAATTCAAAAACTCAAATCTTTTAGAATAGAACAGTAACCTCGATGTCTCTGTGAATTAAGTTCACTGTCCTCTCTGTGATCGTCCTCCATCGATGTTGTATGGCGCTCTAATTTTCAGTTTTCTCTCTCAACCCCCATAATTTTCTAACATCCCATTTTCTCATCTAACCTAAATATGCACGTGTGGCTTGGTGAGGTAGTGTATGTCATCATAGACTGTATGCAAGTGGATCGTCGTCGATCATCGTCCAACGCAAAAATTGCAGTGTCTGCACCTCCGATTCCGCCGCCAGATGAGGGAAAGTGTATCATCTCAAAGGTAAGTGACTCTTAAAAAATGAATGGAAAATAGGTTGTGAATATAGAGTTACCGTAACCTGTTAGCATTGATTATTTCGGTCAGCATGACATTACCTTCTAGTCGGAAACATGTAATTAAAATGAGAATTCCTAGTATTAGTTGATGATAAACAAATACCGAAAACATTTCATTTCCAGGCATCAGGTCGTGAGATTTGCTACCCATCGTACAGCCAACTTGACACAAGTTGTACCGACGTCACTGGGCAGTCATCGAATGGACTTGTTGTACCTCCAGTTGTCCCTCATGCTACGTGAGTACACCTGAATGGAAACATTTCCATCTGAATTCTTCCAGGGTCCGTGCTATGGCATTCGTTCCACCGGACAACCTGCGCCGTCTGATCATTCAGTACTACCGCCAACAGGGAAAGCATCAACCAAAGAACGCGACATTCTCTCCAAAATCGTTCCTTTTCGTGAAGTATCACTGCGATTATGGATACGAGATGGTCGATGAGGTGGACACCATGTTCTGTCAGGACAAACAGTGGGTGATGACACCACCGATGTGTCGAGGTCAAGGATTATGTGCTGCTGACAATGGAGGATGCTCGCACACTTGCATCTCGTACAACGATGAGAAGATCGAGTGCAAATGCCCTCGAGGAATGACACTGGATGTCGATGAGAAGACTTGCATAAGTGAGTTCTGCCACCCACTCGAACTGTTTTATCAAAACTGTTTTCAGAGCCTGTTCCCAAATCTTTGTGTCGCTCTCTTTCCGGATGTACCTGCAACGGAATCACCGAAACTCAATTCGCATGCTCTTGTGGTGACAACAAAGGAAAGTGTCTTCTTCTCGCCGGCCCTCCTAAGATCTACATTGAACCACAAGGACCATTCGAGGTGGCACCAGGAGGAAACATCAACATCAGTTGTACCAGTGTTGCCTATCCATTCCCCGACATATATTGGTTCAAGTGAGAGCTCGATTGTTTGTATGTATCAAAACTTTTCACTCATTCCAGAAACGAAAGAGTCCACACCAACGTTCAAGACGGCAACACACTCCGGGCTTCTCAGGTTCTGATCATCAAGGAGATCTACAGAAACGAAGAATTCACATGTGTAGCTGAAAACATTCATGGATCAGCTAACCGCACTGTCTCCATCATTGTTACTGGACCAGGATCTGCCCCTATTCTGAAATCTGCGATCACTGGAAGAACATCTCTGACTGTTCGATGGGAACCACCAAGTATCATCAACAGACCGATTACTACTTACACTTTGTACTACACCACCAATCCACATCAACCTGTGAAAAATTGGAAAAAGCTCGAAGTGAAAGAGCCCACCCGAGATGTTGTAATTCCGGATCTTCGACCAGACACTGCTTACTACATTCGTGTCAGAGCAAATGATCAGATGGGTCCTGGAAAACTGGGAAACCAAGTTCAAATCAAAACGATGAAACCAGCAGTCCGCCCATACGTCAACATCGTCGAGGGAGAAGAAATCAGAATTCCACCAATGGCTCCATTCGAACTCAATTGTAACGTCACAAAGGCAGATCCAGTGCCAATTCTTGTTTGGCTTCACAAGTAAATTAGTCAATAAAATAACATAATCAATTGTCCAACATTTCAGAGGCCGTCCATTGAACAAGGGAAGCAAAACTGCGCACATCAAAATGAAGAACGGAGGAGTTCTGGAGAGCACCCAATTCTCTTGTGTGGCCGAGAACGAGGCTGGAAAATCGACGAAGAAAATCAACGTGACTGTGACGGGACCAAGTGCGCCTGAAAGAATCCGATATCAAATCGATGGAGACAAAGTGACACTTCAATGGGAACCACCACAGATTACAAACGGACCAATGGCTGGATACGATGTCTACTACACTGATGATCCAAGTTTGCCTCGTGATCAATGGAAGGTTCATCACATTGACGACCCGAATGCAAGAACCACTACAGTTCCACGATTAAATGAGAAGACTCCATACAACTTTGTGATCGTCGGAAGAAATCGTCTGGGACCAGGTCTCCCAAGTGCTCCATTCACTGCAACCACTTGGCTCGCTGCCAAACCACCAACTGTTCTTCTGGAACCACAGGATGAAGTTACAAAAGAGCCAAGTAACGATGAGATGATCATTGAATGCGGAGCTCAAGGAGTACCAAAACCAAAGATCATCTGGCTATGGAGCGGAACTCTTATTGAGGACGGAAAGGACGAATTCAGAGTTTACGACACTACTCCTGCTGATGTCCAAGATCGTACCAGAAGCAAGCTGATTGCCCAGAGTACCACCAGGAGCGGAGTTGCAACCTGTCAAGCAGTAAACTCGGAAGGATCAGATGAGCAGAAGGTTCCAGTAAAGATCCTCGGTCCAGGCAGCGCTCCATTAGGAATCACACCGACACCGATGCATACCGGATTCGATGTTGCCTGGCAGCCTCCAAAGATTACAAATGGAAGAATCAAGGATTATGTTGTGTACTACTCGAAGGATCCAGATGCACCACTCTCTGATTGGGAATCCAAGACTGTTCCAGCGGACACCAGAAACCTCACTGTCTACGTGGATGATGAAGATACTCCATATGTTGTGAAGGTTCAAGCAAGAACTGATGATGGGCCTGGAATTATTTCAGAGGCTTATGAAGTTACCACTGGAAGAAAACGTAAGTTTCGTTATTGAACGCAATTCAATTCAAACCAGGGTTGTTTCAGAAGTTCCACTGTCTGTTCGTCTCGAAGTAACTGATCCATCCGTTGATCCATCATCTGAAGAGACAATCGTCGAGCCCACTCAACCAATTCACTTCCGATGCGTTGCCGATGGTCGTCCAATGCCAAGTGTCTCCTACTCGTGGCTTCCAATCAACGCTTCTGAATCGGGAGATGAACCAGTGCCGATCCCAATCCATGCTGATGAGAATCAACCTCATCACTACAACTCCATCCAGGTCTACTCGACTACTGCCACCAAGAGAGTCTTGTTGTGCCAAGCGAGAAACCCGGATGGAACTGTTGACGATCGTCACGTCTTCATTGTGAACAGTAAGAGTTCAACTGAAACTTTAGATCTTACTTATATATAATTCGCTAAGGGGTTTGTCCATCGGTGACTTGGTCAGGATGTCCGCTTTTGTTTTCCAAATTTTTTGAGNTCGCTAAGGGGTTTGTCCATCGGTGACTTGGTCAGGATGTCCGCTTTTGTTTTCCAAATTTTTTGAGGAGTTTTTGAGAAATTTGTCGCAGCCAAAACTCGAACCCGCGCCCACCGTTCGGTGGTCACCAGTTTTACCGATTGCGCCGCGCATGCGACAGAAGAAACAACAAGTAAGAGGGAGTAGACATTGTGGTGTGCGCGTGGCATTTCTCAAAAAATCTCACGCATTTGCAAACTTTTTTTCACGGGTTGTGATCTTTTTTTCA